>JADLZK010012596.1:0-113166 GCA_015847255.1 Hyparrhenia diplandra | reverse complement strand
GAGAACCTAAATATGAAGAAGTGGACCATTAGAGAGTTTTTCTAAGAATCACTTATCATAGGCCTCAAAGTAGCACTTGTTTAGAGGAAATCTTGGAATTCCGTCGAAAATCTCTATGTCGACCTACGTGCAAAAACAAGAAGGGGAACAACATGAAAGGTACATAGGAAGTTAGGGTGGATGGGTTAGATGATGGTAGGATCAATTACATTGCATTCCCCAACCGTTAATATATGTTTCTAGATGTGACATTAGGGATCGGCTGGCGCTGATTTCAGCGAACTCAAAACAAAGAGAAGTTTCCAATCCGCAATAGAATCGAGCTAGACTTTTTCGCGGTTGTGGAATCAAATGGATCACCCTAGAGAACTTAAATTTGAACAAGTGGACCATTACAGAGTTTTCCCAAGAATCACTTGTCATAGGCCTCAGAGTAGCACTTGTTTAGAGTGAAATCTTTGAATTCCATCGAAATCTCTATGTCGACATACGTATTGAAACAAGAAGAAGGGGAACGACACCAAAGGTAAATAGGAAGTTAGGGTGGATAGGTTAGATGATGGTAGGATCAATTACGCTTGCGTTCCCCAACCGTTAGTATAAGTTTCTAGATGTGACATTAGGCATCGGCCGGCGCTGATTTCACCGCGAACTCAAAACAAAAAAGAAGTTTCCAATCCGCTATAGGATCGAAGCTAGACTTTTTCACGGTTGTGGAATCAAATGCCTCACCCTAGAGAACCTAAATTTGAACAAGTGGACCATTAGAGAGTTTTTCTAAGAATCACTTGTCATAGGCCTCAAAGTAGCACTTGTTTAGAGTGAAATCTTTGAATTCCATCAAAATCTCTATGGTCGACATACGTACGCATCAAACAAGAAGGGGAACGACACCAAAGGTAAATAGGAAGTTAGGGTGGATAGGTTAGATGATGATAGGATCAATTACGCTGCATTCCCCAACCGTTAGTATATGTTTCTAGATGTGACATTAGGGATCTGGCGGCGCTGATTTCACCGCTAACTTAAAACAAAGAGAAGTTTCCAATCCGCTATAGGATCGAGCTAGACTTTTTCACGGTTGTGGAATCAAATGCCTCACCCTAGAGAACCTAAATTTGAACAAGTGGACCATTAGAGAGTTTTTCTAAGAATCACTTGTCATAGGCCTCAAAGTAGCACTTGTTTAGAGTGAAATCTTGAATTCCGTCGAAAAATCTCTATGTCGACCTAGGTATTGAAACAAGAAGGGGAACAACACGAAAGGTACATAGGAAGTTAGGGTGGATGGGTTAGATGATGGTAGGATCAATTACATTGCATTCCCCAACCGTTAATATATGTTTCTAGATGTGACATTAGGGACTGCTGGCGCTGATTTCACCGCGAACTTAAAACAAAGAGAAGTTTCCAATCCGCTATAGGATCGAAGCTAGACTTTTCACGGTTGTGGAATCAAATGCCTCACCCTAGAGAACCTAAATTTGAACAAGTGGACCATTAGAGAGTTTTTCTAAGAATCACTTGTCATAGGCCTCAAAGTAGCACTTGTTTAGAGTGAAATCTTGGAATTCCGTCGAAAATCTCGATGTCGACCTACGCATTGAAACAAGAAGGGGAACAACACGAAAGGTACATAGGAAGTTAGGGTGGATGGGTTAGATGATGGTAGGATCAATTACATTGCATTCCCCAAACCGTTAATATATGTTTCTAGATGTGACATTAGGGATCGGGGGCGCTGATTTCACCGCGAACTTAAAACAAAGAGAAGTTTCCAATCCGGCTATAGGATCGAGCTAGACTTTTTCACGGTTGTTAAATCAAATGCCTCACCCTAGAGAACCTAAATATGAAGAAGTGGACCATTAGAGAGTTTTTCTAAGAATCACTTATCATAGGCCTCAAAGTAGCACTTGTTTAGAGTGAAATCTTGGAATTCCGTCGAAAATCTCTATGTCGACCTACGTACCGAAACAAGAAGGGGAACAACATGAAAGGTACATAGGAAGTTAGGGTGGATGGGTTAGATGATGGTAGGATCAATTACATTGCATTCCCCAACCGTTAATATATGTTTCTAGATGTGACATTAGGGACTGCTGGCGCTGATTTCAGCGCGAACTCAAAACAAAGAGAAGTTTCCAATCCGGCAATAGAATCGAGCTAGACTTTTTCACGGTTGTGGAATCAAATGGATCACCCTAGAGAACTTAAATTTGAACAAGTGGACCATTACAGAGTTTTCCCAAGAATCACTTGTCATAGGCCTCAGAGTAGCACTTGTTTAGAGTGAAATCTTTGAATTCCATCGAAATCTCTGTGTCGACATACGTACCGAAACAAGAAGGGGAACGACACCAAAGGTAAATAGGAAGTTAGGGTGGATAGGTTAGATGATGGTAGGATCAATTACGCTTGCGTTCCCCAACCGTTAGTATAAGTTTCTAGTTGTGACATTAGGCACTGCTGGCGCTGATTTCAGCGCGAACTCAAAACAAAGAGAAATTTCCAATCCGGCTATAGGATCGAGCTAGACTTTTTCACCGTTGTGGAATCAAATGCCTCACCCTAGAGAACCTAAATTTGAACAAGTGGACCATTAGAGAGTTTTTCTAAGAATCACTTGTCATAGGCCTCAAAGTTGCACTTGTTTAGAGTGAAATCTTTGAATTCCATCGAAATCTCTGTGTCGACATACGTACTGAAATAAGAAGGGGAACGACACGAAAGGTAAATAGGAAGTTAGGGTGGATAGGTTAGATGATGATAGGATCAATTACGTTGCGTTCCCCAACCGTTAGTATATGTTTCTAGATGTGACATTAGGGACTGGCGCTGATTTCACCGCGAACTTAAAACAAAGAGAAGTTTCCAATCCGCTATAGGATCGAGCTAGACTTTTTCACGGTTGTGGAATCAAATGCCTCACCCTAGAGAACCTAAATTTGAACAAGTGGACCATTAGAGAGTTTTTCTAAGAATCACTTGTCATAGGCCTCAAAGTAGCACTTGTTTAGAGTGAAATCTTGAATTCCATCAAAAATCTCTATGTCGACCTACCTATTGAAAACAAGAAGGGGAACAACACGAAAGGTACATAGGAAGTTAGGGTGGATGGGTTAGATGATGGTAGGATCAATTACATTGCATTCCCCAACCGTTAATATATGTTTCTAGATGTGACATTAGGGACTGCTGGCGCTGATTTCACCGCGAACTTAAAACAAAGAGAAGTTTCCAATCCGGCTATAGGATCGAGCTAGACTTTTTCACGGTTGTGGAATCAAATGCCTCACCCTAGAGAACCTAAATTTGAACAAGTGGACCATTAGAGAGTTTTTCTAAGAATCACTTGTCATAGGCCTCAAAGTAGCACTTGTTTAGAGTGAAATCTTGGAATTCCGTCGAAAATCTCGATGTCGACCTACGCATTGAAACAAGAAGGGGAACAACACATAAAGGTACATAGGAAGTTAGGGTGGATGGGTTAGATGATGGTAGGATCAATTACATTGCATTCCCCAACCGTTAATATATGTTTCTAGATGTGACATTAGGGATCTGCCGGGCGCTGATTTCACCGCGAACTTAAAACAAAGAGAAGTTTCCAATCCGCTATAGGATCGAAGCTAGACTTTTTCACGGTTGTGGAATCAAATGCCTCACCCTAGAGAACCTAAATATGAAGAAGTGGACCATTAGAGAGTTTTTCTAAGAATCACTTATCATAGGCCTCAAAGTAGCACTTGTTTAGAGTGAAATCTTGGAATTCCGTCGAAAATCTCTATGTCGACCTACGTACCGAAACAAGAAGGGGAACAACATGAAAGGTACATAGGAAGTTAGGGTGGTTGGGTTAGATGATGGTAGGATCAATTACATTGCATTCCCAAACCGTTAATATATGTTTCTAGATGTGACATTAGGGATCACCGGGCGCTGATTTCAGCGCGAACTCAAAACAAAGAGAAGTTTCCAATCCGCAATAGAATCGAGCTAGACTTTTTCGGGTTGTGGAATCAAATGGATCACCCTAGAGAACTTAAATTTGAACAAGTGGACCATTACAGAGTTTTCCCAAGAATCACTTGTCATAGGCCTCAGAGTAGCACTTGTTTAGAGTGAAATCTTTGAATTCCATCGAAAATCTCTCGTGTCGACATACGCATCAAAAACAAGAAGGGGAACGAACACGAAAGGTAAATAGGAAGTTAGGGTGGATAGGTTAGATGATGGTACGATCAATTACGTTGCGTTCCCCAACCGTTAGTATAAGTTTCTAGTTGTGACATTAGGCACTGCTGGCGCTGATTTCAGCGCGAACTCAAAACAAAGAGAAATTTCCAATCCGGCTATAGGATCGAGCTAGACTTTTTCACCGTTGTGGAATCAAATGCCTCACCCTAGAGAACCTAAATTTGAACAAGTGGACCATTAGAGAGTTTTTCTAAGAATCACTTGTCATAGGCCTCAAAGTTGCACTTGTTTAGAGTGAAATCTTTGAATTCCATCGAAAATCTCTCGTATGGTCGACATACGCATCGAAACAAGAAGGGGAACGACACGAAAGGTAAATAGGAAGTTAGGGTGGATAGGTTAGATGATGATAGGATCAATTACGCTTGCTTCCCCAACCGTTAGTATATGTTTCTAGATGTGACATTAGGGACTGCTGGCGCTGATTTCACCGCGAACTTAAAACAAAGACAAGTTTCCAATCCGGCTATAGGATCGAGCTAGACTTTTTCACGGTTGTGGAATCAAATGCCTCACCCTAGAGATCCTAAATTTGAACAAGTGGACCATTAGAGAGTTTTTCTAAGAATCACTTGACATAGGCCTCAAAGTAGCACTTGTTTAGAGTGAAATCCTGGAATTCCGCCGAAAATCTCTATGTCGACCTAGGTATTGAAACAAGAAGGGGAACAACACGAAAAGGTACATAGGAAGTTAGGGTGGATGGGTTAGATGATGGTAGGATCAATTACATTGCATTCCCCAAACCGTTAATATATGTTTCTAGATGTGACATTAGGGATCTGCCGGGCGCTGATTTCACCGCGAACTTAAAACAAAGAGAAGTTTCCAATCCGGCTATAGGATCGAGCTAGACTTTTTCACGGTTGTGGAATCAAATGCCTCACCCTAGAGAACCTAAATTTGAACAAGTGGACCATTAGAGAGTTTTTCTAAGAATCACTTGTCATAGGCCTCAAAGTAGCACTTGTTTAGAGTGAAATCTTGGAATTCCGTCGAAAATCTCTATGTCGACCTACGTATTGAAACAAGAAGGGGAACAACACGAAAGGTACATAGGAAGTTAGGGTGGATGGGTTAGATGATGGTAGGATCAATTACATTGCATTCCCCAAACCGTTAATATATGTTTCTAGATGTGACATTAGGGATCTGCTGGCGCTGATTTCACCGCGAACTTAAAACAAAGAGAAGTTTCCAATCCGCTATAGGATCGAGCTAGACTTTTTCACGGTTGTGGAATCAAATGCCTCACCCTAGAGAACCTAAATATGAACAAGTGGACCATTAGAGAGTTTTTCTAAGAATCACTTATCATAGGCCTCAAAGTAGCACTTGTTTAGAGTGAAATCTTGGAATTCCGTCGAAAATCTCTATGTCGACCTACGCATCAAAACAAGAAGGGGAACAACATGAAAGGTACATAGGAAGTTAGGGTGGATGGGTTAGATGATGGTAGGATCAATTACATTGCATTCCCCAACCGTTAATATATGTTTCTAGATGTGACATTAGGGACTCGCCGGCGCTGATTTCAGCGAACTCAAAACAAAGAGAAGTTTCCAATCCGCAATAGGATCGAGCTAGACTTTTTCACGGTTGTGGAATCAAATGGATCACCCTAGAGAACCTTAAATTTGAACAAGTGGACCATTACAGAGTTTTCCCAAGAATCACTTGTCATAGGCCTCAAAGTAGCACTTGTTTAGAGTGAAATCTTTGAATTCCATCGAAAATCTCTATGGTCGACATACGCATCAAACAAGAAGGGGAACGACACCTAAAGGTAAATAGGAAGTTAGGGTGGATAGGTTAGATGATGGTAGGATCAATTACGTTGCGTTCCCCAACCGTTAGTATATGTTTCTAGATGTGACATTAGGGATCGCCGGCGCTGATTTCACCGCGAACTCAAAACAAAGAGAAATTTCCAATCCGCTATAGGATCGAGCTAGACTTTTTCACGGTTGTGGAATCAAATGCCTCACCCTAGAGAACCTAAATTTGAACAAGTGGACCATTAGAGAGTTTTTCTAAGAATCACTTGTCATAGGCCTCAAAGTAGCACTTGTTTAGAGTGAAATCTTTGAATTCCATCGAAAATCTCTATGTCGACCTACGCATCAAACAAGAAGGGGAACAACACGAAAGGTAAATAGGAAGTTAGGGTGGATAGGTTAGATGATGATAGGATCAATTACGCTATGCATTCCCCAACCGTTAGTATATGTTTCTAGATGTGACATTAGGGATCTGGCGGGCGCTGATTTCACCGCGAACTTAAAACAAAAGACAAGTTTCCAATCCGCTATAGGATCGAGCTAGACTTTTTCACGGTTGTGGAATCAAATGCCTCACCCTAGAGAACCTAAATTTGAAGAAGTGGACCATTAGAGAGTTTTTCTAAGAATCACTTGTCATAGGCCTCAAAGTAGCACTTGTTTAGAGTGAAATCTTGGAATTCCGTCAAAAATCTCTATGTCGACCTAGGTATTGAAACAAGAAGGGGAACAACACGAAAAGGTACATAGGAAGTTAGGGTGGATGGGTTAGATGATGGTAGGATCAATTACATTGCATTCCCCAACCGTTAATATATGTTTCTAGATGTGACATTAGGGACTGCTGGCGCTGATTTCACCGCGAACTTAAAACAAAGAGAAGTTTCCAATCCGGCTATAGGATCGAGCTAGACTTTTTCACGGTTGTGGAATCAAATGCCTCACCCTAGAGAACCTAAATTTGAACAAGTGGACCATTAGAGAGTTTTTCTAAGAATCACTTGTCATAGGCCTCAAAGTAGCACTTGTTTAGAGTGAAATCTTGGAATTCCGTCGAAAATCTCGATGTCGACCTACGCATTGAAACAAGAAGGGGAACAACACGAAAGGTACATAGGAAGTTAGGGTGGATGGGTTAGATGATGGTAGGATCAATTACATTGCATTCCCGAACCGTTAATATATGTTTCTAGATGTGACATTAGGGACTGCTGGCGCTGATTTCACCGCGAACTTAAAACAAAGAGAAGTTTCCAATCCTGCTATAGGATCGAGCTAGACTTTTTCACGGTTGTTAAATCAAATGCCTCACCCTAGAGAACCTAAATATGATGAAGTGGACCATTAGAGAGTTTTTCTAAGAATCACTTATCATAGGCCTCAAAGTAGCACTTGTTTAGAGTGAAATCTTGGAATTCCGTCGAAAAATCTCTATGTCGACCTACGCCAAAACAAGAAGGGGAACAACATGAAAGGTACATAGGAAGTTAGGGTGGTTGGGTTAGATGATGGTAGGATCAATTACATTGCATTCCCCAACCGTTAATATATGTTTCTAGATGTGACATTAGGGACTCACCGCTGGCGCTGATTTCAGCGAACTCAAAACAAAGAGAAGTTTCCAATCCGCTATATAGGATCGAGCTAGACTTTTTCACGGTTGTGGAATCAAATGGATCACCCTAGAGAACCTAAATTTGAACAAGTGGACCATTACAGAGTTTTCCCAAGAATCACTTGTCATAGGCCTCAAAGTAGCACTTGTTTAGAGTGAAATCTTTGAATTCCATCGAAATCTCTGTGTCGACATACGTACTGAAACAAGAAGGGGAACGACACGAAAGGTAAATAGGAAGTTAGGGTGGATAGGTTAGATGATGGTAGGATCAATTACGCTTGCGTTCCCCAACCGTTAGTATATGTTTCTAGATGTGACATTAGGGACTGGCGGCGCTGATTTCACCGCGAACTCAAAACAAAGAGAAATTTCCAATCCGCTATAGGATCGAGCTAGACTTTTTCACGGTTGTGGAATCAAATGCCTCACCCTAGAGAACCTAAATTTGAACAAGTGGACCATTAGAGAGTTTTTCTAAGAATCACTTGTCATAGGCCTCAAAGTAGCACTTGTTTAGAGTGAAATCTTTGAATTCCATCGAAAAAATCTCTATGTCGACATACGCATGAAACAAGAAGGGGAACAAACACGAAAGGTAAATAGGAAGTTAGGGTGGATAGGTTAGATGATGATAGGATCAATTACGTTGCGTTCCCCAACCGTTAGTATATGTTTCTAGATGTGACATTAGGGACTGCTGGCGCTGATTTCACCGCGAACTTAAAACAAAGAGAAGTTTCCAATCCAGCTATAGGATCGAGCTAGACTTTTTCACGGTTGTGGAATCAAATGCCTCACCCTAGAGAACCTAAATTTGAACAAGTGGACCATTAGAGAGTTTTTCTAAGAATCACTTGTCATAGGCCTCAAAGTAGCACTTGTTTAGAGTGAAATCTTGAATTCCGTCGAAAAAATCTCTATGTCGACCTAGGTATTGAAACAAGAAGGGGAACAACACGAAAGGTACATAGGAAGTTAGGGTGGATGGGTTAGATGATGGTAGGATCAATTACATTGCATTCCCGAACCGTTAATATATGTTTCTAGAGGTGACATTAGGGACTGCTGGCGCTGATTTCACCGTGAACTTAAAACAAAGAGAAGTTTCCAATCCGCTATAGGATCGAGCTAGACTTTTTCACGGTTGTGGAATCAAATGCCTCACCCTAGAGAACCAAAATTTGAACAAGTGGACCATTAGAGAGTTTTTCTAAGAATCACTTGTCATAGGCCTCAAAGTAGCACTTGTTTAGAGTGAAATCTTGGAATTCCGTCGAAAATCTCTATGTCGACCTACACGCATTGAAACAAGAAGGGGAACAACAACCTAAAGGTACATAGGAAGTTAGGGTGGATGGGTTAGATGATGGTAGGATCAATTACATTGCATTCCCCAACCGTTAATATATGTTTCTAGATGTGACATTAGGGATCGCTGGCGCTGATTTCACCGCCTAACTTAAAACAAAGAGAAGTTTCCAATCCGCTATAGGATCGAGCTAGACTTTTTCACGGTTGTTAAATCAAATGCCTCACCCTAGAGAACCTAAATATGATGAAGTGGACCATTAGAGAGTTTTTCTAAGAATCACTTATCATAGGCCTCAAAGTAGCACTTGTTTAGAGTGAAATCTTGGAATTCCGTCGAAAATCTCTATGTCGACCTACGCATCAAAAACAAGAAGGGGAACAACATGAAAGGTACATAGGAAGTTAGGGTGGATGGGTTAGATGATGGTAGGATCAATTACATTGCATTCCCCAACCGTTAATATATGTTTCTAGATGTGACATTAGGGATCGGCCGGCGCTGATTTCACCGCGAACTCAAAACAAAGAGAAGTTTCCAATCCGGCAATAGGATCGAGCTAGACTTTTTCACGGTTGTGGAATCAAATGGATCACCCTAGAGAACCTAAATTTGAACAAGTGGACCATTAGAGAGTTTTTCCAAGAATCACTTGTCATAGGCCTCAAAGTAGCACTTGTTTAGAGTGAAATCTTTGAATTCCATCGAAAATCTCTATGTCGACATACGCATCAAAACAAGAAGGGGAACAACACGAAAGGTAAATAGGAAGTTAGGGTGGATAGGTTAGATGATGGTAGGATCAATTACGCTTGCGTTCCCCAAACCGTTAGTATAAGTTTCTAGTTGTGACATTAGGGACTGCCGGGCGCTGATTTCAGCGAACTCAAAACAAAAAGAGAAATTTCCAATCCGCTATAGGATCGAGCTAGACTTTTTCACCGTTGTGGAATCAAATGCCTCACCCTAGAGAACCTAAATTTGAACAAGTGGACCATTAGAGAGTTTTTCTAAGAATCACTTGTCATAGGCCTCAAAGTTGCACTTGTTTAGAGTGAAATCTTTGAATTCCATCGAAAATCTCTATGGTCGACATACGCATCGAAAACAAGAAGGGGAACGACACGAAAAGGTAAATAGGAAGTTAGGGTGGATAGGTTAGATGATGATAGGATCAATTACGCTGCGCTCCCCAACCGTTAGTATATGTTTCTAGATGTGACATTAGGGATCTGCCGGGCGCTGATTTCACCGCGAACTTAAAACAAAGAGAAGTTTCCAATCCGCTATAGGATCGAGCTAGACTTTTTCACGGTTGTGGAATCAAATGCCTCACCCTAGAGATCCTAAATTTGAAGAAGTGGACCATTAGAGAGTTTTTCTAAGAATCACTTGACATAGGCCTCAAAGTAGCACTTGTTTAGAGTGAAATCCTGGAATTCCGCCGAAAATCTCTATGTCGACCTAGGTATTGAAACAAGAAGGGGAACAACACGAAAGGTACATAGGAAGTTAGGGTGGATGGGTTAGATGATTGTAGGATCAATTACATTGCATTCCCCAACCGTTAATATATGTTTCTAGATGTGACATTAGGGATCGGCCGGGCGCTGATTTCACCGCGAACTTAAAACAAAGAGAAGTTTCCAATCCGGCTATAGGATCGAGCTAGACTTTTTCACGGTTGTGGAATCAAATGCCTCACCCTAGAGAACCTAAATTTGAACAAGTGGACCATTAGAGAGTTTTTCTAAGAATCACTTGTCATAGGCCTCAAAGTAGCACTTGTTTAGAGTGAAATCTTGGAATTCCGTCGAAAATCTCTATGTCGACCTACATACGTATTGAAACAAGAAGGGGAACAACACGAAAGGTACATAGGAAGTTAGGGTGGATGGGTTAGATGATGGTAGGATCAATTACATTGCATTCCCCAACCGTTAATATATGTTTCTAGATGTGACATTAGGGATCGCCGGGCGCTGATTTCACCGCGAACTTAAAACAAAAGAGAAGTTTCCAATCCGCTATAGGATCGAAGCTAGACTTTTTCACGGTTGTGGAATCAAATGCCTCACCCTAGAGAACCTAAATATGAAGAAGTGGACCATTAGAGAGTTTTTCTAAGAATCACTTATCATAGGCCTCAAAGTAGCACTTGTTTAGAGTGAAATCTTGGAATTCCATCGAAAATCTATATGTCGAAGGGAACCATACATAGGAAGTTAGGGTGGTTGGGTTAGACGATGGTAGGATCAATTAAACAAGAAGGGGAACAACATGAAAGGTAAAACATAGGAAGTTAGGGTGGATGGGTTAGATGAAATGGTAGGATCAAATTAACATTGCATTTTTCCAACACGTTAATATATGTTTCTAGATGTGACATTAGGGAAGGGGAACGACACGGTAAATAGGAAGTTAGGGTGATTTCATGATGGTAGGATCAATTACGCTACTTAAAACAAAGAGAAGTTTCCAATCCGGCTATAGGATCGAGCTAGACTTTTTCACACGGTGGAAATCAAATGCCTCACCCTAGAGAACCTAAATTTGAACAAGTGGACCATTAGAGAGTTTTTCTAAGAATCACTTGTCATAGGCCTCAAAGTAGCACTTGTTTAGAGTGAAATCTTTGAATTCCATCGAAAATCTCTATGTCGACCTACGTATTGAAACAAGAAGGGGAACAACGACATGAAAGGTACATAGGAAGTTAGGGTGGATAGGTTAGATGATGGTAGGATCAATTACATTGCATTCCCCAACCGTTAATATATGTTTCTAGATGTGACATTAGGGATCTGCTGGGCGCTGATTTCACCGCGAACTTAAAACAAAGAGAAGTTTCCAATCCGGCTATAGGATCGAGCTAGACTTTTTCACGGTTGTGGAATCAAATGCCTCACCCTAGAGAACCTAAATTTGAACAAGTGGACCATTAGAGAGTTTTTCTAAGAATCACTTGTCATAGGCCTCAAAGTAGCACTTGTTTAGAGTGAAATCTTGGAATTCCATCGAAAAATCTCTATGTCGACCTACGTATTGAAAACAAGAAGGGGAACAACACGAAAAGGTACATAGGAAGTTAGGGTGGATGGGTTAGATGATGGTAGGATCAATTACATTGCATTCCCCAACCGTTAATATATGTTTCTAGATGTGACATTAGGGACTGCCGGCGCTGATTTCACCGCGAAACTTAAAACAAAGAGAAGTTTCCAATCCGCTATAGGATCGAGCTAGACTTTTTCACGGTTGTGGAATCAAATGCCTCACCCTAGAGAACCTAAATTTGAACAAGTGGACCATTAGAGAGTTTTTCTAAGAATCACTTGTCATAGGCCTCAAAGTAGCACTTGTTTAGAGTGAAATCTTGGAATTCCGTCGAAAATCTCTATGTCGACCTACGTATTTGAAACAAGAAGGGGAACAACATGAAAAGGTACATAGGAAGTTAGGGTGGATGGGTTAGATGATGGTAGGATCAATTACATTGCATTCCCCAACCGTTAATATATGTTTCTAGATGTGACATTAGGGATCTGGCGGCTGATTTCACCGCGAACTTAAAACAAAGAGAAGTTTCCAATCCGCTATAGGATCGAGCTAGACTTTTTTCACGGTTGTGGAATCAAATGCCTCACCCTAGAGAACCTAAATTTGAACAAGTGGACCATTAGAGAGTTTTTCTAAGAATCACTTGTCATAGGCCTCAAAGTAGCACTTGTTTAGAGTGAAATCTTGGAATTCCGTCGAAAATCTCTATGTCGACCTACGTATTGAAACAAGAAGGGGAACAACATGAAAGGTACATAGGAAGTTAGGGTGGATGGGTTAGATGATGGTAGGATCAATTACATTGCATTCCCCAACCGTTAATATATGTTTCTAGATGTGACATTAGGGACTCTTTGGCTGATTTCACCGCGAACTCAAAACAAAGAGAAGTTTCCAATCCGGCTATAGGATCGAGCTAGACTTTTTCACGGTTGTGGAATCAAATGGATCACCCTAGAGAACCTAAATTTGAACAAGTGGACCATTAGAGAGTTTTCCCAAGAATCACTTGTCATAGGCCTCAAAGTAGCACTTGTTTAGAGTGAAATCTTTGAATTCCATCGAAAAATCTCTATGTCGACATACGTATTGAAACAAGAAGGGGAACAACACCAAAAGGTAAATAGGAAGTTAGGGTGGATAGGTTAGATGATGGTAGGATCAATTACGCTTGCATTCCCCAACCGTTAGTATATGTTTCTAGATGTGACATTAGGGATCGCTGGGCGCTGATTTCACCGCGAACTTAAAACAAAGAGAAGTTTCCAATCCGGCTATAGGATCGAGCTAGACTTTTTTCACGGTTGTGGAATCAAATGCCTCACCCTAGAGAACCTAAATTTGAACAAGTGGACCATTAGAGAGTTTTTCTAAGAATCACTTGTCATAGGCCTCAAAGTAGCACTTGTTTAGAGTGAAATCTTTGAATTCCATCGAAAATCTCTATGTCGACCTACGTACTGAAACAAGAAGGGGAACAACACGAAAAGGTACATAGGAAGTTAGGGTGGATAGGTTAGATGATGGTAGGATCAATTACATTGCATTCCCCAACCGTTAATATATGTTTCTAGATGTGACATTAGGGATCTGGCTGGGCGCTGATTTCACCGCGAACTTAAAACAAAGAGAAGTTTCCAATCCGCTATAGGATCGAGCTAGACTTTTTCACGGTTGTGGAATCAAATGCCTCACCCTAGAGAACCTAAATTTGAAGAAGTGGACCATTAGAGAGTTTTTCTAAGAATCACTTGTCATAGGCCTCAAAGTAGCACTTGTTTAGAGTGAAATCTTGGAATTCCGCCGAAAATCTCTATGTTGACCTAGGTATTGAAACAAGAAGGGGAACAACACGAAAAGGTACATAGGAAGTTAGGGTGGATGGGTTAGATGATGGTAGGATCAATTACATTGCATTCCCCAACCGTTAATATATGTTTCTAGATGTGACATTAGGGATCGCCGGGCGCTGATTTCACCGCGAACTTAAAACAAAGAGAAGTTTCCAATCCGCTATAGGATCGAGCTAGACTTTTTCACGGTTGTGGAATCAAATGCCTCACCCTAGAGAACCTAAATTTGAACAAGTGGACCATTAGAGAGTTTTTCTAAGAATCACTTGTCATAGGCCTCAAAGTAGCACTTGTTTAGAGTGAAATCTTGGAATTCCGTCGAAAATCTCTATGTCGACCTACATATTGAAACAAGAAGGGGAACAACACGAAAAGGTACATAGGAAGTTAGGGTGGATGGGTTAGATGATGGTAGGATCAATTACATTGCATTCCCCAACCGTTAATATATGTTTCTAGATGTGACATTAGGGATCTTTAGGCGCTGATTTCACCGCGAACTTAAAACAAAGAGAAGTTTCCAATCCGCTATAGGATCGAGCTAGACTTTTCACGGTTGTGAAATCAAATGCCTCACCCTAGAGAACCTAAATATGAAGAAGTGGACCATTAGAGAGTTTTTCTAAGAATCACTTATCATAGGCCTCAAAGTAGCACTTGTTTAGAGTGAAATCTTGGAATTCCATCGAAAATCTCTATGTCGACCTACGCACCAAAACAAGAAGGGGAACAACATGAAAGGTACATAGGAAGTTAGGGTGGATGGGTTAGATGATGGTAGGATCAATTACATTGCATTCCCCAACCGTTAATATAATTTTCTAGATGTGACATTAGGGACTCGCCGGGCGCTGATTTCATTTCGGAACTCAAAACAAAGAGAAGTTTCCAATCCGCAATAGGATCGAGCTAGACTTTTTTTCACGGTTGTGGAATCAAATGGATCACCCTAGAGAACTTAAATTTGAACAAGTGGACCATTACAGAGTTTTTGCCAAGAATCACTTGTCATAGGCCTCAAAGTAGCACTTGTTTAGAGTGAAATCTTTGAATTCCATCGAAAATCTCTATGTCGACATACGCATCGAAAACAAGAAGGGGAACGACACCGAAAGGTAAATAGGAAGTTAGGGTGGATAGGTTAGATGATGGTAGGATCAATTACGCTTGCGTTCCCCAACCGTTAGTATATAGTTTCTAGTTGTGACATTAGGGACTGCTGGCACTGATTTCAGCGCGAACTCAAAACAAAGAGAAATTTCCAATCCGGCTATAGGATCGAGCTAGACTTTTTCACCGTTGTGGAATCAAATGCCTCACCCTAGAGAACCTAAATTTGAACAAGTGGACCATTAGAGAGTTTTTCTAAGAATCACTTGTCATAGGCCTCAAAGTAGCACTTGTTTAGAGTGAAATCTTTGAATTCCATCGAAAATCTCTATGGTCGACATACGCATCTGAAAACAAGAAGGGGAACAACACCAAAGGTAAATAGGAAGTTAGGGTGGATAGGTTAGATGATGATAGGATCAATTACGTTGCGTTCCCCAACCGTTAGTATATGTTTCTAGATGTGACAATAGCGACTGCTGGCGCTGATTTCACCGCGAACTTAAAACAAAGACAAGTTTCCAATCCAGCTATAGGATCGAGCTAGACTTTTTCACGGTTGTGGAATCAAATGCCTCACCCTAGAGATCCTAAATTTGAAGAAGTGGACCATTAGAGAGTTTTTCTAGGAATCACTTGTCATAGGCCTCAAAGTAGCACTTGTTTAGAGTGAAATCCTAGAATTCCGTCGAAAATCTCTATGTCGACCTAGGTATTGAAACAAGAAGGGGAACAACACGAAAGGTACATAGGAAGTTAGGGTGGATGGGTTAGATGATTGTAGGATCAATTACATTGCATTCCCGAACCGTTAATATATGTTTCTAGAGGTGACATTAGGGACTGCTGGCGCTGATTTCACCGTGAACTTAAAACAAAGAGAAGTTTCCAATCCGGCTATAGGATCGAGCTAGACTTTTTCACGGTTGTGGAATCAAATGCCTCACCCTAGAGAACCTAAATTTGAACAAGTGGACCATTAGAGAGTTTTTCTAAGAATCACTTGTCATAGGCCTCAAAGTAGCACTTGTTTAGAGTGAAATCTTGGAATTCCGTCAAAAATCTCTATGTCGACCTACGTATTGAAACAAGAAGGGGGGAACAACACGAAAAGGTACATAGGAAGTTAGGGTGGATGGGTTAGATGATGGTAGGATCAATTACATTGCATTCCCCAACCGTTAATATATGTTTCTAGATGTGACATTAGGGGATCGCCGGCGCCTGATTTCACCGCGAACTTAAAACAAAGAGAAGTTTCCAATCCGCTATAGGATCGAGCTAGACTTTTCACGGTTGTGGAATCAAATGCCTCACCCTAGAGAACCTAAATATGAAGAAGTGGACCATTAGAGAGTTTTTCTAAGAATCACTTATCATAGGCCTCAAAGTAGCACTTGTTTAGAGTGAAATCTTGGAATTCCGTCGAAAATCTCTATGTCGACCTACGCATCAAAACAAGAAGGGGAACAACATGAAAGGTACATAGGAAGTTAGGGTGGATGGGTTAGATGATGGTAGGATCAATTACATTGCATTCCCCAACCGTTAATATATGTTTCTAGATGTGACATTAGGGACTCTGGGGCGCTGATTTCACCGCGAACTTAAAACAAAGAGAAGTTTCCAATCCGCTATAGGATCGAGCTAGACTTTTTCACGGTTGTGGAATCAAATGCCTCACCCCCTAGAGAACCTAAATTTGAAGAAGTGGACCATTAGAGAGTTTTTCTAAGAATCACTTGTCATAGGCCTCAAAGTAGCACTTGTTTAGAGTGAAATCTTTGAATTCCATCGAAAATCTCTATGTCGACCTACGTATTGAAACAAGAAGGGGAACAACACGAAAGGTACATAGGAAGTTAGGGTGGATAGGTTAGATGATGGTAGGATCAATTACATTGCATTCCCCAACCGTTAGTATATGTTTCTAGATGTGACATTAGGGATCGGCCGGGCGCTGATTTCACCGCCAACTTAAAACAAAGAGAAGTTTCCAATCCGGCTATAGGATCGAGCTAGACTTTTTCACGGTTGTGGAATCAAATGCCTCACCCTAGAGAACCTAAATTTGAACAAGTGGACCATTAGAGAGTTTTTCTAAGAATCACTTGTCATAGGCCTCAAAGTAGCACTTGTTTAGAGTGAAATCTTTGAATTCCATCGAAAAATCTCTCTATGTCGACCTAGTATTGAAAAACAAGAAGGGGAACAACACGAAAAGGTACATAGGAAGTTAGGGTGGATGGGTTAGATGATGATAGGATCAATTACATTGCATTCCCCAACCGTTAATATATGTTTCTAGATGTGACATTAGGGATCTGCCGGGCGCTGATTTCACCGCGAACTTAAAACAAAGAGAAGTTTCCAATCCGCTATAGGATCGAGCTAGACTTTTTCACGGTTGTGGAATCAAATGCCTCACCCTAGAGATCCTAAATTTGAAGAAGTGGACCATTAGAGAGTTTTTCTAAGAATCACTTGTCATAGGCCTCAAAGTAGCACTTGTTTAGAGTGAAATCTTGGAATTCCATCGAAAAATCTCTATGTCGACCTACAGGTATTGAAACAAGAAGGGGAACAACACGAAAGGTACATAGGAAGTTAGGGTGGATGGGTTAGATGATTGGTAGGATCAATTACATTGCATTCCCCAACCGTTAATATATGTTTCTAGATGTGACATTAGGGATCTGCTTGGCGCTGATTTCACCGCGAACTTAAAACAAAGAGAAGTTTCCAATCCGCTATAGGATCGAGCTAGACTTTTTCACGGTTGTGGAATCAAATGCCTCACCCTAGAGAACCTAAATTTGAACAAGTGGACCATTAGAGAGTTTTTCTAAGAATCACTTGTCATAGGCCTCAAAGTAGCACTTGTTTAGAGTGAAATCTTGGAATTCCGTCGAAAAATCTCTATGTCGACCTACGTATTGAAACAAGAAGGGGAACAACACGAAAGGTACATAGGAAGTTAGGGTGGATGGGTTAGATGATGGTAGGATCAATTACATTGCATTCCCCCCAACCGTTAATATATGTTTCTAGATGTGACATTAGGGATTCGCCGGCGCTGATTTCACCGCGAACTTAAAACAAAGAGAAGTTTCCAATCCGGCTATAGGATCGAGCTAGACTTTTTCACGGTTGTGGAATCAAATGCCTCACCCTAGAGAACCTAAATATGAACAAAGTGGACCATTAGAGAGTTTTTCTAAGAATCACTTATCATAGGCCTCAAAGTAGCACTTGTTTAGAGTGAAATCTTGGAATTCCGTCGAAAAATCTCTATATGTCGACCTACGTATTGAAAACAAGAAGGGGAACAACATGAAAGGTACATAGGAAGTTAGGGTGGATAGGTTAGATGATGGTAGGATCAATTACATTGCATTCCCCAACCGTTAATATATGTTTCTAGATGTGACATTAGGGATCGGCCGGGCGCTGATTTCAGCGCGAACTCAAAACAAAGAGAAGTTTCCAATCCGCAATAGGATCGAGCTAGACTTTTTCACGGTTGTGGAATCAAATGGATCACCCTAGAGAACCTAAATTTGAACAAGTGGACCATTAGAGAGTTTTCCCAAGAATCACTTGTCATAGGCCTCAAAGTAGCACTTGTTTAGAGTGAAATCTTTGAATTCCATCAAAATCTCTATGTCGACATACGCATCAAAACAAAAGAAGGGGAACAACACGAAAGGTAAATAGGAAGTTAGGGTGGATAGGTTAGATGATGGTAGGATCAATTACGCTTGCATTCCCCAACCGTTAGTATATGTTTCTAGATGTGACATTAGGGATCGCTTTGCCGGGCGCTTCATTTCACCGCGAACTCAAAACAAAGAGAAGTTTCCAATCCGCTATAGGATCGAGCTAGACTTTTTCACGGTTGTGGAATCAAATGCCTCACCCTAGAGAACCTAAATTTGAACAAGTGGACCATTAGAGAGTTTTTCTAAGAATCACTTGTCATAGGCCTCAAAGTAGCACTTGTTTAGAGTGAAATCTTTGAATTCCATCGAAAATCTCTATGTCGACCTAACGTATTGAAACAAGAAGGGGAACAACACCAAAGGTAAATAGGAAGTTAGGGTGGATAGGTTAGATGATGGTAGGATCAATTACATTGCATTCCCCCAACCGTTAATATATGTTTCTAGATGTGACATTAGGGATCGGGAACGGGCGCTGATTTCACCGCGAACTTAAAACAAAGAGAAAGTTTCCAATCCGCTATAGGATCGAAGCTAGACTTTTTTCACGGTTGTGGAATCAAATGCCTCACCCTAGAGAACCTAAATTTGAACAAGTGGACCATTAGAGAGTTTTTCTAAGAATCACTTGTCATAGGCCTCAAAGTAGCACTTGTTTAGAGTGAAATCTTGGAATTCCGTCCAAAAATCTCTATGTCGACCTAGGTATTGAAACAAGAAGGGGAACAACACCAAAAGGTACATAGGAAGTTAGGGTGGATGGGTTAGATGATGGTAGGATCAATTACATTGCATTCCCCAACCGTTAATATATGTTTCTAGATGTGACATTAGGGATCGGCCGGGCGCTGATTTCACCGCGAACTTAAAACAAAGAGAAGTTTCCAATCCGCTATAGGATCGAGCTAGACTTTTTCACGGTTGTGGAATCAAATGCCTCACCCTAGAGAACCTAAATTTGAACAAGTGGACCATTAGAGAGTTTTTCTAAGAATCACTTGTCATAGGCCTCAAAGTAGCACTTGTTTAGAGTGAAATCTTGGAATTCCGTCGAAAAAATCTCTATGTCGACCTACGTATTGAAAACAAGAAGGGGAACAACACGAAAGGTACATAGGAAGTTAGGGTGGATGGGTTAGATGATGGTAGGATCAATTACATTGCATTCCCCAACCGTTAATATATGTTTCTAGATGTGACATTAGGGATCGCCGGGCGCTGATTTCACCGCAAACTTAAAACAAAGAGAAGTTTCCAATCCGGCTATAGGATCGAGCTAGACTTTTTCACGGTTGTGGAATCAAATGCCTCACCCTAGAGAACCTAAATATGAAGAAGTGGACCATTAGAGAGTTTTTCTAAGAATCACTTATCATAGGCCTCAAAGTAGCACTTGTTTAGAGTGAAATCTTGGAATTCCGTCGAAAATCTCTATGTCGACCTACGTATTGAAACAAGAAGGGGAACAACACGAAAGGTACATAGGAAGTTAGGGTGGATGGGTTAGATGATGGTAGGATCAATTACATTGCATTCCCAAACCGTTAATATATGTTTCTAGATGTGACATTAGGGATCGCTGGCGCTGATTTCAATGCGAACTCAAAACAAAGAGAAGTTTCCAATCCGCAATAGGATCGAGCTAGACTTTTTCACGGTTTGTGGAATCAAATGGATCACCCTAGAGAACCTAAATTTGAACAAGTGCACCATTAGAGAGTTTTTCCAAGAATCACTTGTCATAGGCCTCAAAGTAGCACTTGTTTAGAGTGAAATCTTTGAATTCCATCGAAAATCTCTATGTCGACCTACGTACCGAAACAAGAAGGGGAACAACACGAAAGGTACATAGGAAGTTAGGGTGGATAGGTTAGATGATGGTAGGATCAATTATTTGCATTCCCCAACCGTTAGTATATGTTTCTAGTTGTGACATTAGGGATCGGCGCGCTGATTTCAGCGCGAACTCAAAACAAAGAGAAGTTTCCAATCCGCTATAGGATCGAGCTAGACTTTTTCACGGTTGTGGAATCAAATGGATCACCCTAGAGAACCTAAATTTGAACAAGTGGACCATTAGAGAGTTTTTCTAAGAATCACTTGTCATAGGCCTCAAAGTAGCACTTGTTTAGAGTGAAATCTTTGAATTCCATCGAAATCTCTGTGTCGACATACGTACCGAAACAAGAAGGGGAACGACACCAAAGGTAAATAGGAAGTTAGGGTGGATAGGTTAGATGATGGTAGGATCAATTACGTTGCGTTCCCCAACCGTTAGTATATGTTTCTAGATGTGACATTAGGGATCGCCGGGCGCTGATTTCACCGCGAACTTAAAACAAAGAGAAGTTTCCAATCCGGCTATAGGATCGAGCTAGACTTTTTCACGGTTGTGGAATCAAATGCCTCACCCTAGAGAACCTAAATTTGAAGAAGTGGACCATTAGAGAGTTTTTCTAAGAATCACTTGTCATAGGCCTCAAAGTAGCACTTGTTTAGAGTGAAATCTTGGAATTCCGTCGAAAATCTCTATGTCGACCTACGTATTGAAACAAGAAGGGGAACAACACGAAAGGTACATAGGAAGTTAGGGTGGATGGGTTAGATGATGGTAGGATCAATTACATTGCATTCCCCAACCGTTAATATATGTTTCTAGATGTGACATTAGGGACTGCTGGCGCTGATTTCACCGCGAACTTAAAACAAAGAGAAGTTTCCAATCCGGCTATAGGATCGAGCTAGACTTTTTCACGGTTGTGGAATCAAATGCCTCACCCTAGAGAACCTAAATTTGAACAAGTGGACCATTAGAGAGTTTTTCTAAGAATCACTTGTCATAGGCCTCAAAGTAGCACTTGTTTAGAGTGAAATCTTGGAATTCCGTCGAAAATCTCGATGTCGACCTACGCATTGAAACAAGAAGGGGAACAACACGAAAGGTACATAGGAAGTTAGGGTGGATGGGTTAGATGATGGTAGGATCAATTACATTGCATTCCCCCAACCGTTAATATATGTTTCTAGATGTGACATTTGGGATCTGCTGGCGCTAATTTCACCGCGAACTTAAAACAAAGAGAAGTTTCCAATCCGGCTATAGGATCGAGCTAGACTTTTTCACGGTTGTGGAATCAAATGCCTCACCCTAGAGATCCTAAATTTGAAGAAGTGGACCATTAGAGAGTTTTTCTAAGAATCACTTATCATAGGCCTCAAAGTAGCACTTGTTTAGAGTGAAATCCTGGAATTCCGTCGAAAATCTCTATGTCGACCTAGGTATTGAAACAAGAAGGGGAACAACACGAAAGGTACATAGGAAGTTAGGGTGGATGGGTTAGATGATTGTAGGATCAATTACATTGCATTCCCGAACCGTTAATATATGTTTCTAGATGTGACATTAGGGACTTTCTGGCGCGCTGATTTCACCGCGAACTTAAAACAAAGAGAAGTTTCCAATCCGGCTATAGGATCGAGCTAGACTTTTTCACGGTTGTGGAATCAAATGCCTCACCCTAGAGAACCTAAATTTGAACAAGTGGACCATTAGAGAGTTTTTCCAAGAATCACTTGTCATAGGCCTCAAAGTAGCACTTGTTTAGAGTGAAATCTTTGAATTCCATCGAAATCTCTATGTCGACATACGCATCTGAAACAAGAAGGGGAACAACACGAAAGGTAAATAGGAAGTTAGGGTGGATAGGTTAGATGATGGTAGGATCAATTACGCTGCGTTCCCCAACCGTTAGTATATGTTTCTAGATGTGACATTAGGGATCGGCCGGGCGCTGATTTCACCGCGAACTCAAAACAAAGAGAAGTTTCCAATCCGGCTATAGGATCGAGCTAGACTTTTTCACGGTTGTGGAAATCAAATGCCTCACCCTAGAGAACCTAAATATGAAGAAGTGGACCATTAGAGAGTTTTTCTAAGAATCACTTATCATAGGCCTCAAAGTAGCACTTGTTTAGAGTGAAATCTTGGAATTCCGTCGAAAATCTCTATGTCAACCTACGTACCGAAACAAGAAGGGGAACAACATGAAAGGTACATAGGAAGTTAGGGTGGATGAGTTAGATGATGGTAGGATCAATTACATTGCATTCCCCAACCGTTAATATATGTTTCTAGATGAGACATTAGGGACTGCGCCGCTGATTTCAGCGAACTCAAAACAAAAAGAAGTTTCCAATCCGGCAATAGAATCGAGCTAGACTTTTTTTCACGGTTGTGGAATCAAATGGATCACCCTAGAGAACCTAAATTTGAACAAGTGAACCATTAGAGAGTTTTCCCAAGAATCACTTGTCATAGGCCTCAAGTAGCACTTGTTTAGAGTGAAATCTTTGAATTCCATCGAAAATCTCTATGTCGACATACGTATTGAAACAAGAAGGGAAACGACACGAAAGGTAAATAGGAAGTTAGGGTGGATAGGTTAGATGATGGTAGGATCAATTACGCTGCATTCCCCAACCGTTAGTATATGTTTCTAGATGTGACATTAGGGATCGCTAGCGCTGATTTCACCGCGAACTTAAAACAAAGAGAAGTTTCCAATCCGGCTATAGGATCGAGCTAGACCTTTTCACGGTTGTGGAATCAAATGCCTCACCATAGAGAACATAAATTTGAACAAGTGGACCATTAGAGAGTTTTTCTAAGAATCACTTGTCATAGGCCTCAAAGTAGCACTTGTTTAGAGCGAAATCTTGGAATTCCGTCGAAAATCCCTATGTCGACCTACATACCAAACAAGAAGGGGAACAACACAAAAAAGGTACATAGGAAGTTAGGGTGGATGGGTTAGATGATAGCAGTATCAATTACATTGCGTTCCCCAACCGTTAATATATGTTTCTAGATGTGACATTAGGGACTGCTGGCGCTGATTTCACCGCAAACTTAAAACAAAGAGAAGTTTCCAATCCGGCTAAAGGATCGAGCTAGACCTTTTCACGGTTGTGGAATCAAATGCCTCACCCTAGAGAACATAAATTTGAACAAGTGAACCGTTACAGAGTTTTTCCAAGAATCACTTGTCATAGGCCTCAAAGTAGCACTTGTTTAGAGTGAAATCTTGGAACTCCGTCAAAAATCTCTATGTCGACCTACGTACGGAAATAAGAAGGGGAACAACACGAAAGGTACATAGGAAGTTAGGGTGGATGGGTTAGATGATGGTAGGATCAATTACATTGTGTTCCCCAACCGTTAATATATGTTTCTAGATGTGACATTAGGGACTGCTGGCGCTGATTTCACCGCGAACATAAAACAAAGGGAAGTTTCCAATCCGGCTATAGGATCGAGCTAGACTTTTTCACGGTTGTGGAAACAAATGCCTCACACTAGAGAACCTAAATATGAAGAAGTGGACCATTAGAGAGTTTTTCTAAGAATCACTTGTCATAGGCCTCAAACTAGCACTTGTTTAGAGTGAAATCTTGGAATTCCATCGACAATCTCTATAATCGACCCACGTGTTGAAACAAGAAGGGGAACAACACGAAAGGTACATAGGAAGTTAGGGTGGATGGGTTAGATGATGGTAGGATCAATTACATTGCATTCCCCAACCGTTAATATATGTTTCTAGATGTGACATTTGGGACTGCTGGCGCTGATTTCACCGCGAACTTAAAACAAAGAGAAGTTTCCAATCCGGCTATAGGATGGAGCTGGACCTTTTCACGGTTGTGGAATCAAATGCCTCACCCTAGAGAACATAAATTTGAACATGTGGACCATTAGAGAGTTTTTCTAAGAATCACTTGTCATAGGCCTCAAAGTAGCACTTGTTTAGAGTGAAATCTTGGAATTCCGTCGAAAATCTCTATGTCGACCTACATACTGAAACAAGAAGGGGAACAACACAAAAGCTAAAAAGGAAGTTAGGGTGGATAGGTTAGATGATGGTAGGATCAATTACGTTGCGTTCCCCAACCGTTAGTATATGTTTCTAGATGTGACATTAGGGATCGCTAGCTGATTTCACCGCGAACTTAAAACAAAGAGAAGTTTCCAATCCGCAATAGAATCGAGCTAGACTTTTTTTCGCGGTTGTGGAATCAAATGGATCACCCTAGAGAACCTAAATTTGAACAAGTGGACCATTAGAGAGTTTTTCTAAGAATCACTTGTCATAGGCCTCCGAGTAGCACTTGTTGTCGCCGGTTTCTCGGCGATAGTCTAGCAGGGGTATGCCCGGCTAGTAGATTGAGCGTTAGGGATGCGTGAGACGGCTAGCGAGACGTTAAGCGAGCAGTGAAGGACAAAACACACGGGTTTTACCCGGGTTCGCCGCCTTGATGGCGTAAAACCTCGTCCCCGCTTAGTTGTATTGATTGATTGAGAATATCCGTCCCTCGAGGGGATCCCCGCTCTCCTTATATAGTCCGGAGAGCAGGGTTACAGGTCGGATCTATCACGACAAGAGCTATCCTGATCGGTTACAATAGGAAAGTATAAAGTGATTACGATCGAGCTATACTAGGAAACTATCTTGTCGGCCACGTTTAGGCCGTAATCTCGACAATCGGTCTTCTATCGCCAAAGGGCTTCAGTCCGCCGTCTGGGCGGCCCGAGAGGCCTAACCCAAAGTGACCCGTGAGGGGATAGGGGTTTATCCCCCACGCCTAGTCCCCAGCACACGCTGTATCTTTGCGGTGAAAAGAGTCTTGACGCTCGATCATCGGGAGGTGTTGTCGACCGGTCTTCAAAGGTGTCGACCCGACTAGTTATACGTCGACCGGCACGGGACAGCTCTCGACCAACCGCTTGTTTTCCCCCTAGCTTCTTTTCCTTTGCTTCCGACCCGTCTAGTCTTGACGAGTCCGCTGCTGGAGTGCGAGTGCTCCAATGAAAAAAATCTTTTTCTTTACGGCGAAGTGTGCCCACGTATAGTGGAGAAACACCGTTGTAAAATTCATAAACAATTAGCATGATTCACCGCGGTGAAGTGTGCCCACTTAGTCCCCCCCTAGGGTAGGTGAGCGATCACGCATCTTTGCTAGGGTCAAAAAAAAAATTATGAGCAAATAGTCCCCGGTAATCGGAAACCTAAGCGGCTCATTTACCGTACTCCAATGTGGAGCGTACGCCGCGAGTCCCGAGCCCGATATATCTGCCCAAACGTAGGGTGCTCATGCACCATATATGCGTCGAGGCACGCAGCGGTGCCATCGAGGAAGAATATCCGTGCCATGTCGTGAAATCTGGATAACCCGTGCATCAAGGAAGCCGTCAAGAAGATAGGGCCGCTCAGTTCCCGATAACGCGGCAAGATATCCGGGTCAATTAATATCCCGAGATCATGTAGGGGCACAGACCGGTGCGAGAATCGAGGAGATAGGACGCGTGGCAGCGCCACAACGCTCGCGCTCCTGGAAAGGGTAATGATGGCAAGCGACGCAGCTGCTGCCGCCGCCGCACTCAACCCGCGCGAACGAGGAGGCGGGGCCCGGGCCGCGCCGACGGTTACCATGCATCAACCCTAGGGCGGTCAGGACTATAAATATCAGCCTCCCACGCCCCTCGTCGCATCCGCCTGGTCGCCCCTTCCTCTTCCTTCGTCTTCCTCCTGCTACAGTGAGCACCGGTTAGGGTTTTGCGGTTGCGCCTGGCGACGCCTCTTCACCGACGCCTCCACCGATTGCAAGAGGTAAGCACCTTGTGGATCTATCAATTTGCCGTTACTTAGCCCCGATGCAATTGTTTTGGGCATGGATTTGATTCAATTTGGTTGCTTTGATCTTGTTCATTTTTGGGGAGAGTAGAACCGCTGAGGTGGGATGGACCGCCATGCTCGCGGAGGTCGCCGGGGGCCGTGTGGTGCGGGGCGCTGCCGGAGGTCGCAAATGGAGCTGCTGCCTGGGGACGCTGAGGAGCGCCGCCGCCGCTGGGACGCGACGGAGAGCCCGGCGTGCCGCTCGCGGCGGCGGATCCGTCATCCTCGATGGATAGGGAATGGCGAGCTCTTCGTCTACCGAGGCGGCAGTGAGGGAGCTGGTGGATGCCCGCGTGCTTCCGAGAGGGTCATCGCCGGTTGGAGGGTGCCGGAGGCGGAACCGTACCCGATGCCGCGACGGATGAAGTGGTGGTCTTCGAGAGCCACTTACGGCGCGGATTCGGGATGCCGGCGCACCGTTCTGCGAGGAGCTCCCCGGTGCTCTCACGGCCTCCGGCTACGCCACCGCCCGAACGCCATCCTCGACATTGCCGTTTTCATCACCCTTTGTGAGTGTTGCCTCGGCATTCTCCCCAACCTTAGCTTGTGGAAGTACTTCTTCTATGTTGGGATGAAGGGGATTCGGGATCACGGGTAGCCGGCATCCGCTGTAACGGCGTGTTTGTGAAACTCCGGGGCAACCGGGCAAGCCAATTCCCGTCGACACCGCTGCCAACGAATGTGCCCCGGCCGGGTACACACGGTGGTTTTACCTGCCAGCGATCGGATGTGCCAATTCCGGCCGATCCCACCCGTGTCCGGTGAGACATGCAAGTCGGAGCGAAGAACCCGCAGCCGCCGACATGCCGCGTGTGAGGGAGGCTGGCGGCGATGATGAATGACCTGCATGTGGATGGCATCGACCTTGCTCACGTGTTCGTGGAGCGGCCGGATCCGGCCCGGTCAAGCGGAGGGATCATCCCGGTTTCCAGACACCGGGCTAAATGATCCCACCAGCGAGTCGGGAGGAGTTCTTGCCGTCGGCGAGGTCTAGGAGCGGGTAGCGAAGATTCTCGCTGACGACCCTGAGTACCGCCCGATCCGCGCCAGCGGTACCCCACCTTCGCGGGAGGACCCCGCCACCGCGGTGAGTGTAGTCGACATTGTGTTGTTGTGCCTTCGCTATAGATTGCAAATCGTCTTTATCATCGATGATTGCTGCGGATCCATGGGATGACACGCAGCCGGTACTTCGGCTTTGTCATCCGGAGGAGGCTACCGCCGTTAAGCGCCGCGCTCGGTGAACGCTGCCGACTCCATGCCCCCTCGCGCCCGGCCGCCGAGGCGCCCTCGGGGGTAGCGCTGGGAAAGTGCTCGGGCTCGCGGCAGCGCCCTTCGAAGCCCGCTGGGACCGAGGTCGTCCGTCGGCAGTGACGCTGGACGGCCACCCCGTCGTGACACGGCTACGTATGATGATGACTTTCTTGCCGATGAAGAACTTCAAGCCTTTGTGGAGTCGACCGCTTTGTAAGTATCCTTCGAGTGTTACCCGGTCCGGTGTGGGTATACCGACCGACGCCACATTGTTGAGTGCAAAGAACTGTGGAAAGACCGTAACACCAATTGTTCGAGTTGATGCGCCAACGGCGCGGTCGGACCACACGGTGACGTGTCAGCGCCACGGAGCGGGAGGAGGCCGTAGTGGCGGTAGCTCGAGGTCGCCTCCGGTGGTCTCGCGCTTTGCCAATGTGTAAGTGTACTTACCGTCATGCGCCGATCGCTCACATTGTCGATGTATGTATGTGTCAATCATGTTCTTGGTGCAGGGACCCCGTCGTCGAGCCCGTGGCGGATGCCGCCATCGCAGACGCCCCACAAGAAGGCGAGGCAGCCGCACCGGGCGCAGCCCTCGTGGAGTCCCCGAGCGGGACGTGGCGATCCAAGATGCTCCAAAGACCGGGAGGATCCGCGCGAGATGGCGGGGCACCAGTGCACCAGAGCCGGTCGACGACGCCCCTGCAATGAGGCACCGAGGCCGGGCGGCTCCGTGGTCATCCGCCCGAATCCCCTCTCGGACGACATCCGGATCTTGGGTGAGGACCAGGAGATGGAGGAGGCGGAGGGATGGTACGAGGCCGCCGGCTCCGTAACCCGAGTGGAGCAAGACTGCCCGAGGTTGAAGAGGAGGACGAGCCAACTCGCATAGCCCGCCAAGTAGAAGAGGGAGCCCCCGGCCGCTGCGTAAGTACTCGACCACATTGTTTTGTACTGTGATATTGCCATGGATATCCCCGTAATTGCATGTTGTTATGTAGCATATCCGTAACGAGGAAATCCGCCACCCGCCGAAGAGCTTGAGCAGCGCCGGTGCCCCCGCTTGAGGCCGACAGCGCTGGATGAGCTCTCCCGTGAGCGCGACCGTCTTGCTGAAGAGCGAGCGGTGCTCGCGATCGAGAGGGACCGCCTGTTGGCCGGCAACAGCGACGCCCAGCGCCATGCCTTTGCACAGGAGAGGGCGGCACTGGCCGCCGAGCGTGAAGTCCTTGAGGTTGAGCGAACCCGTCTGGATCGCGAAGCCGCCCGGATTGCCAGGGAGGGTAAGGCCCTGGAAGAAGGACGCGCACAGCTTGCCGCCGACCGTAAGCGCCTGGAGGAGGAGCGTGTGGAACTCGTTGCTCAGGAGCAGCGGGCACGCCATGAGGCCCAAACCCAAATACTCGGTATGTGTAATGATTACGTGAAAAGTCGATCTGAAGACACCTTTGCAAGAACGGTTAGTAAAAATGATTAAAATGGCGGTTGCATAATACCTTGCAGAGCATGAAGCGTCCATTGAGACCCTGCAGCGGCAGCTGGTGATGGCGAACCAACTGACGGGTGAGCTGCGCGAAGAGCTCCGGAATACCACCGCCGATCGTGACGGTATACCCTTATGCTGTAGAATAATACCTGCTCAAAAAACTATTTGAACGATTTGTGCTTACCGTATATTCTTGGCAGCGACACGTGCAGCCTCCAGTTATCGGATTCGCGATCTGGAGGCTGGATATGCTCTATGGAGGAATCGCACGCAAAGTCTCCTGCAAGGTGTCGGGCCAGTCCTCGACGCCATCCATGGCTACGCGGTCGGCGGGGCCAATCCGAGGGAGCGCCGCCAACCGACGCCGAGAACATGGAGCAACGCCCGTGCGGCGGCCTGGGCAAACTTCATGGAGTTCACCCGCCAGGCCACTCGCGACACGGCTCGACATGCTCTAGCGGTGGCGCGCTCCCATCATCCCGAGGTGCAGTTTGAGCGCGTCCGCCTAGGCTACGCACTCGGGACAACGGAGGCTGGTGCGCTAAACCTGCGCGAGGCGGCTGACGAGGCGGCGACAACACTTGCTGATGAGATGAATCCACTCCTGTGAGCCGTTTGAAAGGTAAAATCCTGGGTGAAGTTGCCCCGTGCATGATACTTTGCTTCTTTTGGCCGTAGCAAGAAACAGTTAGTGAAAAAATAGTAAAAACACTTGGGAATTTAGCCGAGCCACGCCCGGATGTGGGTGGCATAATTAGCTTAATACTTTGTTTTTATCTCACAATCGTTTTAGCATGCATACGATTATGGTAGACGATGAAGTGTAGACCGATGATGAGAAGGGGGTCACTTATTGTAGACGCCAGTCCTAGCTTTACCGCGCCGGTATAGCCGCAGCAAGGAGACGCGATGCTCGTGGCAAGCTATTGGGCTGTTCGACTACGGTAGGGGTCATCCGCCCGGTCGTCGATCTATGCGGGGAGTACACCGATCCACGCATCTTTGCGAAACCACACCAAGTACGAAGGCGGTTCTAGGGGGTCCATGGCGTAAGAGTGTAGTCGAGCATGGAAATAAATTGTTACGTCGATCGAAAAGAAAATATAACCATGTCAACGTACTCCGGTAAACTTTATTAAAATGCGACAAAGAGGAAATAAGAAACGATACAAGCTGGCTTCTGAGTCCCCGAGATTACGGGAAAAATCGTCGCAGTGCTCAATGTTCCGGAGTTGGGGGCGTCGACATCTTCCATGGTCATCAACCGGTATGCTCTGGCGGGTAACCTCTTTAACTTTGAAAGGGCCTTCCCAATGAGATCCCAAAATTGTGCACGCTCTTACGCTTCCTTCCGAGGACGAGGTCACCAACCGCAAAAGGCTCTTCCACGCCGTTGCGATTGTAATATCTTTGGACACCCTCGAGGTATTTAGCGTTCAGCGTGCAACATTGCGGGCGGGTTTTCCTCAGCGCAACGAGCTCATCTTCTCTAGTAGCATCGATGTTTCTTCATTGTAATTCTCGATACGGGGAGCGGAAGGCGATATCGGCCGGGAGGATCGCTTCGATCCAAACACCATGAAGTGCGGGAAACTCCGCATGCTGCGGGCTGAGTTGAGTTCGAGTCCCCGTGATAACGGCGGGTAACTCCTTAAGCCATCGACCGGTATTTTCCATCCGCCCGGAAGAGTCGCCCGCAATGCTTCTAATATCATGCCGTTTGCTCGCTTTCGGCCTGCCCGTTAGCACGAGGATGGGCAATGACACATATTTCACCCGGATACCTTTGTCTTCGCAATAATCCCAAAATGACCGCCTCGTAAACGTCTTTGCCCAGTGTCGGTAATGATGGAGTTGGGGATGCCGAAACGATGGACCACCTCATCCAACATCTCGACAGACTTTGTATTGGTCGGCGTCGACCGTAGGGAGATATTCGATCCACTTGGAAAACTTGTCGACCATAACGAATATCCACTTGAAGCCACCGGGAGCTGCCTTGAAGGGCCCGGATAGCGTCAAGCCCCGGCAAGACGAAAAGGCCATCTGCCGCGGTATAGTCCGGAGCTCATGTGCTGGCAACACGTGCGTCGCTTCGCGAAAAAATTGGCACTTCTCACGTGCCATACCAGTGTTCGCACCGGGCGACTGCCGTCGGCCAGTAAAATCCTGCCCGGAACGCCTTCCCGACTAGTGTGCGAGAAGCCGCGTGATTGCCACAGATTCCACCATGGATTTCGTCGAGCAGCTTTATACCATCTTCTTCGGAGATGCACTTCTGCAGGACCCGGTCTCCGATACTCTTCCTCATGAGGAAACCGTCGACTAGGACATAATTCTTACTTCGCCTTATGAGCCGCTCTTGTTCCGTCCCCGTCTTACGGCACGAGCCTCCTCGCAAATACTTGATTATCGGAACTCGCCAATCTTCATCAACGATATTGGATAGGGTGGCGACGATGTGCTCAGCTGTCTCGAGTGGAGGGCCGGGCGCAGGATCACCGATGGTTGGTTTCCAAAGATCTTCGACGAAGACGCCGGCTGGTATCTTTGCCCGAGAAGAGCCGAGCTTGGAAAGTTCATCAGCGGCTTGGTTGTAGTCCCGAACCACGTGATCAAAGCTGAGCCCGTAGAACTTGCCTTCCAACTTTCTTATGGCCGCCACATATGCATCCATCTTCTCACTCTTGCAATCCCAATCTTTGTTGACTTGCTTGATTACCAATGCCGAGTCACCAAATACTTGCAGTCGGCGAATCCCAAGCTGGATAGCAATACGAAGGCCGTGAAGGGCAGCCTCATACTCCGCGGCGTTGTTGGATGCCGGGAAGTGAATCCGGAGGACATACCGGAGTGTATCTCTCGGAGGGCGATATGATGTAGACGCCAGCCCCGGGACCATCGATGTTCAAATAACCGTCAAAGTACATTGTCCAAATGTTCGAGGCTGGTGTCTTCGAGGGGAGTCTCCAGATCTGTCCACTCGCAAACGAAATCTGCCAATGCTTGTGACTTGATGGTACTCCTATTCTTGTATTCGATGGTGAACAGGCTGAGCTCGATCGCCCACTTGCATATACGACCATTGGCATCTTTATTTCGCAGGACGTCGCCCAATGGGTAATCCGACACCACGGTGATCGGGTGAAGGTCGAAGTAGTGACGCAGCTTGCGAGACGTGATGAGGATCCCATAGAGCAATTTTTGTATATGCAGGTACCTTTGCTTGGAGTCGTTCAAGACCTCATCGACGAAATAAACCGGCCGTTGGGCCGGGTATATGTGCCCTTCTTCCGCGCTCGACAACCAAAAGCGGTACTAACCACCCGATTGGTCGCTGCGATGTAGAGCGAAGATGGTCTCCGTCGTTCGGGGCCACCAATACTGGAGGTGTGGTGAGAAACTTCTTGAAGCCGTTGAAGGCCTCTTGAGCCTCGTTGGTCCACCTGAAAGCTTCTCCTGCGCGAAGGAGTTTGAAGAACGGCAGTCCCTTCTCGCCGAGCCGTGCGACGAAACGGCTCAGGGCTGCCATGCATCCAGTCAACTTCTGGACATCTTTGACGTTTTGGGGCGGCTTCATCCGCATGATGGCGCTGATCTTCTCTGGGTTTGGCTCGATGCCATGCCGGCTAACAATGTTTCCGAGCAAGTTACCGGAGGGGACGCCAAAAACACACTTTCCCGGATTAAGTTTCCATTGGTACTCGTTGAGCTTTGCGAAGACCCTTGCAAGATCGTCGACCAGGGAGAGAGCGCTCTGGGTCTTCACCACGACGTCGTCGACATAAGCCTGAGCGAGGTCGGGGATAAGGTTCCCTAAGCAGCCCTGTATAGCCCGCTGGTAGGTGGCCCCGGCGTTCTTGAGCCCGAACGACATGGTAGTATAGCAGTAGGCGCCATACGGAGTGATGAAGGAAGTCTTCTCCTGGTCTTCGACCGCGAGGGCAATCTGATGATAGCCCGAATAGCAATCCAGGAAGCTAAGGAGCTCACAACCTGCAGTGGAGTCGACAACCTGATCGATACGTGGAAGACCGAAGGGGTCTTTAGGGCAAGCCCTATTGAGATCGGTATAATCAACGCACATCCTCCATTCATTATTCTTCTTTCTTACAAGGACCGGATTAGCTATCCAGTCAGGATGATACACTTCGCGAATAAAGCCAGCAGCTAGCAATCTAGTTACTTCTGCTTTAATGGCAGCAGACTTTTCTTTATTAAAGCGGCGTATTTTCTGGGCGCACGGCCTGGCCCCCGGCTTGACACGTAGGCGGTGCTCGATCCGGCTCCGAGGTACTCCGGGCATATCAGCGGGTTTCCACGCAAAAATGCTCACGTTATCCCTCAGGAACCGGACGAGCGCGTCTTCCTATTTTGGGTCAAGGTTCACGCCTATCTTCGTCGTGTTGGACGCGTCTCCTTCGACCAGCTGGATGTCTTTGGTATCCGATGGCTTGGTGGTCTTCTTCGTCCGCTCTTCCTCGGGTATCTCGAGGTCGGAGGGGTTCATCTTCTTTGCGTTCTTGATCACCTCCTCTTGCCGGACCGACTGGAGGATGAACTCCCGCTTGTCGAGGCCCTCTTTCTCGCAGACGTAGGCCATATGTACATTGGCCCGGCATGTGAGGACCCCCTTCTCCGTGGGGATCTTGAGGATGAGGTAGCCGTAGTGCGGGACCGCCATGAGCCTGGTCAACCCTGGTCGCCCGATGATGGCGTGATACGATGACTCGAAGTCAGCGACGACGAAGTTCATGTACTGGATGCGATGGTGCTTGGCGTCACCGAACTGCACACGGAGCGTGACCTGCCCGAGAGGGGTTGACGACTCTCCGGGGAGGATCCCCCAGAACGGGTGCTCATATGGCTTGAGGTCATCCTTCGTGATGTCCAGGGCTTTCATCGAGCTCCGGAACAGCATGTTCAGGGCGCTCCCTCCATCGATGAGGACCTTCTCGAAGCGCAGGCGCCCGATCACCGGGTCGAGGACCGGGGAACCGCCGAGTGCGGGTTGTTACACCACCGGTCATCGCGCCGTGAAGGTTATGACCCGCCGGAGAAGGTAGGCCATATCGGGTCCGTGACCCCCTCGCTGAAGTCTTTGACGGTTAGGACATTACGGGCGGAGATCTTGCGATCCCCGCCCCACCTCGCAGCCGTAGTGTCCGCCCCATGATCGCATGAGCGACGGCGCCCTTGCACGTAGCGGTGCACGGGATCGGCGTCCTCGTCTTGGTCTTCTTCCCGGTTGTTGCGGGCAACTTTGGGTGCGTCCTCCGGCTGCTCGTCGGTGATCTTGAGCTTTTTGCGTTCGCTCTCATACTCGGCATTGAAGTGCCGACACTCTGCCAGACTATGGTTCAAGTCCGGGTGTCGGGGCACTTGCCGTGTAGAAGCTTTTGATCGGATCTCGCCGCTTGAGCGCCTTCTTCTTGCCACCGGTCTTGACATTGTTGACACCACCTCCCGACAGTTCCGGTCATGACGGTGCTCGCGATAGTTGCCGCAGCCCTCCTCCCGGCGACCGACGCGTCGCGAGGGTCGTCGAGCGGCGGTTATCGTGGCCGCCGCCACCGTTTATCGTCACGAGGGCCTCGCGACGGGGGGAATACTCGGACGCGCAGAGTAGCCGTAATCTTTGTGGAAGACGTACTCGGCCTCATCCCGCCCGGGCGAACCTCTGCGCCGATCCAGCCAGCCTTGGACATGGTGGTGATCTTGGACCTGTGGAGCTTTTCTGCAGCTCTTGGGCTGCGGCGTTACCATTAGAGACGAGGCCCTTGGTGAACGCTACCGACGCACTCCTCGTCTGTGATGTCCGGGATCGCCGGGCGGACCTCGGAGAAGCGGCGAATGTACTCCCGAGCGGCTCGTTGCGGCCGAGACGCAACCGCTCAGTCGCATTTTTGGTACCGTTGCTTGCACGTGGATTTGTAGGTGCTTTGATGAAGATATCCTTGACGTCTTGCCACGTGCGTAGCCTCCCTTCGGGGAGTGCCAGGAGCCGCCGGTTGGCCGCCTGGTCGAGGCGATCGGAAGTAGTTTGCCATGACGTCTTCCGCCTCCGGCCGACCGATCGCAATTTCATAAATCATGACCCGGGCCTCGGGATCTTGGTCGCCGGTGTACTTTGAGAGAGCATTGGTGCCTTTGAAGCCTAACGGACCCACGGACCCGGCCGGATCTGGGTGGTAGGGCGGATCGTAGTTATCGTGAGGTTCCCCGGGTTCCCGTACATCATGTTGTACTCTTCACGTCGTTGGATCTCGGCGTCTTCGCGAGCCTACTCTTGGGTCGCGGTGATGCGATAGCGAGCATCTCGGGCAATCTCGATCTTCTTTGCGAGGTCGGGGGGCGCTGGTTTTGATCCTGGGGCGGGACGCCGGTGGTAATCCACCCGCGCCACCCGGCCAGCACCGCGCGCAAACCCTGCCCCGCCTGGCGGCCATCTTGGCCCGCGTTACGCCCCCCGGATGTGCTACGCCGAGGGTGCCTCCGTCGCGCCGTTGGGACGGATTTGCCCCCTTGGCATGGAAGATGCTTCTTCCTCGCCTTTGGTGTTGCGACTCCTCGGGCGATGACGCCGCGAGACGCGACCAACGAGGGAGCGATGAACTCGAGACGGGATTAAGGCGAGCGTGGGTGGCGTAGATGTATCCCCGGACGTCTTCGATAGTGGCGTTCTGCCACACAACAGGAGAGCCGCTGCTGTGGCGATGTTCTGCTCCGGCGTCTTGTGAACCGGGATTCCTGCCACCTCGTCGAATTGAGATCAGATTCCGGAGAGTCCCCTGGCTAACCGGAAGCCCCCGGTGGTACCGCCGGCGAGCCTGAGCAAAGATCCCCTCCGCCTGCCGACGGCGCAGCTCGATCGGCGTTAAGGTCCTTCCCGAGCAACGCGGAGCTCTTCGCCCCTCTAGGGCGCCGAATCCTCGCGACGAAGATCCCCCGCCCACAGGTCTCCCGTGGAGCGTACCTTGGTCGAACAGCGGGTAGTCGTAGCCGATCTCGAGCTCCATCGGATCCTGGAGCACGGTAGTAGTGGCGTCGGACGAGGTCGAGAGAGGCGGTATGGCCATCACGGAGTTGATGCCTTCTTCCTCTTCCCTCGGTGCCCTCCAGGATCGGGAGGAGCCTAGCCATGCAGATGTGGTCGCTTTGTCGACGAGGCGCCCTCGCGGTATGTTGGGGCGTCGATGAAGTCGTAGGGTCAGGGCGATCTTCCGACCGGTCCTGAGCCCGGCGCTGGCGACCTGCGGACGACGAAGTGGACGACCCCGCCCCTCGGGGAGAGGTGACGACCGGACCTTGGCCGAGGAAGGGCGGCCCTCGACCAGATCCGTTTCTCCCCGGCGAGCGTCGGGCAGCCCGTGTCGTGGTCGACGTTGTTCCTGTTGGCAGAAAGCGACGTAGCCAAATCGACCAAAGGAGTAGACTCACTCGTACCGATCTTGATCTTGTCGAAGTCGCCGTGAAGGCTGTCGACTTCATGTAGGAAGCGCCGCGTGTATGGCACGAAACGGATGAGTGAGCCTAATCGAAAGTCTGGTGGCCCCACCTCCGAGTTGGAGTCGGTGCCGGTGCTGCGAAGCGGATGCCGGGCGCGGTGGATCCTCGAACCGCGCGGGGTTGTCGGCGCCGAAAGCATGGCGCCATGTTGTTCAGCACGAGCGACCCAAATTGGATATCCTCCATTGGGTGCGACCGCCATGGAATCGTGGAAGATCACCATCTTGTTAGCCATGGCGTCTTCGTGCACACCCCCTACCCGGCGCGCCAACTGGGCATCGGTTTACCGGCGATAGTCTAGCTGGGGTATGCCCGGCTAGTAGATTGAGCGGTTAGGGATGCGCCGAGGCGGCTAACGAGACGTTAAGCGTAACGGCGAAGGACAAAACACACGGGTTTTACCCGGGTTCAGCCGCCTTGATGGCGTAAAACCTACGTCCTGCTTAGTTGTATTGATTGATTGAGAATATCCGTCCCTCGGGGGGGTCCTGCTCTCCTTATATAGTCCGGAGAGCGAGGGGTTACGAAATCGGATCTATCCCGAGAAGAGCTATCCCGATCGGTTACAATAGGAAAGTATAAAGTGATTACGATCGAGCTATACTAGGAAACTATCTTGTCGGCCACGTTTAGGCGTAATCTCGATAATCCCGGTCTTCTATCGCCAAGGGCTTCGGTCCGCCGTCTGGGCGGCCGAGAGGCCTAACCCAAAGTGACCCGTGAGGGGGGATAGGTTTATCCCCCCACACTTGTTTAGAGTGAAATCTTTGAATTCCATCGAAATCTCACGTGTCGACATACGTCACCGAAACAAGAAGGGGAACAACACGAAAGGTACATAGGAAGTTAGGGTGGATGGGTTAGATGATGGTAGGATCAATTACATTGCGTTCCCCAACCGTTAATATATGTTTCTAGATGTGACATTAGGGACTGGCTGGCGATGATTTCACCACGAACTTAAAACAAAGAGAAGTTTCCAATGCGGCTATAGGATCGAGCTAGACTTTTTTCACGGTTGTGGAATCAAATGTCTCACTGTAGAGAACCTAAATATGAAGAAGTGGACCATTAGAGAGTTTTTCTAAGAATCACTTATCATAGGCCTCAAAGTAGCACTTCTTTAGAGTGAAATCTTGGAATTCCGTCGAAAATCTCTATGTCGACTACGTATTGAAACAAGAAGGGAACAACACGAAAGGTACATAGGAAGTTAGGGTGGATGGGTTAGATGATGGTAGGATCAATTACATTGCATTCCCCAACCGTTAATATATGTTTCTAGATGTGACATTAGGGATTGCTGGCGCTGATTTCACCACGAACTTAAAACAAAGAGAAGTTTCCAATGCGGCTATAGGATCGAGCTAGACTTTTTCACGGTTGTGGAATCAAATGTCTCACTGTAGAGAACCTAAATATGAAGAAGTGGACCATTAGAGAGTTTTTCTAAGAATCACTTATCATAGGCCTCAAAGTAGCACTTGTTTAGAGCGAAATCTTGGAATTCCATCGAAAATCTCTATGTCGACCTACGTCATCGAAACAAGAAGGGGTACAACATGAAAGGTACATAGGAAGTTAGGGTGGATGGGTTAGATGATGGTAGGATCAATTACATTGTGTTCCCCAACCATTAATATATGTTTCTAGATGTGACATTAGGGACTGCTGGCGCTGATTTCAGCGCGAACTCAAAACAAAGAGAAGTTTCCAATCCGGCAATAGAATCGAGCTAGACTTTTTCGCGGTTGTGGAATCAAATGGATCACCCTAGAGAACCTAAATTTGAACAAGTGGACCATTATAGAGTTTTCCCAAGAATCACTTGTCATAGGCCTCAGAGTAGCACTTGTTTAGAGTGAAATCTTTGAATTCCAACGAAATCTCTATGTCGACATACTTCCCGAAACAAGAAGGGGAACGACACGAAAGGTAAATAGGAAGTTAGGGTGGATAGGTTAGATGATGGTAGGATCAATTACGTTGCGTTCCCCAACCGTAAGTATAAGTTTCTAGTTGTGACATTAGGCACTGCTGGCGCTGATTTCAGCGCAAACTCAAAACAAAGAGAAGTTTCCAATCCGGCTATAGGATCGAGCTAGACTTTTTCGCGGTTGTGGAATCAAATGCCTCACTCTAGAGAACCTAAATTTGAAGAAGTGGACCATTAGAGAGTTTTTCTAAGAATCACTTGTCATAGGCCTCAAAGTTGCACTTGTTTAGAGCGAAATCTTGGAAGTTTCGTCGAAAATCTCTATGTCGACCTACATACTGAAACAAGAAGGGGAACAACACGAAAGGTACATAGGAAGTTAGGGTGGATGGGTTAGATGATAGCTGGATCAGTTACATTGCGTTCCCCAACCGTTAATATATGTTTCTAGATGTGACATTAGGGACTGCTGGCGCTGATTTCAGCGCAAACTCAAAACAAAGAGAAGTTTCCAATCCGGTAATAGAATCGAGCTAGACTTTTTCGCGGTTGTGGAATCAAATGGATCACCCTAGAGAACCTAAATTTGAACAAGTGGACCATTAGAGAGTTTTTCTAGGAATCACTTGTAATAGGCCTCAGAGTAGCACTTGTTTAGAGTGAAATCTTTGAATTCCATCGAAATCTCTGTGTCGACATACGTACCGAAACAAGAAGGGGAACAACACGAAAGGTACATAGGAAGTTAGGGTGGATAGGTTAGATGATGGTAGGATCAATTACATTGCGTCCCCCAACCGTTAGTATAAGTTTCTGGTTGTGACATTAGGCCTTTCTGGCGCTGATTTCAGCGAACTCAAAAACAAAGAGAAGTTTCCAATCCGGCTATAGGATCGAGCTAGACCTTTTCGCGGTTGTGGAATCAAATGCCTCACCCTAGAGAACATAAATTTGAACAAGTGGACCATTAGAGAGTTTTTCTAAGAATCACTTGTCATAGGCCTCAAAAGTAGGACTTGTTTAGAGCGAAATCTTGGAATTCCGTCAAAAATCTCTATGTCGACCAACATACTTTGAAACAAGAAGGGGAACAACACGAAAGGTACATAGGAAGTTAGGGTGGATGGGTTAGATGATGGTAGGATCAATTACATTGCGTTCCCCAACCGTTAATATATGTTTCTAGATGTGACATTAGGGGACTCGCTGGTGCTGATTTCAGTCTTGAACTCAAAACAAAGAGAGGTTTCCAATCCGGCAATAGAATCGGGCTAGAATTTTTTTTGCGGTTTGTGGAATCAAATGGATCACCCTAGAGAACCTAAATTTGAACAAGTGCACCATCAGAGAGTTTTTCCAAGAATCACTTGTCATAGGCCTTAGAGTAGCACTTGTTTAGAGTGAAATCTTTGAATTCCATCGAAAATCTCTGTGTCGACCGATGTATCGAAACAAGAAGGGGGAACGACACGAAAGGTAGATATGAAGTTAGGGTGGACAAGTTAGACGATAGTAGGATCAATTATGTTGCGTTCCCCAACCGTTAGTATATATTTCTGGTTGTCACATTAGGGACTGCTGGCGCTGATTTCATCGCGAACTCAAAACAAAGAGAAGTTTCCGATCCGGCTATAGGATCGAGCTAGACTTTTTTGCGGTTGTGGAATCAAATGCCTCACCCTAGAGAACCTAAATTTGAACAAGTGGACCATTAGAGAGTTTTTCTAAGAATCACTTGTCATAGGCCTCAAAGTAGGACTTGTTTAGAGCGAAATCTTGGAATTCCGTCGAAAATCTCTATGTCGACCTACATACTGAAACAAGAAGGGGAACAACACGAAAGGTACATAGGAAGTTAGGGTGGATGGGTTAGATGATGGTAGGATCAATTACATTGCGTTCCGCAACCGTTAATATATGTTTCTAGATGTGACATTAGGGACTTCTTTGGTGCTGATTTCAGTGCGAACTCAAAACAAAGAGAGGTTTCCAATCCGGCAATAGAATCGGGCTAGAATTTTTCGCGGTTGTGGAATCAAATGGATCACCCTAGAGAACCTAAATTTGAACAAGTGCACCATTAGAGAGTTTTTCCAAGAATCACTTGTCATAGGCCTCGAGTAGCACTTGTTTAGAGTGAAATCTTTGAATTCCATCGAAAAATCTTTGTCGACCGATGTACCGAAACAAGAAGGGAACGACACGAAAGGTAGATAGGAAGTTAGGGTGGACAAGTTAGACGATAGTAGGATCAATTATGTTGCGTTCCCCAACCGTTAGTATATATTTCTGGTTTGTCACATTGGGGATCTCTTGGCGCTGATTTCATCGCCGAACTAAAAACAAAGAGAAGTTTCAATCCGGCTATAGGATCGAGCTAGACTTTTCGCGGTTGTGGAATCAAATGCCTCACCCTAGAGAACCTAAATTTGAAGAAGTGGACCATTAGAGACTTTTCTAAGAATCACTTGTCATAGGCCTCAAAGTAGCACTTGTTTAGAGCGAAATCTTGGAAATCCGTCGAAAATCTCTATGTCGACCTACATACGGAAACAAGAAGGGGAACAACACAAAAGGTACATAGGAAGTTAGGGTGGATGGGTTAGATGATGGTAGGATCAATTACATTGCGTTCCCCAACCGTTAATATATGTTTCTAGATGTGACATTACGATTCACGGGTGCTGATTTTGGTCGGAACTCAAAACAAAGAGAAGTTTCCAATCGGCAATAGAATCGGGCTAGAATTTTTTTCGCGGTTGTGGAATCAAATGGATCACCCTAGAGAACCTAAATTTGAACAAGTGCACCATTAGAGAGTTTTTCCAAGAATCACTTGTCATAGGCCTCGTAGTAGCACTTGTTTAGAGTGAAATCTTTGAATTCCATCGAAAATCTCTGTAATCGACCACGTGTGTGCGAAAACCGAAGGGGAAAAACATGAAAGGTACATAGGAAGTTAGGGTGGATGGGTTATCGATGGTAGGATCAATTATATGTTGCGTTCCCCAACCGTTAGTATAAGTTTAAGTTGTGACATTGGCAGGCTGGGCGCTGATTTCAGCGCAAACTCAAAACAAAGAGAAGTTTCCAATCCGGCTATAGGATCGAGCTAGACTTTTTTGCGGTTGTGGAATCAAATGCCTCACCCTAGAGAACCTAAATTTGAAGAAGTGGACCATTAGAGAGTTTTTCTAAGAATCACTTGTCATAGGCCTCAAAGTAGCACTTGTTTAGTGCGAAATCTTGGAATTCCGTCAAAAAATCTCTATGTCGACCTACATACTTGAAACAAGGAGGGGAACAACGCGAAAGGTACATAGGAAGTTAGGGTGGATGGCTTAGATGATGCTAGGATCAATTACATTGCATTTCCCAACCGTTAATATAGATGTGACAATAGGGACTGCTGGCGCTGATTTCGCCACGAACTTAAAACAAAGAGAAGTTTCCAATCCGGCTATAGGATCGAGCTAGACTTTTTCACGGTTGTGGAATCAAATGGATCACCCTAGAGAACCTAAATTTGAACAAGTGGACCATTATAGAGTTTTCCCAAGAATCACTTGTCATAGGCCTCGAGTAGCACTTGTTTAGAGTTAAATCTTTGAATTCCATCGAAATCTACGTATGTCGACATAATTACCGAAACAAGAAGGGAACGACACGAAAGGTAAATAGGAAGTTAGGGTGGATAGGTTAGATGATGGTAGGATCAATTACGTTATGTTCCCCAACCGTTAGTATAAGTTTAAGGTTGTGACATTAGGCATCGCTGGCGCCCTGATTTCAGCGCAAACTCAAAACAAAGAGAAGTTTCCAATCCGGCTATAGGATCGAGCTAGACTTTTTCGCGGTTGTGGAATCAAATGCCTCACCCCGGAGAACCTAAATTTGAAGAAGTGGACCATTAGAGAGTTTTTCTAAGAATCACATGTCATAGGCCTCAAAGTAGCACTTGTTTAGAGCGAAATCTTGGAATTCCGTCGAAAATCTCTATGTCGACCTACATCTTGCCCCAAACAAGAAGGGGAACAACACGAAAGGTGCATAGGAAGTTAGGGTGGATGGGTTAGATGATAGTAGGATCAATTACATTGCGTTCCCTGACCGTTAATATATGTTTCTAGATGTGACATTAGGGATTTCTGGCGCTGATTTTAGCGTGAACTCAAAACAAAGAGAAGTTTCCAATCCGGCAATAGAATCGAGCTAGACTTTTTCACGGTTGTGGAATCAAATGGATCACCCTAGAGAACCTAAATTTGAACAAGTGTACCATTAGAGAGTTTTTCTAAGAATCACTTGTCATAGGCCTCAGTACCACTTGTTTAGAGTGAAATCTTTGAATTCCATCGAAATCTCTGTTAATAGACATACGTCTGCAAAACAAGAAGGGGAACAACACGAAAGGTACATAGGAAGTTAGGGGTGGATACGTTAGATGATGGTAGGATCAATTACGTTATGTTCCCCAACCGTTAGTATAAGTTTCTGGTTGTGACATTAGGCATTCTTCGGCGCTGATTTCAGCTGAACTCAAAACAAAGAGAAGTTTCCAATCCGGCTATAGGATCGAGCTAGACTTTTTTTCGGTTGTGGTGTCAAATGCCTCACCCTAGAGAACCTAAATTTGAAGAAGTGGACCATTAGAGAGTTTTTCTAAGAATCACTTGTCATAGGCCTCAAAGTAGCACTTGTTTAGTGCGAAATCTTGGAATTCCGTCAAAATCTCTATGTCGACCTACATACTTTGAAACAAGAAGGGAACAACGCGAAAGGTACATAGGAAGTTAGGGTGGATGGCTTAGATGATGCTAGGATCAATTACATTGCATTTCCCAACCGTTAATATAGATGTGACAATAGGGATTGCTTGGCGCGATTTCGCCACCTAACTTAAAACAAAGAGAAGTTTCCAATCCGGCTATAGGATCGAGCTAGACTTTTTCACGGTTGTGGAATCAAATGGATCACCCTAGAGAACCTAAATTTGAACAAGTGGACCATTATAGAGTTTTCCCAAGAATCACTTGTCATAGGCCTCAGAGTAGCACTTGTTTAGAGTTAAATCTTTGAATTCCATCGAAATCTCTGTGTCGACATAATTACCGAAACAAGAAGGGGAACGACACGAAAGGTAAATAGGAAGTTAGGGTGGATAGGTTAGATGATGGTAGGATCAATTACGTTGCGTTCCCCAACCGTTAGTATAAGTTTCTGGTTGTGACATTAGGCACTGCTGGCGCTGATTTCAGCGCAAACTCAAAACAAAGAGAAGTTTCCAATCCGGCTATAGGATCGAGCTAGACTTTTTCGCGGTTGTGGAATCAAATGCCTCACCCTAGAGAACCTAAATTTGAAGAAGTGGACCATTAGAGAGTTTTTCTAAGAATCACATGTCATAGGCCTCAAAGTAGCACTTGTTTAGAGCGAAATCTTGGAATTCCGTCGAAAATCTCTATGTCGACCTACATCTTTGAAACAAGAAGGGGAACAACACGAAAAGGTGCATAGGAAGTTAGGGTGGATGGGTTAGATGATAGTAGGATCAATTACATTGCGTTCCCCGACCGTTGATATATGTTTCTAGATGTGACATTAGGGACTGCTGGCGCTGATTTTAGCGCGAACTCAAAACAAAGAGAAGTTTCCAATCCGGCAATAGAATCGAGCTAGACTTTTTCGCGGTTGTGGAATCAAATGGATCACCCTAGAGAACCTAAATTTGAACAAGTGTACCATTAGAGAGTTTTTCTAAGAATCACTTGTCATAGGCCTCGAGTAGCACTTGTTTAGAGTGAAATCTTTGAATTCCATCGAAATCTACGTGTGGACATACGTCTGCAGAAACAAGAAGGGGAACAACACGAAAAGGTACATAGGAAGTTAGGGTGGATACGTTAGATGATGGTAGGATCAATTACGTTATGCGTTCCCCAACCGTTAGTATAAGTTTCTGGTTGTGACATTAGGCACAGCGCCGGCGCTGATTTCAGCGAAACTCAAAACAAAAGAGAAGTTTCCAATCCGGCTATAGGATCGAGCTAGACTTTTTCGCGGTTGTGGTGTCAAATGCCTCACCCTAGAGAACCTAAATTTGAAGAAGTGGACCATTAGAGAGTTTTTCTAAGAATCACTTGTCATAGGCCTCAAAGTAGCACTTGTTTAGTGCGAAATCTTGGAATTCCGTCAAAAATCTCTATGTCGACCTACATACTGAAACAAGAAGGGGAACAACGCGAAAGGTACATAGGAAGTTAGGGTGGATGGCTTAGATGATGCTAGGATCAATTACATTGCATTTCCCAACCGTTAATATAGATGTGACAATAGGGACTGCCGGGCGCTGATTTCGCCACGAACTTAAAACAAAAGAGAAGTTTCCAATCCGCTATAGGATCGAGCTAGACTTTTTCACGGTTGTGGAATCAAATGGATCACCCTAGAGAACCTAAATTTGAACAAGTGGACCATTATAGAGTTTTCCCAAGAATCACTTGTCATAGGCCTCAGAGTAGCACTTGTTTAGAGTTAAATCTTTGAATTCCATCGAAATCTACGTGTCGACATAATTACCAAACAAGAAGGGAACGACACGAAAAGGTAAATAGGAAGTTAGGGTGGATAGGTTAGATGATGGTAGGATCAATTACGTTATGTTCCCCAACCGTTAGTATAAGTTTAAGGTTGTGACATTAGGCATCTGGCGGCGCTGATTTCAGCGCAAACTCAAAACAAAGAGAAGTTTCCAATCCGGCTATAGGATCGAGCTAGACTTTTTTTTTTTCGGTTGTGGAATCAAATGCCTCACCCTAGAGAACCTAAATTTGAAGAAGTGGACCATTAGAGAGTTTTTCTAAGAATCACATGTCATAGGCCTCAAAGTAGCACTTGTTTAGAGCGAAATCTTGGAATTCCGTCGAAAATCTCTATGTCGACCTACATACTGAAACAAGAAGGGGAACAACACGAAAGGTGCATAGGAAGTTAGGGTGGATGGGTTAGATGATAGTAGGATCAATTACATTGCGTTCCCTGACCGTTAATATATGTTTCTAGATGTGACATTAGGGATCGGCTGATTTTAGCGAACTCAAAACAAAGAGAAGTTTCCAATCCGGCAATAGAATCGAGCTAGACTTTTTTTGGTTGTGGAATCAAATGGATCACCCTAGAGAACCTAAATTTGAACAAGTGTACCATTAGAGAGTTTTTCTAAGAATCACTTGTCATAGGCCTCAGAGTAGCACTTGTTTAGAGTGAAATCTTTGAATTCCATCGAAATCTCTGTGTCGACATACGTACCGAAACAAGAAGGGGAACAACACGAAAGGTACATAGGAAGTTAGGGTGGATACGTTAGATGATGGTAGGATCAATTACGTTGCGTTCCCCAACCGTTAGTATAAGTTTCTGGTTGTGACATTAGGCACTGCTGGCGCTGATTTCAGCGCGAACTCAAAACAAAGAGAAGTTTCCAATCCGGCTATAGGATCGAGCTAGACTTTTTCGCGGTTGTGGAGTCAAATGCCTCACCCTAGAGAACCTAAATTTGAAGAAGTGGACCATTAGAGAGTTTTTCTAAGAATCACTTGTCATAGGCCTCAAAGTAGCACTTGTTTAGTGCGAAATCTTGGAATTCTATCAAAAATCTCTATGTCGACCTACATACTGAAACAAGAAGGGGAACAACACGAAAGGTACATAGGAAGTTAGGGTGGATGGGTTAGATGATAGTAGGATCAATTACATTGCGTTCCCCAACCGTTAATATATGTTTCTAGATGTGACATTAGGGACTGCTGGCGCTGATTTCACTGCGAACTTAAAACAAAGAGAAGTTTCCAATCCGGCTATAGGATCGAGCTGGACCTTTTCACGGTTGTGGAATCAAATGCCTCACCCTAGAGAACATAAATTTGAACAAGTGGACCATTAGAGAGTTTTTCTAAGAATCAGTTGTCATAGGCCTCAAAGTAGCACTTGTTTTGAGTGAAATCTTGGAATTCCGTCGAAAATCTCTATGTCGACCTACATACTGAAACAAGAAGGGGAACAACACGAAAGGTACATAGGAAGTTTAGGGTGGATAGGTTAGATGATGGTAGGATCAATTACATTGCTTTCCCCAACCGTTAATATATGTTTCTAGATGTGACATTAGGGACTCTTTGCGCTGATTTCAAACGAACTCAAAACAAAGAGAAGTTTTCAATCCGGCAATAGAATCGGGCTAGAATTTTTCGCGGTTGTGGAATCAAATGGATCACCCTAGAGAACCTAAATTTGAACAAGTGCACCATTAGAGAGTTTTTCCAAGAATCACTTGTCATAGGCCTCAGAGTAGCACTTGTTTAGAGTGAAATCTTAGAATTCCATCGAAAATCTCTGTGTCGACCTATGTACCGAAACAAGAAGGGGAACGACACGAAAGGTAGATAGGAAGTTAGGGTGGACAGGTTAGACGATGGTAAGATCAATTATGTTGCGTTCCCCAACCGTTAGTATATGTTTCTAGATGTGACATTAGGGACTGCTGGCGCTGATTTCGCCACGAACTTAAAACAAAGAGAAGTTTCCAATCCGGCAATAGAATCGGGCTAGACTTTTTCGCGGTTGTGGAATCAAATGGATCACCCTAGAGAACCTAAATTTGAACAAGTGTACCATTAGAGAGTTTTTCTAAGAATCACTTCTCATAGGCCTCAGAGTAGCACTTGTTTAGAGTGAAATCTTTGAATTCCATCGAAATCTCTGTGTCGACATACGTACCGAAACAAGAAGGGGAACAACACGAAAGGTACATAGGAAGTTTGGGTGGATACGTTAGATGATGGTAGGATCAATTACGTTGCGTTCCCCAACCGTTAGTATAAGTTTCTGGTTGTGACATTAGGCACTGCTGGCGCTGATTTCAGCGCGAACTCAAAACAAAGAGAAGTTTCCAATCCGGCTATAGGATCGAGCTAGACTTTTTCGCGGTTGTGGAGTCAAAGGCCTCACCCTAGAGAACCTAAATTTGAAGAAGTGGACCATTAGAGAGTTTTTCTAAGAATCACTTGTCATAGGCCTCAGAGTAGCACTTGTTTAGAGTGAAATCTTTGAATTCCATCGAAATCTACTGTGTCGACATACGTGCGAAACAAGAAGGGGAACAACACGAAAGGTACATAGGAAGTTAGGGTGGATACGTTAGATGATGGTAGGATCAATTACGTTGCGTTCCCCAACCGTTAGTATAAGTTTACGGTTGTGACATTAGGCACTGGCTTTGGCGCTGATTTCAGCGAACTCAAAACAAAGAGAAGTTTCCAATCCGGCTATAGGATCGAGCTAGACTTTTTCGCGGTTGTGGAGTCAAATGCCTCACCCTAGAGAACCTAAATTTGAAGAAGTGGACCATTAGAGAGTTTTCTAAGAATCACTTGTCATAGGCCTCAAAGTAGCACTTGTTTAGTGCGAAATCTTGGAATTCTATCAAAAATCTCTATGTCGACCTACATCTTTGAAACAAGAAGGGGGAACAACACGAAAGGTACATAGGAAGTTAGGGTGGATGGATTAGATGATAGTAGGATCAATTACATTAGTTCCCCAACCGTTAATATATGTTTCTAGATGTGACATTAGGGACTGCTGGCGCTGATTTCACCGCGAACTTAAAACAAAGAGAAGTTTCCAATCCGGCTATAGGATCGAGCTGGACCTTTTCACGGTTGTGGAATCAAATGCCTCACCCTAGAGAACATAAATTTGAACAAGTGGACCATTAGAGAGTTTTTCTAAGAATCAGTTGTCATAGGCCTCAAAGTAGCACTTGTTTTGAGTGAAATCTTGGAATTCCGTCGAAAATCTCTATGTCGACCTACATACTGAAACAAGAAGGGAACAACACGAAAGGTACATAGGAAGTTTAGGGTGGATAGGTTAGATGATGGTAGGATCAATTACATTGCTTTCCCCAACCGTTAATATATGTTTCTAGATGTGACATTAGGGACTGCTGGCGCTGATTTCAGTGCGAACTCAAAACAAAGAGAAGTTTTCAATCCGGCAATAGAATCGGGCTAGAATTTTTCGCGGTTGTGGAATCAAATGGATCACCCTAGAGAACCTAAATTTGAACAAGTGCACCATTAGAGAGTTTTTCCAAGAATCACTTGTCATAGGCCTCAGAGTAGCACTTGTTTAGAGTGAAATCTTAGAATTCCATCGAAAATCTACGTGTCGACCTATGTACCGAAACAAGAAGGGAACGACACGAAAGGTAGATAGGAAGTTAGGGTGGACAGGTTAGACGATGGTAAGATCAATTATGTTGCGTTCCCCAACCGTTAGTATATGTTTCTAGATGTGACATTAGGGACTGCTGGCGCTGATTTCGCCACGAACTTAAAACAAAGAGAAGTTTCCAATCCGGCAATAGAATCGGGCTAGACTTTTTTGCGGTTGTGGAATCAAATGGATCACCCTAGAGAACCTAAATTTGAACAAGTGTACCATTAGAGAGTTTTTCTAAGAATCACTTCTCATAGGCCTCGGTAGCACTTGTTTAGAGTGAAATCTTTGAATTCCATCGAAATCTCTGTGTGGTCGACATACGTCTGCCGAAACAAGAAGGGGAACAACACGAAAAGGTACATAGGAAGTTTGGGTGGATACGTTAGATGATGGTAGGATCAATTACGTTGCGTTCCCCAACCGTTAGTATAAGTTTCTGGTTGTGACATTAGGCACTTCTTTGGCGCTGATTTCAGCGAACTCAAAACAAAGAGAAGTTTCCAATCCGGCTATAGGATCGAGCTAGACTTTTTTCGCGGTTGTGGAGTCAAAGGCCTCACCCTAGAGAACCTAAATTTGAAGAAGTGGACCATTAGAGAGTTTTTCTAAGAATCACTTGTCATAGGCCTCAAAGTAGCACTTGTTTAGTGCGAAATCTTGGAATTCCATCAAAAATCTCTATGTCGACCTACATACTGAAACAAGAAGGGGAACAACATGAAAGGTACATAGGAAGTTAGGGTGGATGGGTTAGATGATAGTAGGATCAATTACATTGCGTTCCCCAACCGTTAATATATGTTTCTAGATGTGACATTAGGGACTGCTGGCGCTGATTTCACCGCGAACTTAAAACAAAGAGAAGTTTCCAATCCGGCTATAGGATCGAGCTGGACCTTTTCACGGTTGTGGAATCAAATGCCTCACCCTAGAGAACATAAATTTGAACAAGTGGACCATTAGAGAGTTTTTCTAAGAATCGGTTGTCATAGGCCTCAAAGTAGCACTTGTTTTGAGTGAAATCTTGGAATTCCGTCGAAAATCTCTATGTCGACCTACATACTGAAACAAGAAGGGGAACAACACGAAAGGTACATAGGAAGTTTAGGGTGGATAGGTTAGATGATGGTAGGATCAATTACATTGCTTTCCCCAACCGTTAATATATGTTTCTAGATGTGACATTAGGGATCGCTTTGGTGCTTTTCAGTGCGAACTCAAAACAAAGAGAAGTTTTCAATCCGGCAATAGAATCGGGCTAGAATTTTTTTTTTTTTCACGGTTGTGGAATCAAATGGATCACCCTAGAGAACCTAAATTTGAACAAGTGCACCATTAGAGAGTTTTTCCAAGAATCACTTGTCATAGGCCTCAGAGTAGCACTTGTTTAGAGTGAAATCTTTGAATTCCATCGAAATCTCTGTGTCGACATACGTACCGAAACAAGAAGGGGAACAACACGAAAGGTACATAGGAAGTTTGGGTGGATAGGTTAGATGATGGTAGGATCAATTACGTTGCGTTCCCCAACCGTTAATATAAGTTTCTGGTAGTGACATTAGGCACTGCTGGCGCTGATTTCAGCGCGAACTCAAAACAAAGAGAAGTTTCCAATCCGGCTATAGGATCGAGCTAGACTTTTTTGCGGTTGTGGAATCAAATGCCTCACCCTAGAGAACCTAAATTTGAAGAAGTGGACCATTAGAGAGTTTTTCTAAGAATCACTTGTCATAGGCCTCAAAGTAGCACTTGTTTAGAGCGAAATCTTGGAATTCCATCGAAAATCTCTATGTCGACCTACGTACCGAAACAAGAAGGGGAACAACACGAAAGGTACATAGGAAGTTAGGGTGGATGGGTTAGATGATGGTAGGATCAATTACATTGTGTTCCCCAACCGTTAATATATGTTTCTAGATGCGACATTAGGGACTGCTGGCGCTGATTTCAGCGCGAACTCAAAACAAAGAGAAGTTTCCAATCCGGCAATAGAATCGAGCTAGACTTTTTCGCGGTTGTGGAATTAAATGGTTCACCCTAGAGAACCTAAATTTGAACAAGTGGACCATTAGAGAGTTTTTCCAAAAATCACTTGTCATAGGCCTAATAGTAGCACTTGTTTTGAGTGAAATCTTTTAATTCCATCGAAATCTCTGTGTCGACATACGTACCAAAACAAGAAGGGGAACGACACAAAAGGTACATAGGAAGCTTGGGTTTATAGGTTAGATGATGGTAGGATCAATTACGTTGCGCTCCCCAACCGTTAGTATATGTTTCTGGTTGTGACATTAGGCACTGCTGGCGCTGATTTCAGCGCGAACTCAAAACAAAGAGAAGCTTCCAATCCGGCTATAGGATCGAGCTAGACTTTTTCGCGGTTGTGGAATGAAATGCCTCAGCCTTGAGAACCTAAATTTGAAGAACTGGACCATTAGAGAGTTTTTCTAAGAATGACTTGTCATAGGCCTCAAAGTAGCACTTGTTTAGAGTGAAATCTTGGAATTCCGTCAAAAATCTCTATGCCGACCTACGTACCGAAATAAGAAGGGGAACAACACGAAAGGTACATAGGAAGTTAGGGTGGATGGGTTAGATGATGGTAGGATCAATTACATTGTGTTCCCCAACCGTTAATATATGTTTCTAGATGTGACATTAGGGATCACGGGCGCTGATTTCAGTGCGAACTCAAAACAAAGAGAAGTTTCCAATCCGGCAATAGAATCGGGCTAGAATTTTTTTTTGGTTGTGGAATCAAATGGATCACGCTAGAGAACCTAATTTTGAACAAGTGCACCATTAGAGAGTTTTTCCAAGAATCACTTGTCATAGGCCTCGGAGTAGCACTTGTTTAGAGTGAAATCTTGGAATTCTATCGAAAATCTCTGTGTCGACCTACGTACCGAAACAAGAAGGGGAACGACATGAAAGATACATAGGAAGTTAGGGTGGATAGGTTAGACGATGGTAGGATCAATGACATTGCGTTCCCCAACCGTCAATATATGTTTCTAGATGTGACATTAGGGATCTGGGGGCGCTGATTTCACCGCGAACTTAAAACAAAGAGAAGTTTCCAATCCGGCTATAGGATCGAGCCAGGACTTTTCACGGTTGTGGAATCAAATGCCTCACCCTAGCGAACCTAAATTTGAACAAGTGGACCATTAGAGAGTTTTTCGAAGAATCACCTGTCATAGGCCTCAAAGTAGCACTTGTTTAGAGTGAAATCTTTGAATTCCGTCAAAAATCTCTATGTCGACCTCTTGTTGACAGCTCTTATAGCATAAAATATATAGGCTTTTAAAAGCTGAAATAAGGGCTTAAAATGAATATCAACATAGCATAGGGGCTTTACTGACATAATTCCATGAGTTTTGGTGATTTATATATTTTCAGGAACAGGAAAACGCCCAAGAGTTTGCAAGCCCTACGACATAAAGACGTATCCGTGAAGCAATCCAACTTGAAACCCACGTAAGAACATTCCGTAAGACACCAGAGGGCACGACCCACAAGTTGGGGCCCACCGGCGTGGGGCCCAGGCGGCGCTGCCACCTTCTAGGGCGGCCGCCCTCTGGCCCCACCTGTCAGTGAGCATCTTGTTAGGTCGGTTCATAACCGCCATCAAGAAGAGATCTACACCGTTGCTCAAGGTCGGTTTGATCCAAGGGCTGTCGTGCATCGCCTAGGGCTATATAAGGAGACCCCCTGCCCCCTGGGTGAAACCCTAATTCATTATCATTCATTATCAATAGGCTGAGGCCCTGAGTCTCCTCCTAGGTCTAGAACTAGAACTAGAACTAGATGAGCTAGTATTCAAGAGGGATTAGATCTCATTAGATCTAGTCTTTAGAATAAGAGAGATAGAGAGAGGGGAAGGAACCCGAGGAGGTGCCGGCCTGTCTGCTACCTCTACAACTTGTACCTCGGTGGAAGTTAACCTACACTTGGAGTTACTCTGCATCTACTTCTTCTTTTAGTAAGCATCATTGTTTATATTGTTCTTCCGATCTGCGGGTCTCTTTTGAGTACTTTAATCTAAGGCATTAGGTTAAGGTAATATTAAATGTAGTAAAGCGTGGTGCTTAGGCTCGGGTATCTCGTTAGATTCATCCTATATTCGGATTGGTGGTAGATCACGATCGTGATAGCCCCTAGTTGGATGACCTGACCAACTAGTTGGGGTGTCGTTGATCCTTTGTATTCCCCATCTGTGGGGATATGGACCCCATATACCCTCATGGACCACTTTGGGCCGCACCATCCAAGGAGGCCCGGCCCAAGACGAGAAGGCGTGCGCACATGCACGACTAAGATATTGTACCACATTGCTTATCAAGACATGTAACCCTGTCTACCGGACTATATAAGGTGGGCATGGATCCCCTCAATCTCAAGACATATAGATCACCTCGATCTATCTTGTAACACATCTGATTCTCAATCAATCAATACAACTAAGCAGGACGTAGGTTTTACGCCATCAAGGCGGCCAAACCTGGGTAAAACCCGTGTGTTTTGTCCTTCGCTCGTTCTGCTTAACATCTCGTTAGCCGTCTAGCACATCCCTAACCGCTCAATCTACTAGCCGGGCATACCCCTGCTAGACTATCGCCGATAAACCGACGACAGTTGGCGCGCCAGGTAGGGGGTGTGTACGAAGACTCCATGGCTAGCAAGATGGAATCTTCCAAGCTCCATGATCATCGACCCGGCGCTGAACATTCAGTTCGGGGCGATATCGTGGAACAACGACGTCAATCGCGGCGTCAACAACTCCGAACCGGTGCAGATTCAATCTGCGTCGGCCAAATCTCCATCAACATCGCCGGTTTCGAGATCAATCTCGAGAACGGCTCTGTCAAGCGAGCAGCGAGCTCAGCATGCGGCGGCGTGTCCAAACGGAACATCTGATGACCGTACGCGAATCCTGCTCCGGTACGAGCTTGGCGACGGGTGCTACAAATACTAATCGTTGTCAAGATCCAATCGGCATCAAGAAGCAAAGCCAAGACGTATACGCGTCCACCAGAAAAGACCAACCGGAGTTGCATCACCTCCATACCTATTCAGCGTTGAGGCCACAGATCCATCTACTGGGGCAGCAGCCGATCGACATCCTACTCGGCATCGGAAAGCTAAGTCAATTTTTTCTTTCCCAATCTAATATCCTACAATATATAGTATGTTCGTAATCTACATATACACATGTCAATTTTGGCAGGAATCCAACATCGCTCGTCGTCGTTCTACCTAATCTCACATCGATCGTGTGAGCATTAAATTCGATGCCAAAGCACAACTCGACAATCCAGCATGTGGAAGCCTGGCGATGAAGCAAAAGTTCGGATGCCGACGAGGACGACGTACTCCACGCAACATGCAAACTTATGACGCGACGGATAAGAAGAGCGACGTGCTGCTAGCCGTGATCGACCAGAACGTCGACGCATCCCGCTCGTGAACCACGTCATCACCGACGACCACATCCCCGGGCTGGCCGGACACCAACTCCGTCAACCCGCCGATTACTCTATCGTCACCAAACAAGCTAAGTAACGCTTTAATATTTTTTTATAAATATCCGTCCATCTTCGCATATCTTGAGATGTTCTTCGCTTTACAAGTAATCATCACTTTATAAGTAATCAGCCATACAGTTTTTGTCTCCCCAAGTACTTCTAGAGTCGACCCCAGCCGTTACGTGCGCACGTCGGCACAGCTCCTGCGTCACGGGTGGTCGAAATGGTCTCTCTGGTCGGATAAGTGTTCGGGCGCGTGCACAGGCCCACGAGTGCCTCACCACCGGATAACTGGTCGGCCAGGGGCTGGAGTGCTTCACGGCGGAACTAAACTACATGCGCTAAGTGCTTATAAATGCCCTACACATGCTTCTTCGAAAACCATGACGACTAAGTCATCGGCTACAACTCAACGTTTTTGTCACACAGCTCTCTAGAGCCGGCCCTGTCTCCGACTAATCCAATGCGTGCATGTGGTAAATCAGTCCCTGCGTATTTGATAGTTGGCTGGAGCTCTTTTGTGCGGTTGAACAACCCAGACTCGTGTCAATCACGCAGCGGTTATACCGGCCCACAAAGGCTAGATCGGCGCTAAAATCCACACACTAAAAAAAAAATCTACAACAAATAACACGCATGGGCTCCGGCTCAAGTACAAGCTTCTCCAGCTCTATCGGAGATCAAATATTTATTTTGTACATCATGTACTACCCGATCTACATATTTGTTTTTCAGGGACGAAGCTATCAGCGACTCACGCTTTCGAGGGACTCGTCTTCGACCTCGTCGACCACCGGGGTGCACCTCCGACCCTGCCGATCGCTTGGGGACTGCGTCTTCGTCCTCGCCATGCTCGGGGACTGCGCCTCCGACCACCGTCGCTGCTCGGAGTCACGCGGTGGACCTTTACGGCGGCTTGTCTCGCTGCTGACAAGAATCGAAGATTTCCGTGTATGTTCATGCACGCTACGCTGAAGAGAAGCATACATATCGACAACTACAACTTTCCAATAGCCTGCGTGTCAACGTCAAGAGCGGGCGTCTTCCACCCGGTCACGTCGGCCCCGCTGGTGGCCTGAGTTCGACTCCGACTCTCCTACAACGACCGGCTCTGGCACAGCTCTAGGCCGCGAGCTGCTTGTACTCCGATCGCTGGACCGCGGCGATACACGTACACTTCGTAACGACCAAAGTGCACGACGACCTCCAACAATGCTCGACAAGCTGTTAGTGCAGCAGCGATCCCTCGGGATATTTTCCCTTTTTCTCATTATACCAGATTTCTTATATTTCACTAATCTGGCTAATGCTATTGGTTTTTTGTTGCATGTGGCTTGCGAATGGAGTCCTGTTCCTTGCATGTCGAGTTGCGGGTCAACGTCTCTAATCTCGATCTCATAACCAACAAAGCATCAAGGGAGCGACCCACAAGGCCATGCAAGCAACCTCACCATACACGTCCATGCAAGAGTCAACTACTACATTGGTGCCTACGGCAACTTCATCAAGCAAGACGTCGAGCAAGCTACATCAAGCCACGTACGGGATTCAGCCGCTTTCGGCGCTTCGGGGATCGCTCCGACCTCGCCGACTGCTTTCGGGGGGACGCGCCTCCAACCGCCCCCGACCGCTCGGGGCTGCGACTTCTTCGACTTCGCCGTGCGGGGACTCGTCTCGGCCATGCTGACGTCTTTTGATGTGCTATAAAGTTCCTCCATGCTGTTCGGGATCAGGGTGCTGATCTTGGGCAGCGCATCGAGGGGCTTGATAAGTACATCTCGGATTTGTTTCTTGACCCTGCTACAAGACTTCTACGGCGTCTTCCAGCAGGCTCGGGGACTACATGGATACATGTCATCTACGACGACATTTATTCTCTTTTTTACTACATGGATACATGTATGTGGTGAAAACTTTTTTCTTCTCTGGAGCACCCAACATCCTGCAGGCGAACCTCAAGACAACTCCATGGTGGTCGGAGCAACAGCTACACTGTCGGACGACGCTCTCCCGATTGGTCGGCGTTACTCTACACTAGTCGGACGACGCTCTCCCGACTGCTTGCGGCGTTGATCCACACCAAACGGAGGTCTACAAGATGGCGATGCCAGCAGGATGTAGCGTGCTCGGGGACTAGCTGTGGGGATATGGACCCCATATACCCTCATGGACCACTTTGGGCCGCACCATCCAAGGAGGCCCGGCCCAAGACGAGAAGGCGTGCGCACATGCACGACTAAGATATTGTACCACATTGCTTATCAAGACATGTAACCCTGTCTACCGGACTATATAAGGTGGGCAGGGATCCCCTCAATCTCAAGACATATAGATCACCTCGATCTAAGGTACATAGGAAGTTAGGGTGGATAGATTAGACGATGGTAGGATCAATTACATTGCGTTCCCCAACCGTTAATATATGTTTCTAGATGTGACATTAGGGACTGCTGGCGCTGATTTCCGCGCGAACTCTAAACAAAGAGAAGTTTCCAATCCGGCTATAGGATCGAGCTAGACTTTTTCACGGTTGTGGAATCAAATGCCTCACCCTAGCGAACCTAAATTTGAACAAGTGGACCATTAGAGAGTTTTTCGAAGAATCACCTGTCATAGGCCTCAAAGTAGCACTTGTTTAGAGTGAAATCTTTGAATTCCATAAAAAATCTCTAGGTCGACCTGTGTACCGAAACAAGAAGGGGAACGACACGAAAGTAACATAGGAAGTTAGGGTGGATAGGTTAGACAATGCTACATTACATTCGTTCCCCAACCGTTAATATATGTTTCTAGATGTGACATTAGGGATTTGGCGGCTGATTTCAGCGAACTCAAAATAAAGAGAAGTTTCCAATCCGGCAATAGAATCGAGCTACACTTTTACGCAGTTGTGGAATCAAATGGTTCATCTTAGAGAACCTAAATTTGTACAAGTGGACCATTAGAGAGTTTTTCCAAGAATCACCTGTCATAGGCCTTATAGCAGCACTTGTTTAGAGTGAAATCTTGGAATTCCGTCAAAAATCTCTATGTCGACCTACGTACCGAAACATGAAGGGGAACGACACGAAAGGTACATAGGAAGTTAGGGTGGATAGGTTAGACGATGGTAGGATCAATTACGTTGCGTTCCCCAACCGTTAGTATATATTTCTGGTTGTGACGTTAGGGGGTACTTTGGCACTGATTTTTCAGCGCTTGAACTCAAAACAAAGAGAAGTTTTCAATCCGGCTATAGGATCGAGCTAGACTTTTTCGCGGTTGTGGAATCAAATGCCTCACCCTAGAGAACCTAAATTTGAACAAGTGGACCATTAGAGAGTTTTTCTAAGAATCACTTGTCATAGGCCTCAAAGTAGCACTTGTTTAGAGTGAAATCTTTGAATTCCGTCAAAAATCTCTATATGGACCTACGTCTGCAAACAAGAAGGGGAACAACACGAAAGGTACATTGGAAGTTAGGGTGGATGGGCTAGATGATGGTAGGATCAATTACATTGCGTTCCCCAACCGTTAATATATGTTTCTAGATGTGACATTAGGGACTGCTGGTGCAGATTTCACCGCGAACTCTAAACAAAGAGAAGTTTCCAATCCGGCTATAGGATCGAGCTAGGCTTTTTCACGGTTGTGGAATCAAATGCCTCACCCTAGCGAACCTAAATTTGAACAAGTGGACCGTTAGAGAGTTTTTTGAAGAATCACCTGTCATAGGCCTCAAAGCAGCACTTGTTTAGAGTGAAATCTTAGAATTCCGTCGAAAATCTCTATAATCGACCTACGTCTGCGAAAACAAGAAGGGGAACAACACGAAAGGTACATTGGAAGTTAGGGTGGATGGGCTAGATGATGGTAGGATCAATTACATTGCGTTCCCCGACCGTTAATATATGTTTCTAGATGTGACATTAGGGGCTATTTTGCGCTGATTTCAGCGTGAACTCAAAATAAAGAGAAGTTTCCAATCCGGCAATAGAATCGAGCTAGACTTTTTCGCGGTTGTGGAATCAAATGGTTCATCCTAGAGAACCTAAATTTGAACAAGTGGACCATTAGAGAGTTTTTCCAAGAATCACCTGTCATAGGCCTCATAGCAGCACTTGTTTAGAGTGAAATCTTGGAATTCCGTCGAAAATCTCTATATCGACCCTACGTCTACGAAAACAAGAAGGGAACGAACGAAAGGTACATAGGAAGTTAGGGTGGATAGGTTAGGCGATGGTAGGATCAATTACGTTGCGTTCCCCAACCGTTAGTATATATTTCTGGTTGTGACGTTAGGGTATCTTTGGCGCTGATTTTAGCCTTGAACTCAAAACAAGGAGAAGTTTCCAATCCGGCTATAGGATCGAGCTACACTTTTTCGCGGTTGTGGAATCAAATGCCTCACCCTAGAGAACCTAAATTTGAACAAGTGGGCCATTAGAGAGTTTTTCTAAGAATCACTTGTCATAGGCCTCAAAGTAGCACTTGTTTAGAGTGAAATCTTTGAATTCCGTCAAAAATATCTATGTCGACCTACGTCTGCGAAACAAGAAGGGGAGCGACACGAAAGGTACATAGGAAGTTAGGGTGGATAGGTTAGGCGATGGTAGGATCAATTACATTGCGTTCCCCAACCGTTAATATATGTTTCTAGATGTGACATTAGGGGGCTGGCGGCTGATTTCAGCTTGAACTCTAAACAAAGAGAAGTTTCCAATCCGGCTATAGGATCGAGCTAGACTTTTTCACGGTTGTGGAATCAAATGCCTCACCCTAGAGAACCTAAATTTGAACAAGTGGACCATTAGAGAGTTTTTCAAGAATCACTTTGTCATAGGCCTCAAAGCAGCACTTGTTTAGAGTGAAATCTTTGGAATTCCGTCAAAAATCTCTATGTCGACCCTACGTCTGCATCGAAACAAGAAGGGGAACAACACGAAAGGTACATTGGAAGTTAGGGTGGATAGGTTAGATGATGGTAGGATCAATTACATTGCGTTCCCCAACCGTTAATATATGTTTCTAGATGTGACATTAGGGACTGCTGGCGCTGATTTCAGCGCGAACTCAAAATAAAGAGAAGTTTCCAATCCGGCAATAGGATCGAGCTAGACTTTTTTTTAAGCGGTTGTGGAATCAAATGGTTCACCCTAGAGAACCTAAATTTGAACAAGTGGACCATTAGGAGAGTTTTTCCAAGAATCACTTGTCATAGGCCTCATAGCAGCACTTGTTTAGAGTGAAATCTTGGAATTCCATCGAAAATCTCTATGTCGACCTACGTCTTAAAACAAGAAGGGGAGCGACACGAAAGGTACATAGGAAGTTAGGGTGGATAGGTTAGGCGATGGTAGGATCAATTACATTGCGTTCCCCAACCGTTAGTATATATTTCTAGATGTGACATTAGGGTATCTTTGGTGCTGATTTTAGCGCGAACTCAAAACAAAGGAGAAGTTTCCAATCCGGCTATAGGATCGAGCTACACTTTTTCCCGGTTGTGGAATCAAATGCCTCACCCTAGAGAACCTAAATTTGAACAAGTGGACCATTAGAGAGTTTTTCTAAGAATCACCTGTCATAGGCCTCAAAGTAGCACTTGTTTAGAGTGAAATCTTTGAATTCCGTCAAAATCTCTATGTCGACCTACGTCTGCGAAACAAGAAGGGGAACGACACGAAAGGTACATAGGAAGTTAGGGTGGATAGGTTAGGCGATGGTAGGATCAATTACATTGCGTTCCCCAACCGTTAATATATGTTTCTAGATGTGACATTAGGGTATGCTTTGCGCTGATTTTAGCGAACTCAAAACAAAGGAGAAGTTTCCAATCCGGCTATAGGATCGAGCTAGACTTTTTCACGGTTGTGGAATCAAATGCCTCACCCTAGAGAACCTAAATTTGAACAAGTGGACCATTAGAGAGTTTTTCTAAGAATCACTTGTCATAGGCCTCAAAGTAGCACTTGTTTAGAGTGAAATCTTTGAATTCCGTCAAAATCTCTATGTCGACCTACGTCTGCGAAACAAGAAGGGGAACGACACGAAAGGTACATAGGAAGTTAGGGTGGATAGGTTAGGCGATGGTAGGATCAATTACGTTGCGTTCCCCAACCGTTAGTATATATTTCTAGTTGTGACGTTAGGGTATCTTTGGCGCTGATTTTAGCGCGAACTCAAAACAAAGGAGAAGTTTCCAATCCGGCTATAGGATCGAGCTACACTTTTTTCGGTTGTGGAATCAAATGCCTCACCCTAGAGAACCTAAATTTGAACAAGTGGGCCATTAGAGAGTTTTTCTAAGAATCACTTGTCATAGGCCTCAAAGTAGCACTTGTTTAGAGTGAAATCTTTGAATTCCGTCAAAAATCTCTATGTCGACCTACGTCTGCGAAACAAGAAGGGGAACGACATGAAAGGTACATAGGAAGTTAGGGTGGATAGGTTAGGCGATGGTAGGATCAATTACATTGCGTTCCCCAACCGTTAATATATGTTTCTAGATGTGACATTAGGGATCTTTGGGCGCTGATTTCAGCGCGAACTCAAAACAAAGAGAAGTTTCCAATCCGGCTATAGGATCGAGCTAGACTTTTTCACGGTTGTGGAATCAAATGCCTCACCCTAGAGAACCTAAATTTGAACAAGTGGACCATTAGAGAGTTTTTCTAAGAATCACTTGTCATAGGCCTCAAAGCGAAGACTTGTTTAGAGTGAAATCTTTGAATTCCGTCAAAAATCTCTATGTCGACCTGCGTACCAAAACAAGAAGGGGAACGACACGAAAGGTACATAGGAAGTTAGGGTGGATAGGTTAGGCGATGGTAGGATCAATTACATTGCGTTCCCCAACCGTTAATATATGTTTCTAGATGTGACATTAGGGGCTATCTTTGGCGCTGATTTCAGCAGCGAACTCAAAATAAAGAGAAGTTTCCAATCCGGCAATAGGATCGAGCTAGACTTTTTCGCGGTTGTGGAATCAAATGGTTCATCCTAGAGAACCTAAATTTGAACAAGTGGACCATTAGAGAGTTTTTCTAAGAATCACTTGTCATAGGCCTCAAAGTAGCACTTGTTTAGAGTGAAATCTTTGAATTCCGTCAAAAATCTCTATGTAACCCTACGTCTGCAAAACAAGAAGGGGGGAGCGACACGAAAGGTACATAGGAAGTTAGGGTGGATAGGTTAGGCGATGGTAGGATCAATTACGTTGCGTTCCCCAACCGTTAATATATGTTTCTAGATTTGACATTAGGGTATCTTTGGCGATTTCAGCAGCGAACTCAAAACAAAGGAGAAGTTTCCAATCCGGCTATAGGATCGAGCTACACTTTTTCACGGTTGTGGAATCAAATGCCTCACCCTAGAGAACCTAAATTTGAACAAGTGGGCCATTAGAGAGTTTTTCTAAGAATCACTTGTCATAGGCCTCAAAGTAGCACTTGTTTAGAGTGAAATCTTTGAATTCCGTCAAAAATCTCTATAATAGACCTACGTCTGCGAAACAAGAAGGGAAGCGACACGAAAGGTACATAGGAAGTTAGGGTGGATAGGTTAGGCGATGGTAGGATCAATTACATTGCGTTCCCCAACCGTTAATATATGTTTCTAGATGTGACATTAGGGTATCTTTGCGCTGATTTCAGCGCGAACTCAAAACAAAGGAGAAGTTTCCAATCCGGCTATAGGATCGAGCTAGACTTTTTCGCGGTTGTGGAATCAAATGCCTCACCCTAGAGAACCTAAATTTGAACAAGTGGACCATTAGAGAGTTTTTCTAAGAATCACTTGTCATAGGCCTCAAAGTAGCACTTGTTTAGAGTGAAATCTTTGAATTCCGTCAAAAATCTCTATGTCGACGACCTACGTCTGAAAAACAAGAAGGGAACGACACGAAAGGTACATAGGAAGTTAGGGTGGATAGGTTAGGCGATGGTAGGATCAATTACATTGCGTTCCCCAACCGTTAATATATGTTTCTAGATGTGACATTAGGGAATATCTTTGGCGCTGATTTCAGCCTTGAACTCAAAATAAAGAGAAGTTTCCAATCCGGCAATAGGATCGAGCTAGACTTTTCAGCGGTTGTGGAATCAAATGGTTCACCCTAGAGAACCTAAATTTGAACAAGTGGACCATTAGAGAGTTTTTCCAAGAATCACTTGTCATAGGCCTCAAAGCGTAGCACTTGTTTAGAGTGAAATCTTTGAATTCCGTCAAAAATCTCTATAATGACCTACGTACCGAAACAAGAAGGGGAGCGACACGAAAGGTACATAGGAAGTTAGGGTGGATAGGTTAGGCGATGGTAGGATCAATTACGTTGCGTTCCCCAACCGTTAGTATATATTTCTAGTTGTGACGTTAGGGTATCTTTGGCGCTGATTTTAGCGAAACTCAAAACAAGGAGAAGTTTCCAATCCGGCTATAGGATCGAGCTACACTTTTTCGCGGTTGTGGAATCAAATGCCTCACCCTAGAGAACCTAAATTTGAACAAGTGGGCCATTAGAGAGTTTTTCTAAGAATCACTTGTCATAGGCCTCAAAGTAGCACTTGTTTAGAGTGAAATCTTTGAATTCCGTCAAAAATCTCTATAATCGACCTAACGTCTGCAAACAAGAAGGGGAGCGACACGAAAGGTACATAGGAAGTTAGGGTGGATAGGTTAGGCGATGGTAGGATCAATTACATTGCGTTCCCCAACCGTTAATATATGTTTCTAGATGTGACATTAGGGTATCTTTGGCGCTGATTTCAGCGCGAACTCAAAACAAAGAGAAGTTTCCAATCCGGCTATAGGATCGAGCTAGACTTTTTCGCGGTTGTGGAATCAAATGCCTCACCCTAGAGAACCTAAATTTGAACAAGTGGACCATTAGAGAGTTTTTCTAAGAATCACTTGTCATAGGCCTCAAAGTAGCACTTGTTTAGAGTGAAATCTTTGAATTCCGTCAAAAATCTCTATATGTCGACCTACGTGCCGAAAACAAGAAGGGGAACGACACGAAAGGTACATAGGAAGTTAGGGTGGATAGGTTAGGCGATGGTAGGATCAATTACATTGCGTTCCCCAACCGTTAATATATGTTTCTAGATGTGACATTAGGGTATCTTTGGCGCTGATTTCAGCGAACTCAAAACAAAGAGAAGTTTCCAATCCGGCTATAGGATCGAGCTAGACTTTTCACGGTTGTGGAATCAAATGCCTCACCCTAGAGAACCTAAATTTGAACAAGTGGACCATTAGAGAGTTTTTCTAAGAATCACTTGTCATAGGCCTCAAAGTAGCACTTGTTTAGAGTGAAATCTTTGAATTCCGTCAAAAAATCTCTATAATCGACCTACGTCTGCGAAAACAAGAAGGGAAGCGACACGAAAGGTACATAGGAAGTTAGGGTGGATAGGTTAGATGATGGTAGGATCAATTACATTGCGTTCCCCAACCGTTAATATATGTTTCTAGATGTGACATTAGGGGATTTCTTTGGCGCTGATTTCAGCGCGAACTCAAAATAAAGAGAAGTTTCCAATCCGGCAATAGGATCGAGCTAGACTTTTTTCGCGGTTGTGGAATCAAATGGTTCATCCTAGAGAACCTAAATTTGAACAAGTGGACCATTAGAGAGTTTTTCCAAGAATCACCTATCATAGGCCTCAAAGCAGCACTTGTTTAGAGTGAAATCTTTTGGAATTCCGTCAAAAATCTCTATGTCGACCTACGTCTGCGAAACAAGAAGGGGAACAACACGAAAGGTACATAGGAAGTTAGGGTGGATAGGTTAGGCGATGGTAGGATCAATTACGTTGCGTTCCCCAACCGTTAATATATATTTTTCTAGATGTGACGTTAGGGTATCTTTGGCGCTGATTTTAGCGCGAACTCAAAACAAAGGAGAAGTTTCCAATCCGGCTATAGGATCGAGCTACACTTTTTCGCGGTTGTGGAATCAAATGCCTCACCCTAGAGAACCTAAATTTGAACAAGTGGACCATTAGAGAGTTTTTCTAAGAATCACTTGTCATAGGCCTCAAAGTAGCACTTGTTTAGAGTGAAATCTTTGAATTCCGTCAAAAATCTCTATATATCGACCTACGTCTGCGAAACAAGAAGGGGAACGACACGAAAGGTACATAGGAAGTTAGGGTGGATAGGTTAGGCGATGGTAGGATCAATTACATTGCGTTCCCCAACCGTTAATATATGTTTCTAGATGTGTGACGTTAGGGTATCTTTGGCGCTGATTTCAGCGCGAACTCAAAACAAAAGAGAAGTTTCCAATCCGGCTATAGGATCGAGCTACACTTTTTCACGGTTTGGGAATCAAATGCCTCACCCTAGAGAACCTAAATTTGAACAAGTGGACCATTAGAGAGTTTTTCTAAGAATCACTTGTCATAGGCCTCAAAGTAGCACTTGTTTAGAGTGAAATCTTTGAATTCCGTCAAAAATCTCTATAATGGACCTACGTGCGAAACAAGAAGGGGAGCGACACGAAAGGTACATAGGAAGTTAGGGTGGATAGGTTAGGCGATGGTAGGATCAATTACATTGCGTTCCCCAACCGTTAATATATGTTTCTAGATGTGACATTAGGGTATCTTTGGCGCTGATTTCAGCGCGAACTCAAAACAAAGAGAAGTTTCCAATCCGGCTATAGGATCGAGCTAGACTTTTTTTTTTTCGCGGTTGTGGAATCAAATGCCTCACCCTAGAGAACCTAAATTTGAACAAGTGGACCATTAGAGAGTTTTTCTAAGAATCACTTGTCATAGGCCTCAAAGTAGCACTTGTTTAGAGTGAAATCTTTGAATTCCGTCAAAAATCTCTATGTCGACCTACGTCTGCGAAAACAAGAAGGGAACGACACGAAAGGTACATAGGAAGTTAGGGTGGATAGGTTAGGCGATGGTAGGATCAATTACATTGCGTTCCCCAACCGTTAATATATATTTCTAGATGTGACATTAGGGTATCTTTGGCGCTGATTTCAGCGAACTCAAAACAAAGAGAAGTTTCCAATCCGGCTATAGGATCGAGCTAGACTTTTTCGCGGTTGTGGAATCAAATGCCTCACCCTAGAGAACCTAAATTTGAACAAGTGGACCATTAGAGAGTTTTTCTAAGAATCACTTGTCATAGGCCTCAAAGCAGCACTTGTTTAGAGTGAAATCTTTGAATTCCGTCAAAAATCTCTATAATGGACCTACGTCTGCGAAACAAGAAGGGGGAACGACACGAAAGGTACATAGGAAGTTAGGGTGGATAGGTTAGATGATGGTAGGATCAATTACATTGCGTTCCCCAACCGTTAATATATGTTTCTAGATGTGACATTAGGGTATCTTTGGCGCTGATTTCAGCGCGAACTCAAAACAAAGAGAAGTTTCCAATCGGCTATAGGATCGAGCTAGACTTTTTTCACGGTTGTGGAATCAAATGGTTCACCCTAGAGAACCTAAATTTGAACAAGTGGACCATTAGAGAGTTTTTCTAAGAATCACTTGTCATAGGCCTCAAAGTAGCACTTGTTTAGAGTGAAATCTTTGAATTCCGTCAAAAATCTCTATGTCGACCTACGTCTTAGAAACAAGAAGGGGAGCGACACGAAAGGTACATAGGAAGTTAGGGTGGATAGGTTAGACGATGGTAGGATCAATTACATTGCGTTCCCCAACCGTTAATATATGTTTCTAGATGTGACATTAGGGTATCTTTGGCGCTGATTTCAGCGAACTCAAAACAAAGAGAAGTTTCCAATCCGGCTATAGGATCGAGCTAGACTTTTTTCGCGGTTGTGGAATCAAATGCCTCACCCTAGAGAACCTAAATTTGAACAAGTGGACCATTAGAGAGTTTTTCTAAGAATCACTTGTCATAGGCCTCAAAGTAGCACTTGTTTAGAGTGAAATCTTTGAATTCCGTCAAAAATCTCTATAATCGACCTGCGTCTTTGAAACAAGAAGGGGAGCGACACGAAAAGGTACATAGGAAGTTAGGGTGGATAGGTTAGGCGATGGTAGGATCAATTACATTGCGTTCCCCAACCGTTAATATATGTTTCTAGATGTGACATTAGGGTATCTTTGGCTGATTTTAGCGCGAACTCAAAACAAAAAGAGAAGTTTCCAATCCGGCTATAGGATCGAGCTACACTTTTTCGCGGTTGTGGAATCAAATGCCTCACCCTAGAGAACCTAAATTTGAACAAGTGGGCCATTAGAGAGTTTTTCTAAGAATCACTTGTCATAGGCCTCAAAGTAGCACTTGTTTAGAGTGAAATCTTTGAATTCCGTCAAAAATCTCTATGTCGACCTACGTCTGCGAAACAAGAAGGGAACGACACGAAAGGTACATAGGAAGTTAGGGTGGATAGGTTAGGCGATGGTAGGATCAATTACATTGCGTTCCCCAACCGTTAATATATGTTTCTAGATGTGACATTAGGGTATCTTTGGCGCTGATTTCAGCGCGAACTCAAAACAAAGAGAAGTTTCCAATCCGGCTATAGGATCGAGCTAGACTTTTTTTTTACGGTTGTGGAATCAAATGGTTCACCCTAGAGAACCTAAATTTGAACAAGTGGACCATTAGAGAGTTTTTCTAAGAATCACTTGTCATAGGCCTCAAAGTAGCACTTGTTTAGAGTGAAATCTTTGAATTCCGTCAAAAATCTCTATAATAGACCTACGTCTGCGAAACAAGAAGGGAGCGACACGAAAGGTACATAGGAAGTTAGGGTGGATAGGTTAGGCGATGGTAGGATCAATTACATTGCGTTCCCCAACCGTTAATATATGTTTCTAGATGTGACATTAGGGTATCTTTGCTGATTTTTCCGCGCGCGAACTCAAAACAAAGAGAAGTTTCCAATCCGGCTATAGGATCGAGCTACACTTTTTTTGGTTGTGGAATCAAATGCCTCACCCTAGAGAACCTAAATTTGAACAAGTGGACCATTAGAGAGTTTTTTCTAAGAATCACTTGTCATAGGCCTCAAAGTAGCACTTGTTTAGAGTGAAATCTTTGAATTCCGTCAAAAATCTCTATAATCGACCTACGTCTGCGAAAACAAGAAGGGGAACGACACGAAAGGTACATAGGAAGTTAGGGTGGATAGGTTAGGCGATGGTAGGATCAATTACATTGCGTTCCCCAACCGTTAATATATGTTTCTAGATGTGACATTAGGGTATCTTTGGCGCTGATTTCAGCGCGAACTCAAAACAAAGAGAAGTTTCCAATCCGGCTATAGGATCGAGCTAGACTTTTTTCACGGTTGTGGAATCAAATGCCTCACCCTAGAGAACCTAAATTTGAACAAGTGGACCATTAGAGTTTTTCTAAGAATCACTTGTCATAGGCCTCAAAGTAGCACTTGTTTAGAGTGAAATCTTTGAATTCCGTCAAAAATCTCTATGTCGACCTACGTCTGCAGAAACAAGAAGGGAGCGACACGAAAGGTACATAGGAAGTTAGGGTGGATAGGTTAGGCGATGGTAGGATCAATTACATTGCGTTCCCCAACCGTTAATATATGTTTCTAGATGTGACATTAGGGTATCTTTGGCGCTGATTTCAGCGAAACTCAAAACAAAGAGAAGTTTCCAATCCGGCTATAGGATCGAGCTACACTTTTTTCGCGGTTGTGGAATCAAATGCCTCACCCTAGAGAACCTAAATTTGAACAAGTGGACCATTAGAGAGTTTTTCTAAGAATCACTTGTCATAGGCCTCAAAGTAGCACTTGTTTAGAGTGAAATCTTTGAATTCCGTCAAAAATCTCTATGTCGACCTACGTCTGCGAAAACAAGAAGGGGAGCGACACGAAAGGTACATAGGAAGTTAGGGTGGATAGGTTAGGCGATGGTAGGATCAATTACATTGCGTTCCCCAACCGTTAATATATGTTTCTAGATGTGACATTAGGGTATCTTTGGCTGATTTGATTTCAGCGAACTCAAAACAAAGAGAAGTTTCCAATCCGGCTATAGGATCGAGCTAGACTTTTTCGCGGTTGTGGAATCAAATGGTTCACCCTAGAGAACCTAAATTTGAACAAGTGGACCATTAGAGTTTTTCTAAGAATCACTTGTCATAGGCCTCAAAGTAGCACTTGTTTAGAGTGAAATCTTTGAATTCCGTCAAAAATCTCTATAATCGACCTACGTCCCGAAACAAGAAGGGGAGCGACACGAAAGGTACATAGGAAGTTAGGGTGGATAGGTTAGGCGATGGTAGGATCAATTACATTGCGTTCCCCAACCGTTAATATATGTTTCTAGATTTGACATTAGGGTATCTTTGGCGCTGATTTCAGCGAACTCAAAACAAAGGAGAAGTTTCCAATCCGGCTATAGGATCGAGCTACACTTTTTCGCGGTTGTGGAATCAAATGCCTCACCCTAGAGAACCTAAATTTGAACAAGTGGACCATTAGAGAGTTTTCTAAAGAATCACTTGTCATAGGCCTCAAAGTAGCACTTGTTTAGAGTGAAATCTTTGAATTCCGTCAAAAATCTCTATAATAGACCTACGTGCCGAAACAAGAAGGGAAACGACACGAAAGGTACATAGGAAGTTAGGGTGGATAGGTTAGGCGATGGTAGGATCAATTACATTGCGTTCCCCAACCGTTAATATATGTTTCTAGATGTGACATTAGGGGCTATCTTTGGCGCTGATTTCAGCGAACTCAAAACAAAGAGAAGTTTCCAATCCGGCTATAGGATCGAGCTAGACTTTTTCGCGGTTGTGGAATCAAATGGTTCACCCTAGAGAACCTAAATTTGAACAAGTGGACCATTAGAGAGTTTTTCTAAGAATCACTTGTCATAGGCCTCAAAGTAGCACTTGTTTAGAGTGAAATCTTTGAATTCCGTCAAAAAATCTCTATAATCGACCTACGTGCGAAACAAGAAGGGAAACGACACGAAAGGTACATAGGAAGTTAGGGTGGATAGGTTAGGCGATGGTAGGATCAATTACATTGCGTTCCCCAACCGTTAATATATGTTTCTAGATGTGACATTAGGGTATCTTGGCGCTGATTTCATAGCGAACTCAAAACAAAGAGAAGTTTCCAATCCGGCTATAGGATCGAGCTAGACTTTTTCACGGTTGTGGAATCAAATGCCTCACCCTAGAGAACCTAAATTTGAACAAGTGGACCATTAGAGAGTTTTTCTAAGAATCACTTGTCATAGGCCTCAAAGTAGCACTTGTTTAGAGTGAAATCTTTGAATTCCGTCAAAAATCTCTATATGTCGACCTACGTCTGCCGAAACAAGAAGGGGAGCGACACGAAAGGTACATAGGAAGTTAGGGTGGATAGGTTAGACGATGGTAGGATCAATTACATTGCGTTCCCCAACCGTTAATATATGTTTCTAGATGTGACATTAGGGTATCTTTGGCTGATTTCAGCGAACTCAAAACAAAGAGAAGTTTCCAATCCGGCTATAGGATCGAGCTACACTTTTTTTCGCGGTTGTGGAATCAAATGCCTCACCCTAGAGAACCTAAATTTGAACAAGTGGACCATTAGAGAGTTTTTCTAAGAATCACTTGTCATAGGCCTCAAAGTAGCACTTGTTTAGAGTGAAATCTTTGAATTCCGTCAAAAATCTCTATAATGGAGACCTACGTCTTAGAAACAAGAAGGGAACGACACGAAAGGTACATAGGAAGTTAGGGTGGATAGGTTAGGCGATGGTAGGATCAATTACGTTTGCGTTCCCCAACCGTTAATATATGTTTCTAGATGTGACATTAGGGGTATCTTTGGCGCTGATTTTAGCGCGAACTCAAAACAAAGAGAAGTTTCCAATCCGGCTATAGGATCGAGCTACACTTTTTTGATTTGTGGAATCAAATGCCTCACCCTAGAGAACCTAAATTTGAACAAGTGGACCATTAGAGAGTTTTTCTAAGAATCACTTGTCATAGGCCTCAAAGTAGCACTTGTTTAGAGTGAAATCTTTGAATTCCGTCAAAAATCTCTATAATAGACCTACGTCTGCGAAACAAGAAGGGGAGCGACACGAAAGGTACATAGGAAGTTAGGGTGGATAGGTTAGGCGATGGTAGGATCAATTACATTGCGTTCCCCAACCGTTAATATATGTTTCTAGATGTGACATTAGGGTATCTTTGGCGCTGATTTCAGTGAACTCAAAACAAAGAGAAGTTTCCAATCCGGCTATAGGATCGAGCTAGACTTTTTCGCGGTTGTGGAATCAAATGCCTCACCCTAGAGAACCTAAATTTGAACAAGTGGACCATTAGAGAGTTTTTCTAAGAATCACTTGTCATAGGCCTCAAAGTAGCACTTGTTTAGAGTGAAATCTTTGAATTCCGTCAAAAATCTCTATAATCGACCTACGTCTGCGAAACAAGAAGGGGAACGACACGAAAGGTACATAGGAAGTTAGGGTGGATAGGTTAGGCGATGGTAGGATCAATTACATTCGCGTTCCCCAACCGTTAATATATGTTTCTAGATGTGACATTAGGGGTATCTTTGGCTGATTTCAGCGAAACTCAAAACAAAGAGAAGTTTCCAATCCGGCTATAGGATCGAGCTAGACTTTTTCGCGGTTGTGGAATCAAATGCCTCACCCTAGAGAACCTAAATTTGAACAAGTGGACCATTAGAGAGTTTTTCTAAGAATCACTTGTCATAGGCCTCAAAGTAGCACTTGTTTAGAGTGAAATCTTTGAATTCCGTCAAAAATCTCTATAATCGACCTACGTCTGCAAACAAACAAGAAGGGAACGACACGAAAGGTACATAGGAAGTTAGGGTGGATAGGTTAGGCGATGGTAGGATCAATTACATTGCGTTCCCCAACCGTTAATATATGTTTCTAGATGTGACATTAGGGCTATCTTTGGCGCTGATTTCAGCGAACTCAAAACAAAGAGAAGTTTCCAATCCGGCTATAGGATCGAGCTAGACTTTTTCACGGTTGTGGAATCAAATGCCTCACCCTAGAGAACCTAAATTTGAACAAGTGGACCATTAGAGAGTTTTTCTAAGAATCACTTGTCATAGGCCTCAAAGTAGCACTTGTTTAGAGTGAAATCTTTGAATTCCGTCAAAAATCTCTATAATCGACCTACGTCTGCAAAACAAGAAGGGAGCGACACGAAAGGTACATAGGAAGTTAGGGTGGATAGGTTAGGCGATGGTAGGATCAATTACGTTGCGTTCCCCAACCGTTAATATATATTTCTAGATGTGACGTTAGGGTATCTTTGGCGCTGATTTCAGCGAACTCAAAACAAGGAGAAGTTTCCAATCCGGCTATAGGATCGAGCTACACTTTTTTCGCGGTTGTGGAATCAAATGCCTCACCCTAGAGAACCTAAATTTGAACAAGTGGACCATTAGAGAGTTTTTCTAAGAATCACTTGTCATAGGCCTCAAAGTAGCACTTGTTTAGAGTGAAATCTTTGAATTCCGTCAAAAATCTCTATGTCGACCTACGTCTGCGAAACAAGAAGGGGAACGACACGAAAGGTACATAGGAAGTTAGGGTGGATAGGTTAGGCGATGGTAGGATCAATTACATTGCGTTCCCCAACCGTTAATATATGTTTCTAGATGTGACATTAGGGGAATCTTTGGCGCTGATTTCAGCGCGAACTCAAAACAAAGGAGAAGTTTCCAATCCGGCTATAGGATCGAGCTAGACTTTTTCACGGTTGTGGAATCAAATGCCTCACCCTAGAGAACCTAAATTTGAACAAGTGGACCATTAGAGAGTTTTTCTAAGAATCACTTGTCATAGGCCTCAAAGTAGCACTTGTTTAGAGTGAAATCTTTGAATTCCGTCAAAAATCTCTATGTGGACCTACGTCTCGAAAACAAGAAGGGAACGACACACGAAAGGTACATAGGAAGTTAGGGTGGATAGGTTAGATGATGGTAGGATCAATTACATTGCGTTCCCCAACCGTTAATATATGTTTCTAGATGTGACATTAGGGACTGGCGGCGATTTTCAGCGCGAACTCAAAACAAAAAGAAGTTTCCAATCCGGCTATAGGATCGAGCTAGACTTTTTCGCGGTTGTGGAATCAAATGCCTCACCCTAGAGAACCTAAATTTGAACAAGTGGGACCATTAGAGTTTTTCTAAGAATCACTTGTCATAGGCCTCAAAGTAGCACTTGTTTAGAGTGAAATCTTTGAATTCCGTCAAAAATCTCTATATTCGACCTACGTCTGCGAAAACAAGAAGGGAACGACACGAAAGGTACATAGGAAGTTAGGGTGGATAGGTTAGGCGATGGTAGGATCAATTACATTCGCGTTCCCCAACCGTTAATATATGTTTCTAGATGTGACATTAGGGATGCTGGCGCTGATTTTCAGCGCGAACTCAAAACAAAGAGAAGTTTCCAATCCGGCTATAGGATCGAGCTAGACTTTTTTTCGCGGTTGTGGAATCAAATGGTTCACCCTAGAGAACCTAAATTTGAACAAGTGGACCATTAGAGTTTTTCAAGAATCACTTGTCATAGGCCTCAAAGCAGCACTTGTTTAGAGTGAAATCTTTGAATTCCGTCAAAAAATCTCTATGTCGACCTACGTCTGAAAACAAGAAGGGGAACGACACGAAAGGTACATAGGAAGTTAGGGTGGATAGGTTAGATTATGGTAGGATCAATTACATTGCGTTCCCCAACCGTTAATATATGTTTCTAGATGTGACATTAGGGGCTATCTTTGGCGCTGATTTCAGCGCGAACTCAAAACAAAGAGAAGTTTCCAATCCGGCTATAGGATCGAGCTAGACTTTTTCCGGTTGTGGAATCAAATGCCTCACCCTAGAGAACCTAAATTTGAACAAGTGGACCATTAGAGAGTTTTTCTAAGAATCACTTGTCATAGGCCTCAAAGTAGCACTTGTTTAGAGTGAAATCTTTGAATTCCGTCAAAAATCTCTATGTCGACCTACGTCTACCAAAACAAGAAGGGAGCGACACGAAAGGTACATAGGAAGTTAGGGTGGATAGGTTAGGCGATGGTAGGATCAATTACGTTGCGTTCCCCAACCGTTAGTATATATTTCTAGTTGTGACGTTAGGGTATCTTTGGCGCTGATTTTAGCGCGAACTCAAAACAAAGAGAAGTTTCCAATCCGGCTATAGGATCGAGCTAGACTTTTTCGCGGTTGTGGAATCAAATGCCTCACCCTAGAGAACCTAAATTTGAACAAGTGGGCCATTAGAGAGTTTTTCTAAGAATCACTTGTCATAGGCCTCAAAGTAGCACTTGTTTAGAGTGAAATCTTTGAATTCCGTCAAAAATCTCTATGTCGACCTACGTACCGAAACAAGAAGGGGAACGACACGAAAGGTACATAGGAAGTTAGGGTGGATAGGTTAGACGATGGTAGGATCAATTACATTGCGTTCCCCAACCGTTAATATATGTTTCTAGATGTGACATTAGGGTATCTTTGGCGCTGATTTTAGCGTGAACTCAAAACAAAGAGAAGTTTCCAATCCGGCTATAGGATCGAGCTAGACTTTTTCGCGGTTGTGGAATCAAATGCCTCACCCTAGAGAACCTAAATTTGAACAAGTGGACCATTAGAGTTTTTTCTAAGAATCACTTGTCATAGGCCTCAAAGTAGCACTTGTTTAGAGTGAAATCTTTGAATTCCGTCAAAAAATCTCTCTATGTCGACCTACGTACCAAAAACAAGAAGGGGAACGACACGAAAGGTACATAGGAAGTTAGGGTGGATAGGTTAGGCGATGGTAGGATCAATTACATTGCGTTCCCCAACCGTTAATATATGTTTCTAGATGTGACATTAGGGTATGCTTTGGCGCTGATTTCAGCGAACTCAAAACAAAAGAAAGTTTCCAATCCGGCTATAGGATCGAGCTAGACTTTTTTTCACGGTTGTGGAATCAAATGCCTCACCCTAGAGAACCTAAATTTGAACAAGTGGACCATTAGAGAGTTTTTCTAAGAATCACTTGTCATAGGCCTCAAAGTAGCACTTGTTTAGAGTGAAATCTTTGAATTCCGTCAAAAATCTCTATGTCGACCTACGTCACCGAAACAAGAAGGGAACGACACGAAAGGTACATAGGAAGTTAGGGTGGATAGGTTAGACGATGGTAGGATCAATTACATTGCGTTCCCCAACCGTTAATATATGTTTCTAGATTGTGACATTAGGGTATCTGGCGCTGATTTCAGCGCGAACTCAAAACAAAGAGAAGTTTCCAATCCGGCTATAGGATCGAGCTAGACTTTTTCACGGTTGTGGAATCAAATGCCTCACCCTAGAGAACCTAAATTTGAACAAGTGGACCATTAGAGAGTTTTCCAAGAATCACTTGTCATAGGCCTCAAAGTAGCACTTGTTTAGAGTGAAATCTTTGAATTCCGTCAAAAATCTCTATGTCGACCTACGTCTGCCAAAACAAGAAGGGAACGACACGAAAGGTACATAGGAAGTTAGGGTGGATAGGTTAGATGATGGTAGGATCAATTACGTTGCGTTCCCCAACCGTTAGTATATATTTCTAGATTTGTGACGTTAGGGTATCTTTGGCGCTGATTTTAGCGCGAACTCAAAACAAGGAGAAGTTTCCAATCCGGCTATAGGATCGAGCTACACTTTTTTTGCGGTTGTGGAATCAAATGCCTCACCCTAGAGAACCTAAATTTGAACAAGTGGGCCATTAGAGAGTTTTTCTAAGAATCACTTGTCATAGGCCTCAAAGTAGCACTTGTTTAGAGTGAAATCTTGGAATTCCGTCAAAAATCTCTATGTCGACCTACGTGCGAAAACAAGAAGGGGAACGACATGAAAGGTACATAGGAAGTTAGGGTGGATAGGTTAGACGATGGTAGGATCAAATTACGTTGCGTTCCCCAACCGTTAGTATATGTTTCTAGATGTGACATTAGGGTATCTTTGGCGCTGATTTTAGCGCGAACTCAAAACAAAGAGAAGTTTCCAATCCGGCTATAGGATCGAGCTAGACTTTTTCGCGGTTGTGGAATCAAATGCCTCACCCTAGAGAACCTAAATTTGAACAAGTGGGCCATTAGAGTTTTTCTAAGAATCACATGTCATAGGCCTCAAAGTAGCACTTGTTTAGAGTGAAATCTTTGAATTCCGTCAAAAATCTCTATGTCGACCTACGTCACGAAACAAGAAGGGGAACGCGACATGAAAGGTACATAGGAAGTTAGGGTGGATAGGTTAGACGATGGTAGGATCAATTACATTGTGTTCCCCAACCGTTAATATATGTTTCTAGATGTGACATTAGGGATTTGCTTGCGCTGATTTCAGCGCGAACTCAAAAAAAAGAGAAGTTTCCAATCCGGCTATAGGATCGAGCTAGACTTTTTTTCACGGTTGTGGAATCAAATGCCTCACCCTAGAGAACCTAAATTTGAACAAGTGGACCATTAGAGAGTTTTTCTAAGAATCACTTGTCATAGGCCTCAAAGTAGCACTTGTTTAGAGTGAAATCTTTGAATTCCGTCAAAAATCTCTATGTCGACCTACGTCTGCGAAACAAGAAGGGGAACGACACGAAAGGTACATAGGAAGTTAGGGTGGATAGGTTAGACGATGGTAGGATCAATTACATTGCGTTCCCCAACCGTTAATATATGTTTCTAGATGTGACATTAGGGAGTGTTGGCGCTGATTTCACCGCGAACTTAAAACAAAGAGAAGTTTCCAATCCGGCTATAGGATCGAGCTAGACTTTTTCACGGTTGTGGAATCAAATGCCTCACCCTAGAGAACCTAAATTTGAACAAGTGGACCATTAGAGAGTTTTTCTAAGAATCACCTGTCATAGGCCTCAAAGCAGCACTTGTTTAGAGTGAAATCTTGGAATTCCGTCGAAAATCTCTATAATAGACCTACGTCTTCGAAACAAGAAGGGAACAACACGAAAGGTACATTGGAAGTTAGGGTGGATGGGTTAGATGATGGTAGGATCAATTACATTGCGTTCCCCAACCGTTAATATATGTTTCTAGATGTGACATTAGGGACTGCTGGCGCTGATTTCAGCGCGAACTCAAAATAAAGAGTAGTTTCCAATCCGGCAATAGAATCGAGCTAGACTTTTTCGCGGTTGTGGAATCAAATGGTTCATCCTAGAGAACCTAAATTTGAACAAGTGGACCATTAGAGAGTTTTTCCAAGAATCACCTGTCATAGGCCTCATAGCAGCACTTGTTTAGAGTGAAATCTTGGAATTCCGTCGAAAATCTCTATATGTCGACCTACGTCTGCGAAACAAGAAGGGAACGACACGAAAGGTACATAGGAAGTTAGGGTGGATAGGCTAGACGATGGTAGGATCAATTACGTTGCGTTCCCCAACCGTTAGTATATATTTCTGGTTGTGACGTTAGGGTATGCTGGCGCTGATTTTAGCGTGAACTCAAAACAAGGAGAAGTTTCCAATCCGGCTATAGGATCGAGCTACACTTTTTCGCGGTTGTGGAATCAAATGCCTCACCCTAGAGAACCTAAATTTGAACAAGTGGGCCATTAGAGAGTTTTTCTAAGAATCACTTGTCATAGGCCTCAAAGTAGCACTTGTTTTTAGTGAAATCTTTGAATTCCGTCAAAAATCTCTATGTCGACCCTACGTGCTGAAAACAAGAAGGGAACGACACGAAAGGTACATAGGAAGTTAGGGTGGATAGGTTAGACGATGGCAGGATCAATTACATTGCGTTCCCCAACCATTAATATATGTTTCTAGATGTGACATTGGGGCTGCTGGCGCTGATTTCAGCCGCGAACTCAAAACAAAAAGAGAAGTTTCCAATCCGGCTATAGGATCGAGCTAGACTTTTTCACGGTTGTGGAATCAAATGCCTCACCCTAGAGAACCTAAATTTGAACAAGTGGACCATTAGAGAGTTTTTCCAAGAATCACTTGTCATAGGCCTCAAAGTAGCACTTGTTTAGAGTGAAATCTTTGAATTCCGTCGAAAATCTCTATGTCGACCTACGTCTCCAAAACAAGAAGGGGAACGACACGAAAGGTACATAGGAAGTTAGGGTGGATAGGTTAGATGATGGTAGGATCAATTACATTGCGTTCCCCAACCGTTAATATATGTTTCTAGATGTGACATTAGGGACTTGCTTGGCGCTGATTTCAGCCTTGAACTCAAAATAAAAAGAAATTTCCAATCCGGCAATAGAATCGAGCTAGACTTTTTCGCGGTTGTGGAATCAAATGGTTCACCCTAGAGAACCTAAATTTGAACAAGTGGACCATTAGAGAGTTTTTCCAAGAATCACCTGTCATAGGCCTCAAAGCAGCACTTGTTTAGAGTGAAATCTTGGAATTCCGTCGAAAATCTCTATGTCGACCTACGTCATCAAACAAGAAGGGGAACGACATGAAAGGTACATAGGAAGTTAGGGTGGATAGGTTAGACGATGGTAGGATCAATTACATTGCGTTCCCCAACCGTTAATATATGTTTCTAGATGTGACATTAGGGGCTGGCTGGCGCTGATTTCCGGCGCGAACTCAAAACAAAGAGAAGTTTCCAATCCGGCTATAGGATCGAGCTAGACTTTTTCACGGTTGTGGAATCAAATGCCTCACCCTAGAGAACCTAAATTTGAACAAGCGGGCCATTAGAGAGTTTTTCTAAGAATCACTTGTCATAGGCCTCAAAGTAGCACTTGTTTAGAGTGAAATCTTTGAATTCCGTCGAAAATCTCTATGTCGACCTACGTACCAAAACAAGAAGGGAAACAACACGAAAGGTACATAGGAAGTTAGGGTGGATGGGTTAGATTATGGTAGGATCAATTACATTGCGTTCCCCAACCGTTAATATATGTTTCTAGATGTGACATTAGGGATGCTGCGCTGATTTCAGCGAACTCAAAATAAAGAGAAGTTTCCAATCCGGCAATAGGATCGAGCTAGACTTTTCACGGTTGTGGAATCAAATGGTTCACCCTAGAGAACCTAAATTTGAACAAGTGGACCATTAGAGAGTTTTTCCAAGAATCACCTTGTCATAGGCCTCATAGCAGCACTTGTTTAGAGTGAAATCTTGGAATTCCGTCGAAAATCTCTATGTCGACCTACGTGCAGAAACAAGAAGGGGAACACACGAAAGGTACATAGGAAGTTAGGGTGGATAGGTTAGATGATGGTAGGATCAATTACGTTGCGTTCCCCAACCGTTAATATATGTTTATGGTTTGTGACATTAGGGTATCTTTGGCGCTGATTTTAGCGCGAACTCAAAACAAAAACAAAGAAGTTTCCAATCCGGCTATAGGATCGAGCTAGACTTTTTCACGGTTGTGGAATCAAATGCCTTCACCCTAGAGAACCTAAATTTGAACAAGTGGACCATTAGAGAGTTTTTCCAAGAATCACTTGTCATAGGCCTCATAGTAGCACTTGTTTAGAGTGAAATCTTTGAATTCCATCAAAAATCTCTATGTCGACCTACGTGCACCGAAACAAGAAGGGAACGACATGAAAGATACATAGGAAGTTAGGGTGGATAGGTTAGACGATGGTAGGATCAATTACATTGTGTTCCCCAACCGTTAGTATATGTTTTTAGGTTGTGACATTAGGGTATCTTTGGCGCTGATTTCAGCGCGAACTCAAAACAAAGAGAAGTTTCCAATCCGGCAATAGGATCGAGCTAGACTTTTTCACGGTTGTGGAATCAAATGCCTCACCCTAGAGAACCTAAATTTGAACAAGTGGACCATTAGAGAGTTTTCCAAGAATCACTTGTCATAGGCCTCATAGCAGCACTTGTTTAGAGTGAAATCTTTGAATTCCATCGAAAATCTCTATGTCGACCTACGTCTTCAAACAAGAAGGGGAACGACACGAAAGGTACATAGGAAGTTAGGGTGGATAGATTAGACGATGGTAGGATCAATTACGTTGCGTTCCCCAACCGTTAATATATGTTTCTAGATGTGACATTAGGGATCTGCTGGCGCTGATTTCAGCGCGAACTCAAAACAAAGAGAAGTTTCCAATCCGGCTATAGGATCGAAGCTAGACTTTTTCACGGTTGTGGAATCAAATGCCTCACCCTAGAGAACCTAAATTTGAACAAGTGGACCATTAGAGAGTTTTTCCAAGAATCACTTGTCATAGGCCTCAAAGTAGCACTTGTTTAGTGTGAAATCTTTGAATTCCATCAAAAATCTCTATGTCGACCTACGTGCAAAACAAGAAGGGGAACGACACGAAAAGATACATAGGAAGTTAGGGTGGATAGGTTAGATGATGGTAGGATCAATTACATTGTGTTCCCCAACCGTTAATATATGTTTCTAGATGTGACATTAGGGATCTGCTTTGCGCTGATTTCAGCGCGAACTCAAAACAAAGAGAAGTTTCCAATCCGGCTATAGGATCGAGCTAGACTTTTTTCACGGTTGTGGAATCAAATGCCTCACCCTAGAGAACCTAAATTTGAAGAAGTGGACCATTAGAGAGTTTTTCCAAGAATCACTTGTCATAGGCCTCAAAGTAGCACTTGTTTAGAGTGAAATCTTTGAATTCCATCAAAATCTCTATAATGGACCTACGTCTTTGAAACAAGAAGGGGAACGACACGAAAGGTACATAGGAAGTTAGGGTGGATAGGTTAGATGATGGTAGGATCAATTACATTGCGTTCCCCAACCGTTAATATATGTTTCTAGATGTGACATTAGGGAGTGTTGGCGCTGATTTCACCGCGAACTTAAAACAAAGAGAAGTTTCCAATCCGGCAATAGGATCGAGCTAGACTTTTTCGTGGTTGTGGAATCAAATGGTTCATCTTAGAGAACCTAAATTTGTACAAGTGGACCATTAGAGAGTTTTTCCAAGAATCACTTGTCATAGGCCTTATAGTAGCACTTGTTTAGAGTGAAATCTTGGAATTCCATCGAAAATCTCTATGTCGACCTACGTATAAAACAAGAAGGGGAACGACACGAAAGGTACATAGGAAGTTAGGGTGGATAGGTTAGATGATGGTAGGATCAATTACATTGCGTTCCCCAACCGTTAATATATGTTTCTAGTTGTGACATTAGGGTATCTTTGGCGCTGATTTCAGCGCGAACTCAAAAACAAAGAGAAGTTTCCAATCCGGCTATAGGATCGAGCTAGACTTTTTCACGGTTGTGGAATCAAATGCATCACCCTAGAGAACCTAAATTTGAACAAGTGGACCATTAGAGAGTTTTTCCAAGAATCACTTGTCATAGGCCTCATAGTAGCACTTGTTTAGAGTGAAATCTTTGAATTCCATCGAAAATCTCCATGTCGACCTACATACCGAAACAAGAAGGGGAACGCGACACGAAAGGTACATAGGAAGTTAGGGTGGATAGGTTAGACGATGGTAGGATCAATTACGTTGTGTTCCCCAACCGTTAGTATATGTTTCTGGTTGTGACATTAGGGTATCTTTGGCGCTGATTTCAGCGAAACTCAAAACAAAGAAAAGTTTCCAATCCGGCTATAGGATCGAGCTAGACTTTTTTCACGGTTGTGGAATCAAATGCCTCACCCTAGAGAACCTAAATTTGAAGAAGTGGACCATTAGAGAGTTTTTCTAAGAATCACTTGTCATAGGCCTCAAAGTAGCACTTGTTTAGAGTGAAATCTTTGAATTCCATCAAAAATATCTATGTGTCGACCTACGTACCGAAACAAGAAGGGGAAACAACACGAAAGGTACATAGGAAGTTAGGGTGGATTGGTTAGATGATGGTAGGATCAATTACATTGCGTTCCCCAACCGTTAATATATGTTTCTAGATGTGACATTAGGGACTGCTGGGGCTGATTTCGCGCGTGAGCTCAAAAAAAAGAGAAGTTTCCAATCCGGCTATAGGATCGAGCTAGACTTTTTCACGGTTGTGGAATCAAATGCCTCACCCTAGAGAACCTAAATTTGAACAAGTGGACCATTAGAGAGTTTTTCCAGAATCACTTGTCATAGGCCTCAAAGTAGCACTTGTTTAGTGTGAAATCTTTGAATTCCATCAAAAATCTCTATGTCGACCTACGTACCGAAACAAGAAGGGGAACGACACGAAAGGTACATAGGAAGTTAGGGTGGATAGGTTAGACGATGGTAGGATCAATTACATTGAGTTCCCCAACCGTTAATATATGTTTCTAGATGTGACATTAGGGACTGGCGGCGCTGATTTCAGCGTGAACTCAAAACAAAGAAAAAGTTTCCAATCCGGCTATAGGATCGAGCTAGACTTTTTCACGGTTGTGGAATCAAATGCCTCACCCTAGAGAACCTAAATTTGAACAAGTGGACCATTAGAGAGTTTTTCCAAGAATCACTTGTCATAGGCCTCAAAGTAGCACTTGTTTAGAGTGAAATCTTTGAATTCCATCAAAAATCTATAAACAAGAAGGGAAATGACACGAAAGATACATAGGAAGTTAGGGTGGATAGCCTTGACACCTGTTATAGCATAAAATATATAGGCTTTTAAAACTGAAATAAGAGCTTAAAATGAATATCAACATAGTATAGGGGCTTTCTTGACATAATTCCACGAGTTTTGGTGATTTATATATTTTTAGGGGATTAAACAATGCCAAGAGTTTGCAAGCCCTACGACATAAAGACGTATCCGTGAAGCAATCCAACTTGATACCCACGTAAGAACATTCCGAGAAGAGACCGAGAAGGCACGACCCACAAGGCGGGGCCCACCGGCGTGGCGCCCGGCGCCGCGGCCACCTTCTAGGCGTGGCCGCCCTCTAGTCCCACCCCGGTGAGCGTCTTGTTAGGTCGGTTCATAACCATCATTAAGAAGAGATCTACACCGTTGCTCAAGGTCGGTTTGATCAAGGGCTGTCCGTGCATCGCCTAGGGCTATATAAGGAGACCCCCGCCCCCTAGGGGTGAAATTCATTCTAATTCATTCCATTCATTATCTCTTGACTTGTTGGTCTTGGAGGTGTCCCAATGTGAGGACAACCTCTCCACTAGAAAATTAGGGCTAGACTCTCCAATGTAGTAGATTAGCAACTAGAGAGTTAGGGAGAGCGGAGCTATGCTCCGGTTACGAGGAATCTATAAAGTTTGGTATGTCTTGTATCCTTTCTTTGTAAGACATTATGATTTATTATATATTTATCTTCTCTATTTACATTCATTCATATAATTGGTTAGTATAGTTGTTATGTCATTGCATGGGATCTTCGCTCGCATCGAGTGCTCTAGTTTTCATGATAATTAGAGTAGTAATTGATAGTGTAGACATGGTGTCTAGACTAGAGGTTACCTGAGATTGCACCCAACCCCACGGATTGTTTGTGGTAGCCCCAGGTGGTGACAGCCCTGATGGCCGATGTATTCCACCACGTTCGGGTTGGTGATTGTAGGACCATAGTCAAACCTTCCTAGCCCCCTTCTCATCCCTTTCTGTGGCTAGTGTTTTGATGTCCCAAAGTGCTATTGTGTGATTGCTATCATAGAACCTAAGTAATAGGGAAGTACATAGGAACCTAGATCTCTCCCGCTGTCCTCTCAACATGCTACTACACATTTATCATTAGGAATTCTCTTGTGATTTATATTATTCATAACTCCTATCATTTACCATTTACCCCCTCACTTTAGTTAGTGGTTTGCTAAGTTAGTAGATACATGATTGTGACTTATTAGATTCTTTAGCCAACGCTTCCCCGTGGATACGATACTCTAGAATACTCATCCTAGGGAAAAGTTACAATGGTAGGTGTTACGTGCGCTTGCGAATCCTTTATATTCTTTTAGCACTTAATAAATACCAACAAGCTTTTTGGCGCCGTTGTTGCGGGAAAGCATTTGGCAATAAGATTTTAATAATGATCTTGATGTCTGCTAATTTAGTGTATCACTAGCTTTAGTAGGATTACCCTTGTTCTTTTGAGTTGTGGAATAGACAGGACAAAAGATGTCGTTGCGACCTTCCGACAAGATTCCATAAGGAAAAAAAAAAGAAACATTGAAGAACCCGAGGGGTGCCTGATCATTCAAGATTCATCAACATTGGAACCCTGCCATCTCAAAGGTATGTATTTAAATATATATATTATTCTAACCATATATAAATTGAAAAAGAAGTCGCCACACAAGAATTCAATGCCCATATCTCAAGTGACGTTCATAGAAACCTGCACATCATGGTAAGTATGATTAATAAAGGTGAGAAAGTCTTCTTGCTCATGGACTATAAATTAATTGAGTAGTTATCATTTAATTTCTTGCATTGCATTGCATGTTTACTTTGAATAATTCATGCATTCACTCCATTTAGTTTATGTTTTCTCATAGTAGATCCATTGCATGTTTAATTCCTTTGCATACATTCATGTTGTTTGCATCTAAAAGAAAACAAAAAAATAATAAAAAAATAAACAATTAAAAAAATCTCTCACCATGATCATGCTTTTTCATCTCTTTTTGAATAAATCTCTATAGTGCTTTCATGCTACCTTTATCTACTATAGTATGCTTTTGGTTTGGAAATTCTTCTATTTGGGGATATTTCCATAGGCTTTTAAATTAAGCATGGTGCTTAGGTTAAATAGCCTTCCTTAATCGAATTAGACATGGTGTTTAGTTTGATTATTGAACTAAGAATTGTTTGCGTAGACATTGGATATTTTGTTGGACTAACCCTTGCAGAAAACTCTCAAATCCAATTCGGGTAAGTCAAGAGATAAACTCATATCGAGAGATGGAGCAAGGCATATGATGAACTCCAACCTTTTGCAAAAGACACAACTCATTCATCATTGATGGAAGAACTATAAGTATCAAATATCATTCACCTTGTCTTTTTTGCTACAAGTAACCTTTGCCTTGATCCATATACTAGAGTGCAGCCATAAAAAAAATATTGTATAAAACATGATAAATAAAATCTGTGCTAAAAAATAATCAAACAACCATCTTTTCATTAAGCATAGATGAAATCATATAAACTTTGGACACAACCCTACTTCAAATCTTGTTGTATTCCTTCGGTATGTGTCCACTAATATTTTGCAGAAAAAGGTCTATGTATGTCCCACTAATACTCAACACAAGTGGATGGACAAAGCAATGGGCCACAAGAACATCAAAGACAGGTAAGTGAATATAAATCTCATATTTGTACACAACTCTTGTCTTATGTTCTAAAAAAAATGAGCACATGCCTCATGCAAAAAAAAATGGCAACAACATGTTCCTAGGACAAGTTCCCTTCGGGTATTCTCGGTTACTAACCTTGCGGGAACAAAGGATGAACAACATCTAAGGACATGTTGATTGCAACACATGATTAGGGATGGTTCAACATTCACACTTAAAGTGTCGAGTGATAGGAAAGGCTCGAGCTTGGGGAGAAAGGGCCAAATCCTCTACAAGATGATCCGACAAATCTCTTCCCTCTTCTCAAGCTCTCGCCACTTTGACACACCGGTTTGCAATCCCCCTACTCACTATTACTTTGTCTCTCTAAGTTTGAATGTGTTTATAAATGTCATACATCAAAATCAAACTTAGGATATAAAATAAAATTAACCCATTAGAGAAAAAGTAATGGTGAACAAATGCTAATTAAAATATCCACCCAAAACTTTTTTGTAGTACCTTTTAGCTCCATGACAAATCTACCCTTGTTTAAAATTACTTGTATATTCCTTCGGGTATGTGTTGTCAACTAATACTACAGGAATAAAATCATGAGAGGAGCAAAAAGGTCCAAGTACAATTTAAAGAACAACAAAGAAAAGGACAATGTAATAAAGGAGACAAATGAGGAACAAGATACACAAGAGGCCAAAGAAGAAAAGGACCACCAAAAGGACCACCACAATGCTATCACACTCAATAATGTAACATCTTGAGGTATGTTGTCATTAATTAAGATTTACCTTAATTATGGCTTGTTCATAAATAAAGAATCAAACATGTTAGAGTAACAACTTTGCTTGATCTAGCTGTTTTAGCTCAACTTGTTTTGTTTCTTTAATTGTTCCTATCTTCACTCTCTTGATCTCATAGTCCTAATCATATAAGCTAGAATGTTGCACACCTTGCTTTGGAAGAAGATAATCATAATCATTGATTGATACATCATAGATAAGAAAACCCTTCCAAAAGTCAAGGAGTTTGTTTCTATCCATCGAAAGTTTTAACTGCAACATTCATGCTCAATCTTATGATCTTGTCACCCAAGTTAGGACTAACCAAAGCATATAAGAAATCAACTCTATCTTGTTTAATGTGCCTATGGTTTTGGTTCTGTTGGTGTTTTCCCACCAACAAAGCCCATGCACTTGATCTCTAACTTCACTTTGCAAGTAGGACACACTTTGAGCAAAAAAGGTGGAGAAGTCTATCGATCTCTCCAAAATTCAACAAGTGAATGTCTTACAAGCATGCACACTAAACAAGATGTTGCCTACGTCCATGCTCATCTCCAACTCATAAGATTGGCAAAGAACATGGGTGACACCATCCTTCACCATCCGAGTACGACTATCAAAGATGAAATAACAAACTCAAGGAAACAATGAGGCAAAAAGTCTTGTTCGGAGGACTTAAAACATTAAACCCTCATCGAAAGGTAAGATCGGTAGTTATCCAAATTTTGTGCATAGCATATTTACTTCCTTGCATTGCATAATCATTTTCCTTTAGCATATTTACATTACAACACTAGCTCTGCATTAGAAAATAAAATAAAAATATTTGTTTGTTGCATACAAAAACAATTCTTAGAAAAAAAAATAAAAATATTCATTTGTTGCTAAGCCCCATATGAGTAATTTTGTGGCGTGTAACAACCCATAAGGATATTTATTGTGGTGGCATAAAAATAAAATAAATATGCATGCATCATCATTCTTTATCTTAAATAGAAATAATAAAACCCCAAAAATATTTAATGCTTGAACTACTGAAAGATTCATAATCCTGGGCAGACAAAAGCAAAGTGGCTAACCCCTAACGCAATCTAGTTCCACTAGCTTTGTTGTCTATTTGAGTTCAGCAGGATCCCAAGGAAGAGAGGCATGACACACATGGTGTCCAGTGTTAAAGAAGATCGATCAGCCCACCATCACTATCTACCTCTACTTCCAACCATCAAGAACATTGAAGACTATGTCAACATCTAGCTTGGGGAGTGCAACCCCCATGTATCCAGATAAGTATTCTTCTATCTTATTTAAATATTAGCTAGATATGTTTGTTTTATTAGAAAGAAATAAAAAGATGCATAAACTAAGGAAATCAAATAAAAAGAGTCTATATAGTCTTTATTAAAGAGTCTTTATTAGAGTGTGAGAATAAAATAAACTCTGAAGATAATCTCTAGTCATGGAAATGATGAATAGTTGCTCCGTCGTAATTCCTTTCAAGTACCTACCTTTCAAGCTTAATTTCTCTCGAGCTTTTAATGCAACTGCTTTGACTTGAGATTTACTCTGAACCTAAAACCTGTGGGTAGCAAATGCTTGCTCTAAAGTCTAGGTGATTGACGGATATGATATATGAAAGTTTGAGCTACTATTTATCTTACTCCTAGTGATACTAGATTTCTGGAGATTTATCTTTTGAAAATTAAAAGTGCACATGATGAGTTCCTATATGACGAGTGTTGAGACTCCTACCACAGCCATATATACATGTTCTTTAGATAGGAAAACCCTTTTTGATATATATAGGCTGCTTACTTTGCATTAAGTTTGGTCAATCTTTGTTGACCCTTTGAAACTTGTCATACTGCTACTCATGCACACACTCCACTCCACTCCATTCTATTTCATTTGCTATTTCTACTTCTACCCTGAAGTACGCATCCACCAAATATCCACCATATAGATTCACAAAAAAATGTTCTACTCCTACCCTAGGAGAGAACAACCAAAAATATTCCCCACACATATCCACTTAGCCAACATCTCATAAAGCTCCTTTATCCTTGTTTCTATCTCTCTACAAGTTTATTACAAAAAGAGGCTTGGGTTGTATATAAAAAAAAAAAGAAAAAAAGAAAGAAGAAAGGGGAGATGAAAAATGGACAAGTGTCCTACGGGCAGTAGAGCCTACCTCCCTAAAAAAAAAAAAAGGAAAAAAATAAAGGAGAGTTAAAAAATGGACAAGTGTCCGCTATGAAAACAATGGGTACTTAGATGCCCGCCTCTCCATGAAAAAAAATAAAGAAAAAGAAAGAATATGCATCCCAGGTTCTCTCAAATGTTTTCAAAGTTTCAAGAGAGATGATTCTTCAAGGAGCAAAGTAGAATTAGGCTTTCACTTCATTCGCCTCATACCCCTATCATCATATTCATTCCACTACACCATACACATGCACATGCAGTATGACTCGTGACTTTGGATCCATTGCTTGAACTTACAATATATGCTTAGTAAGTAGATTTAGTTTTCTCCCACCTATAAACTCCACATATAAGCCTTAGATATAGGGTGAGAGAGAAGAAGGCATAATGTCCCTTTGCCTTAGTCCAAAAATACCACATATTATGAGGGAAAGGCAACACAACATTATTGCCTAGTGAGGATCCACAAATACCACAAATGAGAGACTTGAAAGGGTCATACTATGGAACTTTGAGTTTTATTTTGAAAACCTGCAAAAACTCCGGAATGATAGTTGAACAAAGAGTTTGAGACTTGGTGTTTGACTTGATTGTTCTATCTTTCAATTGCCCAAGATCCCAAGAAAAGGCTATAAGCTCCATGGTTAAAGGTAATATGGGTAAGTTGAAGGTTGAAAAGGTTTATTTTAATCCAGAGGAGAAATTTTGTTTGAAAGCATGTGTACTTTTGAGGCGTGAAAGCGTTGTAGCAACTCCTGATCCATTGCTAAGTTTGGCTTTGCTAGGGACTAGCAAAGGGTAAGCTTGAGGGAGCTTGTTGACACCTGTTATAGCATAAAATATATAGGCTTTTAAAACTGAAATAAGGGCTTAAAATGAATATCAACATAGTATAGGGGGCTTTCTTGACATAATTCCACGAGTTTTGGTGATTTATATATTTTCAGGGATTAAACAGGAAAACACCCAAGAATTTGCAAGCCCTACGACATAAAGACGTATCCGTGAAGCAATCCAACTTGAGACCCACGTAAGAACATTCCAGAAGAGACCAGAAGGCACGACCCACAAGCTGGGGCCCACCTGGCGTGGGGCCCAGGCGGCCGCGGCCACCTTCTAGGGCGGCCGCCCTCTGAGTCCCACCTGTCAGTGAGCGTCTTGTTAGGTCGGTTCATAACCGCCATTAAGAAGAGATCTACACCGTTGCTCAAGGTCGGTTTGATCCAAGGGCTGTCGTGCATCGCCTAGGGCTATATAAGGAGACCCCCTGCCCCCAGGGTGAAACCCTAATTCATTCTAATTCATTCCATTCATTATCTCTTGACCTGTTGGTCATCGAGGTGTCCCAATGTGAGGACAACCTCTCCACTAGAGAATTAGGGCTAGACTCTCCAATGTAGTAGATTAGCAACTAGAGAGTTAGGGAGAGCGGAGCTATGCTCCGGTTCTGGAGGAATCTACAGAGTTTGGTATGTCTTGTATCCTTCCTTTGTAAGATATTATATGATTTATATATTTATCTTCTCTATTATTTTCATGTCTTTCATATAATTGGTTAGCATAGTTGTTATGTCATTGCATGGGATCTTCGCTCGCATCGAGTGCTCTAGTTTTCATGAGATTAGAGTAGTAATTAATAGTGTAGACATGGTGTCTAGACTAGAGGTTACCTGAGATTGCACCCAACCCCACGGATTGTTTGTGGTAGCCCCAGGTGGTGACAGCCCTGATGGCCGATGTATTCCACCACGTTCGGGTTGGTGATTGTAGGACCTTGCCAAACCTTCCTAGCCCCCTTCTCATCCCTTTCTGTGGCTAGTGCTTTGGTGTCCCAAAGTGCCTTGGTATGATTGCTATCATAGAACCTAAGTAATAGGGAAGTACATAGGAACCTAGATCTCTCCCGCTGTCCTCTCAATGTGCTAGTACACATTTATCCTTAGGAATTCTCTTGTGTTTTATATTACTCATAACTCCTATCATTTACCATTTACCACCTCACTTTAGCATAGTGGTTTGCTAAGTTAGTAGATACATGATTGTGACTTATTAGATTCTTTAGCCAACGCTTCCCTGTGGATACGATACTCTAGAATACTCATCCTAGGGAAAAGTTACAATGGTAGGTGTTCTGTGCACTTGCGGAATCCTTTATATTCTTATAGCACTTAATAAATACCAACAATAGCTTAGACGATGGTAGGATCAATTACGTTGCGTTCCCCAACCGTTAGTATATGTTTTTGGTTGTGACATTAGGGACTGCTGGCGCTGATTTTAGCGCGAACTCTAAACAAAGAGAAGTTTCCAATCCGGCTATAGGATCGAGCTAGACTTTTTCACGGTTGTGGAATCAAATGCCTCACCCTAGAGAACCTAAATTTGAAGAAGTGGACCATTAGAGAGTTTTTCCAAGAATCACTTGTCATAGGCCTCATAGTAGCACTTGTTTAGAGCGAAATCTTGGAATTCCATCGAAAATCTCTGTGTCGACCTACGTACCGAAACAAGAATGGGAACGACACGAAAGGTACAAAGGAAGTTAGGGTGGATAGGTTAGACGATGGTAGGATCAATTATGTTGGGTTCCCCAACCATTAATATATGTTTCTGGTTGTGACATTAGGCACTTTGGCTGATTTCGCGAACTCGGAACAAAGAGAAGTTTCCAATCCGGCTATAGGATCGAGCTAGACTTTTTCACGGTTGTGCAATCAAATGCCTCACCCTAGAAAACCTAAATTTGAAGAAGTGGACCATTAGAGAGTTTTTCCAAGAATCACTTGTCATAGGCCTCATAGTAGCACATGTTTAGAGTGAAATCTTTGAATTCCATCGAAAATCTCTAATGTCGACCTACGTCTGCCAAAAAGAAGGGGAACGACACGAAAGGTACATAGGAAGTTAGGGTGGATAGGTTAGACGATGGTAGGATCAATTATGTTGTGTTCCCCAACCGTTAATATATGTTTCTTGTGACATTAAGGGCGCTAGCGCTGATTTCAGCGAACTCAAAAAACAAAGAAAAAGTTTCCAATCCGGCTATAGGATCGAGCTAGATTTGTTCATGGTTGTGGAATCAAATGCCTCACCCTAGAGAACCTAAATGTGAAGAAGTGGACCATTAGAGAGTTTTTCAAGAATCACTTGTCATAGGCCTCATAGTAGCACATGTTTAGAGTGAAATCTTTGAATTCCATCGAAAAATCTCGTAATGGACCTACATACCGAAACAAGAAGGGGAACGACACGAAAGGTACATAGGATGTTAGGGTGGATAGGTTAGACGATGGTAGGATCAATTACATTGAGTTCCCCAACCGTTAGTATATGTTTCTGGTTGTGACATTAGGGGCTGCTGGCGCTGATTTCAGCGCGAACTCAGTACAAAGAAAAAGTTTCCAATCCGGCTATAGGATCGAGCTAGATTTTTTCACGGTTGTGGAATCAAATGCCTCACCCTAGAGAACCTAAATTTTAAGTAGTGGACCATTAGAGAGTTTTTCTAAGAATCACTTGTCATAGGCCTCAAAGTAGCACTTGTTTAGACCGAAATCTTGGAATTCCGTCGAAAATCTCTATGTCGACCTACGTATCGAAACAAGAAGGGGAACAACACGAAAGGTACATAGGAAGCTAGGGTGGATGGGTTAGATGATAGTAGGATCAACTACATTGCGTTCCCCAACCATTACTATATGTTTCTAGATGTGACATTAGGGACTGCTGGCGCTGATTTCAGTGCGAACACAAAACAAAGAGAAGTTTCCAATCCGGCAATACAAACGATCTAGACTTTTTAACGGTTGTGGAATCAGATGCCTCACCCTAGAGAACCTAAATTTGAAGAAGTGGACCATTAGAGAGTTTTTTCAAGAATCACTTGTCATAGGCCTCATAGTAGCACCTGTTTAGAGTGAAATCTTTGAATTCAATCGAAAATCTCTGTGTCGACCTACGTACCAAAACAAGAAGGGGAACGACACGAAAGATGCATAGGAAGTTCGGGTGGATAGGTTAGACGATAGTAGGATCAATTACGTTGTGTTCCCCAACCGTTAATATATGTTTCTGGTTGTGACATTAGGCCTTTGTTGGGCGCTGATTTCAGCGCGAACTCAGAACAAAGAGAAGTTTCCAATCCGGCTATAGGATCGAGCTAGACTTTTTCACGGTAGTGGAATCAAAAGCCTCACCCTAGAGAACCTAAATTTGAAGAAGTGGACCGTTAGAGAGTTTTTCCAAGAATCACTTATCATGGGCCTCATAGTAGCACATGTTTTGAGTGAAATCTTTGAATTCCATCGAAAATCTCTGTGTCAACCTACATACCGAAACAAGAAGGGGAACGACACGAAAGGTACATAGGAAGTTAGGGTGGATAGGTTAGACAATGGTAGGATCAATTACGTTGCGTTCCCCAACCGTTAGTATATGTTTCTAGTTTGTGACATTAGGGGCTTTGGCGCTGATTTCAGCAACTCAAAACAAAGAAGTTTCCAATCAGGCAATAGAATCGAGGCTAGACTTTTTCACGGTTGTGGAATCGGATGCCTCACCCTAGAGACCTAAATTTGAACAAGTGGACCATTACAGAGTTTTTCCAAGAATCACTTGTCATAGGCCTTATAGTAGCACTTGTTTAGAGTGAAATCTTTGAATTCCATCAAAATTTCTGTGTCGACCTACGTGCTTGAAACAAGAAGGGAGCGACACGAAAAGATGCATAGGAAGTTCGGGTGGATAGGTTAGACGATGGTAGGATCAATTACGTTGTGTTCCCCAACCGTTAATATATGTTTCTGGTTGTGACATTAGGCACTGTTGGCGCTGATTTCAGCGCGAACTCAGAACAAAGAGAAGTTTCCAATCCGGCTATAGGATCGAGCTAGACTTTTTCACGGTAGTGGAATCAAAAGCCTCACCCTAGAGAACCTAAATTTGAAGAAGTGGACCATTAGAGTTTTTTCCAAGAATCACTTATCATGGGCCTCATAGTAGCATGTTTTGAGTGAAATCTTTGAATTCCATCGAAAATCTCTACGTGTTGACCTACATACTTAGAAACAAGAAGGGAACGCGACACGAAAGGTACATAGGAAGTTAGGGTGGATAGGTTAGACGATGGTAGGATCAATTACGTTGCGTTCCCCAACCGTTAGTATATGTTTCTGGTTGTGACATTAGGGGCTGCTGGCGCTGATTTCAGCGCGAACTCAAAACAAAGAGAAGTTTCCAATCCGGCAATAGAATCGAGCTAGACTTTTTCACGGTTGTGGAATCAGATGCCTCACCCTAGAGACCTAAATTTGAACAAGTGGACCATTACAGAGTTTTTCCAAGAATCACTTGTCATAGGCCTTATAGTAGCACTTGTTTATAGTGAAATCTTTGAATTCCATCGAAAATCTGCGTAATGACCTACGTGCGAAACAAGAAGGGAACGACACGAAGGTACATAGGTAGTTAGGGCGGATAGGTTAGACGATGGTAGGATCAATTACGTTTAGTTCCCCAACCGTTAATATATGTTTTTACGGTAGTGACATTAGGCATTCTTTGGCGCTGATTTCAGCGCGAATTCAGAACAAAGAAAAAGTTTCCAATCCGGCTATAGGATCGAGCTAGACTTTTTCACGGTAGTGGAATCAAATGCCTCAACCTAGAGAACCTAAATTTGAAGAAGTGGACCATTAGAGAGTTTTTCCATGAATCACTTGTCATAGGTCTCATAGTAGCACTTGTTTAGAGTGAATTTGAATTCAATCGAAAATCTCTATATGGTCGACCTACGTCCAGGAAACAAGAAGGGGAACGACACGAAAGGTACATAGGAAGTTAGGGTGGATAGGTTAGACGATGGTAGGATCAATTACGTTGCGTTCCCCAACCGTTAATATATGTTTAGGTTTGTGACATTAGGCTTGCTTCTTTGGCGCTGATTTCAGCGCGAACTCAAAACAAAGAAAAAGTTTCCAATCCGGCTATAGGATCGAGCTAGACTTTTTCACGGTAGTCGAATCAAATGCCTCACCTAGAGAACCTAAATTTGAAGAAGTGGACCATTAGAGAGTTTTTCCATGAATCACTTGTCATAGGCCTCATAGTAGCACATGTTTAGAGTGAAATCTTTGAATTCCATCGAAAATCTACGTAATGGACCTACCTACATACCAAAACAAGAAGGGAACGACCGCGAAAGGTACATAGGATGTTAGGGTGGATAGGTTAGGCGATGGTAGGATCAATTACGTTGAGTTCCCCAACCGTTAGTATATGTTTACGGTTGTGACATTAGGGGCTGTTCTGATTTCAGCGCGAACTTCAAAAAGAAAAAGTTTCCAATCCGGCTATAGGATCGAGCTAGATTTTTCACGGTTGTGGAATCAAATGCCTCACCCTAGAGAACCTAAATTTTAAGTAGTGGACCATTAGAGTTTTTTCTAAGAATCACTTGTCATAGGCCTCAAAGTAGCACTTGTTTTAGGGCGAAATATTGGCATTCCGTCGAAAATCTCTATGTCGACCTACGTGTCGAAAAACAAGAAGGGAACAACCGACGAAAGCGTTACATAGGAAGCTAGGGTGGATGGGTTAGATGATAGTAGGATCAACTACATTGCGTTCCCCAACCATTACTATATGTTTCTAGATGTGACATTAGGAATTTCTTTGCGATTTGATTTCTTGAACACAAAACAAAGAGAAGTTTCCAATCCGGCAATACAAAGCGATCTAGACTTTTTTTTAGCGGTTTGTGGAATCAGATGCCTCACCCTAGAGAACCTAAATTTAAAAACAAATGGACCATTAGAGTTTTTTCAAGAATCACTTGTCATAGGCCTCATAGTAGCACTTGTTTAGAGTGAAATCTTTGAATTCAATCGAAAATCTACGTAATCGACCTACGTGCCAAAACAAGAAGGAGCGACACGAGAAAGATGCATAGGAAGTTGGTGGATAGGTTAGGCGATAGTAGGATCAATTACGTTGTGTTCCCCAACCGTTAATATATGTTTCTGGTTTTGTGACATTAGGCATTGGTTGGCGCTGATTTCAGCGTGAACTCAAAACAAAGAAAAGTTTCCAATCCGGCTATAGGATCGAGCTAGACTTTTTTCACGGTGTGGAATCAAAAAGCCTCACCCTAGAGAACCTAAATTTGAAGAAGTGGACCAAAAGAGAGTTTTTCCAGAATCACTTATCATGGGCCTCATAGTAGCACATGTTTTGGTGAAATCTTTGAATTCCATCAAAATCTCTATATGTCGACCTACATGCGAAACAAAGAAGGGGAGCGACACGAAAGTACATAGGAAGTTGGGGTGGATAGGTTGAACAATGGTAGGATCAATTACGTTGCGTTCCCCCAACCGTTAATATATGTTTCTAGTTGACATTAGGGACTGTTGGCGCTGATTTCATGTGAACTCAAACAAAGGAAGTTTCCAATCCGGCAATAGGATCGAGCTAGACTTTTCACGGTTGTGGAATCGGATGCCTCACCCTAGAGACCTAAATTTGAACAAGTGGACCATTAGAGAGTTTTTTCCAAGAATCACTTGTCATGAGCCTCATAGTAGCACTTGTTTTAGAGTGAAATCTTGGAATTCTTCAAAAATCTACACAGTAATAGACCCTCATTACCCCGAAACAAGAAGAACAACCACGAAAGGCATTGGAAGTTAGGGTGGATGGGCTAGATGATGGTAGGATCAATTACATTTGCGTTCCCCACCCGTTAATATATGTTTCTAGATGTGACATTAGGGGCTGGCTGATTTCCGTATGAACTCAAAATAAAGAAGTTTCCAATCCAGCAATAGAATCGAGCTATAGACTTTTACGATTTGGAATCAAATGGTTCACCCTAGAGAACCTAGAATTTGAACAATGTGGACCGTTGGAGTTTTTCAAGAATCACCTGTCATAGGCCTCATAGTAGCACATGTTTTAGAGTGAAATCTTTGAATTCATTCTAAAAATCTCTATGTCGAAACCTACGTCTTAGAAACAAGAAGGGGAGCGACACACGAAAGGTACATAGGAAGTTAGGGTGGATAGGTTAGATGATGGTAGGATCAATTACATTGCGTTCCCCAACCGTTAATATATGTTTCTAGATGTGACATTAGGGCCTGTTGGCGCTGATTTCAGCTCGAACTCAAAACAAAGAGAAGTTTCCAATCCGGCTATGGAATCGAGCTAGACTTTTTTTGCGGTTGTGGAATCAAATGCCTCACCCTAGAGAGAGACCTAAATTTAAACAAGTGGACCATTAGAGAGTTTTCTATGAATCACTTGTCATACGCCTCAAAGTAGCACTTGTTTAGAGTGAAATCTTGGAATTCCATCAAAAATCTACGTGTGGAGACCTACGTCACGAAACAAGAAGGGAGCGACACGAAAGGTACATAGGAAGTTAGGGTGGATAGGTTAGATGATGGTAGGATCAATTACATTGTGTTCCCCAACCGTTAATATATGTTTCTAGATGTGACATTAGGGCTGTTTGCGCTGATTTCAGCTCGAACTCAAAACAAAGAAAGTTTCCAATCCGGCTATGGAATCGAGCTAGACTTTTTTTGCGGTTGTGGAATCAAATGCCTCACCCTAGAGAACGTAAATTTGAACAAGTGGACCATTAGAGTTTTTTATGAATCACTTGTCATACGCCTCAAAGTAGCACTTGTTTAGAGTGAAATCTTGGAATTCCATCGAAAATCTACGTATGGAACCTACGTCTTAGAAACAAGAAGGGAGCGACACGAAAGGTACATAGGAAGTTAGGGTGGATAGGTTAGATGATGGTAGGATCAATTACATTGCGTTCCCCAACCGTTAATATATGTTTCTAGATGTGACATTAGGGCTGGCGCTGATTTCAGCTCGAACTCAAAACAAAGAGAAGTTTCCAATCCGGCTATGGAATCGAGCTAGACTTTTTTGCGGTTGTGGAATCAAATGCCTCACCCTAGAACGTAAATTTAAACAAGTGGACCATTAGAGAGTTTTTCTATGAATCACTTGTCATACGCCTCAAAGTAGCACTTGTTTAGAGTGAAATCTTGGAATTCCATCGAAAATCTCTGTGTGGACCTACGTCTTAAAACAAGAAGGGAGCGACACGAAAAGGTACATAGGAAGTTAGGGTGGATAGGTTAGATGATGGTAGGATCAATTACATTGTGTTCCCCAACCGTTAATATATGTTTCTAGATGTGACATTAGGGCTGCTTTTGCGCTGATTTCAGCTCGAACTCAAAACAAAAGAAAGTTTCCAATCCGGCTATGGAATCGAGCTAGACTTTTTTTTTTGTTTGTGGAATCAAATGCCTCACCCTAGAAGCGTAAATTTGAACAAAGTGGACCATTAGAGTTTTTCTATAAGAATCACTTGTCATACGCCTCAAAGTAGCACTTGTTTAGAGTGAAATCTTGGAATTCCATCGAAAATCTACGTAATGGACCTACGTCTGCAAAAACAAGAAGGGGAGCGACCTGAAAGGTACATAGGAAGTTAGGGTAGATAGGTTAGATGATGGTAGGATCAATTACATTGCGTTCCCCAACCGTTAATATATGTTTCTAGATGTGACATTAGGGCTGCTTTGGCGCTGATTTCAGCTCGAACTCAAAACAAAAGAGAAGTTTCCAATCCGGCTATGGAATCGAGCTAGACTTTTTTTGCGGTTGTGGAATCAAATGCCTCACCCTAGAAGAACGTAAATTTGAACAAGTGGACCATTAGAGAGTTTTTTTCTATGAATCACTTGTCATACGCCTCAAAGTAGCACTTGTTTAGAGTGAAATCTTGGAATTCCATCGAAAATCTACGTATGTCGACCTACGTCACCAAGAAACAAGAAGGGAGCGACACGAAAGGTACATAGGAAGTTAGGGTGGATAGGTTAGATGATGGTAGGATCAATTACATTGCGTTCCCCAACCGTTAATATATGTTTCTAGATGTGACATTAGGGCTGCTTTTGGCGCTGATTTCAGCTCGAACTCAAAACAAAGAGAAGTTTCCAATCCGGCTATGGAATCGAGCTAGACTTTTTTTGCGGTTGTGGAATCAAATGCCTCACCCTAGAAGAATGTAAATTTGAACAAGTGGACCATTAGAGAGTTTTTCTGAATGAATCACTTGTCATACGCCTCAAAGTAGCACTTGTTTAGAGTGAAATCTTGGAATTCCATCGAAAATCTACGTAATGGAGCCTACGTCTGCAGAAACAAGAAGGGGAGCGACACGAAAGGTACATAGGAAGTTAGGGTGGATAGGTTAGATGATGGTAGGATCAATTACATTGCGTTCCCCAACCGTTAATATATGTTTCTAGATGTGACATTAGGGCTGCTTTGGCGCTGATTTCAGCTCGAACTCAAAACAAAGAGAAGTTTCCAATCCGGCTATGGAATCGAGCTAGACTTTTTTTTTGGTTGTGGAATCAAATGCCTCACCCTAGAAGAGCGTAAATTTGAACAAGTGGACCATTAGAGTTTTTCTATGAATCACTTGTCATACGCCTCAAAAGTAGCACTTGTTTAGAGTGAAATCTTGGAATTCCATCGAAAATCTACGTATGGAGACCTACGTGCTCGAAACAAGAAGGGGAGCGACACGAAAGGTACATAGGAAGTTAGGGTGGATAGGTTAGATGATGGTAGGATCAATTACATTGCGTTCCCCAACCGTTAATATATGTTTCTAGATGTGACATTAGGGCTGCTGGCGCTGATTTCAGCTCGAACTCAAAACAAAGAAAGTTTCCAATCCGGCTATGGAATCGAGCTAGACTTTTTTTGCGGTTGTGGAATCAAATGCCTCACCCTAGAAAACGTAAATTTGAACAAGTGGACCATTAGAGAGTTTTTCTATGAATCACTTGTCATACGCCTCAAAAAGTAGCACTTGTTTAGAGTGAAATCTTGGAATTCCATCAAAAATCTACGTAATGGAGACCTACGTGCAAAACAAGAAGGGGAGCGACACGAAAGGTACATAGGAAGTTAGGGTGGATAGGTTAGATGATGGTAGGATCAATTACATTGTGTTCCCCAACCGTTAATATATGTTTCTAGATGTGACATTAGGGCTGGCTTGGCGCTGATTTCAGCTCGAACTCAAAACAAAGAGAAGTTTCCAATCCGGCTATGGAATCGAGCTAGACTTTTTTTTGGTTGTGGAATCAAATGCCTCACCCTAGAGAACGTAAATTTGAACAAGTGGACCATTAGAGAGTTTTTCTATGAATCACTTGTCATACGCCTCAAAGTAGCACTTGTTTAGAGTGAAATCTTGGAATTCCATCGAAAATCTACGTAATGGACCCTACGTGCCAGAAACAAGAAGGGGAGCGACACGAAAGGTACATAGGAAGTTAGGGTGGATAGGTTAGATGATGGTAGGATCAATTACATTGCGTTCCCCAACCGTTAATATATGTTTCTAGATGTGACATTAGGGCTGCTTGGCGCTGATTTCAGCTCGAACTCAAAACAAAGAGAAGTTTCCAATCCGGCTATGGAATCGAGCTAGACTTTTTTTTGGTTGTGGAATCAAATGCCTCACCCTAGAAACGTAAATTTGAACAAGTGGACCATTAGAGTTTTTCTATGAATCACTTGTCATACGCCTCAAAGTAGCACTTGTTTAGAGTGAAATCTTGGAATTCCATCGAAAATCTACGTGTCGACCTACGTCTTAGAAACAAGAAGGGGAGCGACACGAAAGGTACATAGGAAGTTAGGGTGGATAGGTTAGATGATGGTAGGATCAATTACATTGTGTTCCCCAACCGTTAATATATGTTTCTAGATGTGACATTAGGGCTGCTTTGCGCTGATTTCAGCTTCGAACTCAAAACAAAGAAAGTTTCCAATCCGGCTATGGAATCGAGCTAGACTTTTTTTGCGGTTGTGGAATCAAATGCCTCACCCTAGAAGACGTAAATTTGAACAAGTGGACCATTAGAGTTTTTCTATGAATCACTTGTCATAAGAATCGCCTCAAAGTAGCACTTGTTTAGAGTGAAATCTTGGAATTCCATCGAAAATCTCTGTGTGGACCTACGTGCCGAAACAAGAAGGGGAGCGACGACGAAAGGTACATAGGAAGTTAGGGTGGATAGGTTAGATGATGGTAGGATCAATTACATTGCGTTCCCCAACCGTTAATATATGTTTCTAGATGTGACATTAGGGCTGTGGGCGCTGATTTCAGCTCGAACTCAAAACAAAGAGAAGTTTCCAATCCGGCTATGGAATCGAGCTAGACTTTTTTTGCGGTTGTGGAATCAAATGCCTCACCCTAGAGAACGTAAATTTAAACAAGTGGACCATTAGAGTTTTTTCTATGAATCACTTGTCATACGCCTCAAAGTAGCACTTGTTTAGAGTGAAATCTTGGAATTCCATCGAAAATCTACGTAATGGACCTACGTCTGCAGAAACAAGAAGGGAGCGACACGAAAGGTACATAGGAAGTTAGGGTGGATAGGTTAGATGATGGTAGGATCAATTACATTGTGTTCCCCAACCGTTAATATATGTTTCTAGATGTGACATTAGGGCTGCTTGCGCTGATTTCAGCTTCGAACTCAAAACAAAGAAGTTTCCAATCCGGCTATGGAATCGAGCTAGACTTTTTTTTGCGGTTGTGGAATCAAATGCCTCACCCTAGAGAACGTAAATTTGAACAAGTGGACCATTAGAGAGTTTTTCTATGAATCACTTGTCATACGCCTCAAAGTAGCACTTGTTTAGAGTGAAATCTTGGAATTCCATCGAAAATCTACGTAATGGACCTACGTCTGCAAAAACAAGAAGGGGAGCGACACGAAAGGTACATAGGAAGTTAGGGTGGATAGGTTAGATGATGGTAGGATCAATTACATTGTTCCCCAACCGTTAATATATGTTTCTAGATGTGACATTAGGGCTGCTTTGCGCTGATTTCAGCTCGAACTCAAAACAAAAGAAGTTTCCAATCCGGCTATGGAATCGAGCTAGACTTTTTTTGCGGTTGTGGAATCAAATGCCTCACCCTAGAGAGCGTAAATTTAAACAAGTGGACCATTAGAGAGTTTTTCTATGAATCACTTGTCATACGCCTCAAAGTAGCACTTGTTTAGAGTGAAATCTTGGAATTCCATCGAAAATCTACGTAATGGAGACCTACGTCTGCAGAAACAAGAAGGGAGCGACACGAAAGGTACATAGGAAGTTAGGGTGGATAGGTTAGATGATGGTAGGATCAATTACATTGCGTTCCCCAACCGTTAATATATGTTTCTAGATGTGACATTAGGGCTGCTGGCGCTGATTTCAGCTCGAACTCAAAACAAAGAAAGTTTCCAATCCGGCTATGGAATCGAGCTAGACTTTTTTTTTGCGGTTGTGGAATCAAATGCCTCACCCTAGAAGAGCGTAAATTTGAACAAGTGGACCATTAGAGAGTTTTTCTATGAATCACTTGTCATACGCCTCAAAGTAGAAACTAAGAATCACTTGTCATACGCCTCAAAGTAGCAGCGGTTTAGAGTGAAATCTTGGAAAATTCAAAGTAAAAATCTCTATATGAGCCTACGAGAGTTAGGGTAGATAGGTTAGATGATAGAGGTAGGATCAATTACATTGCGTTCCCCCAACGGGTTGATATATGTTTCTAGATGGAACGTAGGGCACAACGCGTGATTTATTCGAACTCAAAGCGAAAGAGAAGTTTCCAATCGGCTATGGAATCGAGCTAGACTTTCGCGGTTGTGGAATCAAATGCCTCACACCTAGAGAGCGTAAATTTAAACAAATTGGACCATTAGAGAGTTTTTCTATGAATCACTTGTCATATGCCTCAAAGTAGCACTTGTTTAGGTGAAATCTTGGAATTCCATACAAAATCTACGGTAATGCCGACCTCACGTACCAAAACAAGAAGGGAGCGACACGAAAGGTACATAGGAAATTTAGGGTTGGATACAAGGTTGAATGATGGTAGGATCAATTGCATTTGTGTTCCCCAACCGTTATATATGTTTCTAGATGTGACATTGGGGCCTGTTTGGCGGCTGATTTCATTTCGAACTCAAACGAAGAAGAAGTTTCCAATCAATTTATGGAATCGAGCTAGACCTTTTTCTTGATTTGTGGAATCAAATGCCTCACCTAGAGAGCGTAAATTTGAACAAGTGGACCATTAGAGTTTTTCTATGAATCACTTGTCTTTTTTTTGATAAAAATCACCATCAAAAAAGTAGCACTTGTTTAGAGTGAAATCATGGAATTCCGCCGAAAATCTACGTAATAGACCTACGTCATAAAACAAGAAGGGAACGACCACGAAAGGTACATAGGAAGTTAGGGTGGATAGGTTAGATGATGGTAGGATCAATTTCATTGTGTTCCCCAACCGTTAATATATGTTTCTAGATGTGACATTAGAGACTTTCTTTAGCTGATTTCCTTTCGAACTCAAAACAAAGAAGTTTCCAATCGCTATGGAATGAGCTAGACTTTTCTTGATTTGTGGAATCAAATGCCTCACCCTAGAAAACGTAAATTTGAACAAATTGGACCATTAGAGGGTTTTTCTATGAATCACTTGTCTTTTTGCCTCAAATCACTTGTCATGCACTTGTTTAGAGGTAAATCTTGGAATTCCATCAAAATCTACGTAATGGACCTAAATCTTACGAAACAAGAAGAACGACGGAAAGGTACATAGGAAGTTAGAATGGATGGGTTAGATGATGGTAGGATCAATTACATTCCGTTCCCCAGCGTTAATATATGTTTCTAGATGTGACATTAGGGCCTGGCGCGGCTGATTTCAGCTTCGAACTCAAAGCAAAGAGAATTTCCAATCCGAAGCTATGGAATCGAGCTAGACTTTTTCGCGGTTGTGGAATCAAATGCCTCACCCTAGAAGCGTAAATTTAAACAAGTGGACCATTAGAGAGTTTTTCTATGAATCACTTTTCATACGCCTCAAAGTAGCACTTGTTTAGAGTGAAATCTTGGAATTCCGCCGAAAATCTCTATGTACCGACCTACGTCTGCGAAACAAGAAGGGAGCGACATGAAAGGTACATAGGAAGTTAGGGTGGATAGATTAGATGATGGTAGGATCAATTACATTTGTGTTTCCCCAACCGTTAATATATGTTTCTAGATGTGACATTAGGGCACAGCTGGCGTGATTTCCTTTCGAACTCAAAGCGAAGAAGTTTCCAATCCATTTATGGAATCGAGCTAGACTTTTTCTTTGGTTTAGCCGAATCAAAAAGCCTCACCCAAAGCGTAAATTTGAACAAATGGACCATTATTTTTCTACCACAGAGAGTTTTTCTATGACCATCAGAGTTTTTACAGCAAATCATACGCCTCAAAGTAGCACTTGTTTGACAAGTCAAATCTTGGAATTTTATCGAAAATCTACGTAAATTCCCTAAATGCAAAACAAGAAGGGAGCCCTAGAGTTAGGGTAGATTAGGGTGGATAGATTGGATGATGGTAGGATCAATTACATTGTTTTCCCCAGCCCCAGTTAATATATGTTTCTTGATGTGACATTAGGGGCACTTGCGCTGATTTCAAATTCGAACTCAAAAAGAAGAGAAGTTTCCAATCGGCTATGGGTCGAGCTGGGCTTTTTGCGGTTGTGGAATCAAATGCCTCACCCTAGAAGAAGCGTAAATTTGAACAAGTGGACCATTAGAGTTTTTCTATGAATCACTTGTCTTTTCGAAAACTAAGAATCTTCATAAGCCTCAAAGTAGCACTTGTTTAGAGTGAAATCTTGGAATTCCGCCAAAATCTACGTATGCGACCCTACGTCCAAAACAAGAAGGGAAACGACGAAAGGTACATAAGGAAGTTAAGGAGATTGGATAGGTTAGATATTGGTAGGATCAATTACATTGCGTTCCCAACCGTTTATATATGTTTCTAGATGTGACATTAGGGCTTCTTGGCTGATTTCATTTCGAACTCAAAAGCGAAGAAGAAGTTTCCAATCCCGGCTATGGAATGAGCTGGACTTTTTTCGCGGTTGTTCAATCAAATGCCTCACCTAGAGAACGTAAATTTGAACAAATTGGACCATTAGAGAGTTTTTCTATGAATCACTTGTCATAAAATCGCCTCAAAAGTAGCACTTGTTTAGGTAAATCTTGGAATTCCATCGAAAATCTGCAGTATTGACCTACGTCAAAGGCAAAGAGGGAACGACCATAGAAAGGTACATAGGAAGTTAGGGTGGATAGGTTAGATGATGGTAGGATCAATTACATTGTGTTCCCCCAACGTTAATATATGTTTCTAGATGTGACATTGGAGCTGCTAGCGCTGATTTCAGCCTTCGAACTCAAAACAAAGAATGTTTCCAATGCGGCTATGGAATCGAGCTAGACTTTTTGATTTATGGGGATCAAATGCCTCACCCTAGAGACCGTAAATTTGAACAAGTGGACCATTAGAGTTTTTCTAAGAATCACTTGTCTTTTTTTGATAAGAATAACCTCAAAGTAGCACTTGTTTAGTGAAATCTTGGAATTCCATCGAAAATCTACGTGTCAACCTACGTAGAAACAAGAAGGGACGACCACGAAAGGTACATAGGAAGTTAGGGTGGATAGGTTAGATGATGGTAGGATCCATTTACATTGTGTTCCCCAACCGTTAATATATGTTTCTAGATGTGACATTAGGGCTGCTTTGAGAAGCTGATTTCCTTTCGAACTCAAAAGAAAGAGAAGTTTCCAATCCGGCTATGGAATCGAGCTAGACTTTTTTTCGTAGTTGTGGAATCAAATGCCTCACCCTAGAAGAGCGTAAATTTAAACAAGTGGACCATTAGAGAGTTTTTCTATGAATCACTTGTCATACGCCTCAAAGTAGCACTTGTTTAGAGTGAAATCTTGGAATTCCATCGAAAATCTACGTGTTAGACCTACGTCAAAACAAGAAGGGGAGCGACACGAAAGGTACATAGGAAGTTAGGGTGGATAGGTTAGATGATGGTAGGATCAATTACATTGCGTTCCCCAACCGTTAATATATATGTTTCTAGATGTGACATTAGGGCCTGCTTTGGCTGATTTCCTTCGAACTCAAAAGCGAAGAAGTTTCAATCCGGCTATGGAATGAGCTAGACTTTTTTGCGGTTGTGCAATCAAATGCCTCACCTAAGAGAGCGTAAATTTGAACAAAGAGAGTGTGGACCATTAGAGAGTTTTTTATGAATCACTTGTCATATGCCTCAAAAAGTAAAGCACTTGTTTTTAGAAGTGAAATCTTGGAATTCCATCGAAAATCTACATATTGACCTACGATGCAAAACAAGAAGGGGAGCGACACAAAAGGTACATAGGAAGTTAGGGTGGATAGGTTAGATGATGGTAGGATCAATTACATTAGATTCCCCAACCCGTTAATATATGTTTCTAGATGTGACATTAGGGCTGTTTGGCTGATTTCAACTCGAACTCAAAACGAAGACAAGTTTCCAATCAGGCTATGGAATCGAGCTGGACTTTTTTGATTTGTGGAATCAAATGCCTCACCTAGAGGGAGCGTAAATTTGAACAAATGGACCATTAGAGTTTTTCTATGAATCACTTTTCATCATACTCAAAGTAGCACTTGTTTAGTGTGAAATCTTGGAATTCCATCAAAAATCTACGTAATAGACCTACGTCTTAGAAACAAGAAGGGGACCGACATAAAAGGTACATAGGAAGTTAGGGTGGATAGATTTAGATGATGGTAGGATCAATTACATTGTGTTCCCCAAGCATTAATATATGTTTCTAGATGCATTAGGGCATTTAGGGCACGTTTTATTTCGAACTCAAAACGAAAAGAAGTTTCAATTAGGCTATGGAATCGAGCTAGACTTTTTGCGGTTGTGGAATCAAAATACCTCACCCCAAAAGCGTAAATTTGAACAAGTGGACCATTAGAGTTTTTCTATGAATCACTTGTCTTTTTTGAAAACTAAGAATCACTTGTCATAAGCCTCAAAGTAGCACTTGTTTAGAATGAAATCTTGGAATTCCATGAAAATCTCATTGGAAAAGCCCTAAATGCAGAAACAAGAAGGGGAGCGACCGCGAAGGTACATAGGAAGTTAGGGTAGATAGGTTAGATGATGGTAGGATCAATTACATTGGATTCCCCAACCGTTAATATATGTTTCTAGATGTGACATTAGGGCCTCTTTAGGCTGATTTCATTTCGAACTCAAAGCGAAGACAAGTTTCCAATCCCATTATGGAATGAGAGCTAGACTTTTTCTTGGTTGTGCAATCAAATGCCTCACCCTAGAGAGCGTAAATTTGAACAAGTGGACCATTAGAGTTTTTTCTGAATCACTTGGCATTTTTTTAGCACTTGTTTAGAGTGAAATCTTGGAATTCCATCAAAATCTACTGTTTAATGCGACCTTGGAAAATTCCATCAACAAGAAGGGGACCGACACAAAAGGTACATAGGAAGTTAGGGTAGATAGGTTGGATGATGGTAGGATCAATTACATTGCGTTCCCCAACCGTTTATATATGTTTCTAGATGTGACATTAGGGCTTCTTTGGCGCTGATTTCAGTTTCCTTCGAACTCAAGCGAAAAAGAAGTTTCCAATCCGGCTATAGAATCGAGCTAGACTTTTTTGATTTGTGGAATCAAATGCCTCACCTAGAAGAGCGTAAATTTGAACAAGTGGACCATTAGAGAGTTTTTCTATAAATCACTTGTCACTTGTCATACGCCTCAAAGTAGCACTTGTTTTAGGTAGAAATCTTGGAATTCGCCGAAAATCTACGGCAACAACCTACGTCTCAAGAAGGGGAACAAAGCTACATAGGAAGTTAGGGTGGATAGGTTAGATGATGGTAGGATCAGTTACATTTGCGTTCCCCAACCGTTAATATATGTTTCTAGATGTGACATTTAAGGCCTGTGGCTGCTGATTTCAGCTTCGAACTCAAAGAAAGACAAGTTTCCAATCAGGCTATGGAATCGAGCTAGACTTTTTTCTTGTTGTGGAATCAAATGCCTCACCCTAGAAATGTAAATTTAAAAAATTGGACCATTAGGTGTTTTCTATGAATCACTTGCCATTAGAAACAAAGTAGCACTTGTTTTAGAGTCAAATCTTAGTTTTCCCGCCGAAAATCTGAAATATTAGGACCTCCATCAAACAAGAAGGGAGCGACCACGAAAGGTACATAGGAAGTTAGGGTGGATATGTTAGATGATGGTAGGATCAATTACATTGTGTTCCCCTAGCCGGGTTATATATGTTTCTAGATGTGACATTAGGGGCCTCTTTGGCTGATTTCAGCTCGAACTCAAAACAAAGAGAAGTTTCCAATCCGGCTATGGAATGAGCTGACCTTTTTGCGGTTTGTGGAATCAAATGCCTCACCCTAGAAGCGTAAATTTGAACAAGTGGACCATTAGAGAGAGTTTTTTTTTCTATGAATCACTTGTCTTTTTTTTTGATAAACTAAAATCCTCAAAAAGTAGCACTTGTTTAGAGTGAAATCTTGGAATTCCCATCGAAAATCTACTGTAATGGAGCCTTACGATTAGAAACAAGAAGGGGAGGAACAACCACGAAAGGTACATAGGAAGTTAGGGTGGATAGGTTAGATGATGGTAGGATCAATTACATTCGTTCCCCAAGCAGTTAATATATGTTTTCTAGATGTGACATTAGGGCTTTCTTTAGCGTGATTTCATTTCGAACTCAAAAGAAAGACAAGTTTTTCAATCCGGCTATAGGTCGAGCTAGACTTTTTTGCGATTTGTGGAATCAAATGCCTCACCCTAGAAACGTAAATTTAAACAAGTGGACCATTAGAGGGTTTTCTCTGAATCACTTGTCATGCGCCTCAAAGTAACTTGTTTAGAGTGAAATCTTGGGGAATTCCATCAAAATCTGCAATGCTTGACCTACGTGCAGAAACAAGAAGGAGAGCGACCGCGAAGGTACATAGGAAGTTAGGGTAGATAGGTTAGATGATGGTAGGATCAATTACATTCGTTCCCCAACGTTAATATATGTTTCTAGATGTGACATTAGGGGCTTCTTGTGTGATTTAATTTCGAACTCAACGAAGAGAAGTTTCCAATCCCGGCTATGGGAATCGAGCTTCGAACTTTTTACTTGATTTGCAATCAAATGCCTCACCTAGAAGCGTAAATTTGAACAAGTGGACCATTCTATGAATCAGTTTTTCTATGAATCACTTGTCATGCGCCTCAAAGTAGCACTTGTTTAGAGTGAAATCTTGGAATTCCATCGAAAATCTACGTATTAGACCTCACGATGTTAGAAACAAGAAGGGGAGCGACATAGAAAGGTACATTGGAAGTTAGGGTGGATAGGTTAGATGATGGTAGGATCAATTACATTGTGTTCCCCAAGCTGTTAATATATGTTTCACAGATGTGACATTAGGGCACTGCTGGCTGATTTCCTTCGAACTCAAAAACGAAGAAAGTTTCGAGGCTATGGAATGAGCTAGACTTTTGATTTGTGAATCAAAAGCCTCACCTAGAGAGCGTAAATTTTAAACAAGTGTGGACCATTAGAGGTTTTTCTATGAATCACTTGTCATAAGAAACTAAAATATCACTTGTTAAAGCCTCAAAATAGCTTGAGTTTTCCATCAAAAATCTTGGAAAATTCCATCAAAATCTACGACATTAATGCGACCTAGGAAGTTAGGGTAGATGGGTTAGATGATGGTGGGATCAATTACAATCGTTTTCCCCAACCGTTAATATATGTTTCTAGATGTGACATTGGGGGGCACAGCGGCGCTGATTTTCCTTCGAACTCAAAGCGAAGAAGAAGTTTCCAATCGACTGTATGGAATGAGCTAGACTTTTTTGCGGTTTGTGGAATCAATCATGCTCTCACCTAGAGAGCGTAAATTTAAACAAGTGGACCATTAGAGTTTTTTTCGATGAATCACTTGCCATTTGCCTCAAAAGAAACTAAGAATCAAAAATCGCCATTCCATCAAAATCTACGTTTTGCGGTGAAATGCAGGAAACAAGATCAAAAACCTCTATGTACATAGGAAGTTAGGGTGAGATAGGTTAAGATCATGGTAGGATCAATTACATTCGTTGCCCAACCACGTTGATATATGTTTCTAGATGTGACATTGGGGCACAAAGCTGATTTCAGCTCGAACTCAAAGCGAAAATAAGTTTCCAATCAGGCTATGGAATCGAGCTAGACCTTTTTCTTGTTGTGGAATCAAATGCCTCACCCAAGAAGAGCGTAAAAATTAAACAAGTGGACCATTAGAGGATTTTTTCACTTGTCTTTTTGATAAAAATCACTTGTCATATACCTCAAAAGTAGCACTTGTTTAGAGTGAAATCTTGGAATTCCATGAAAATCTACGTATTAGACCTACGTGCAAAACAAGAAGGGAGCGACACGAAAGGTAAATAGGAAGTTAGGGTGGATAGTTTAGATGATGGTAGGATCAATTACATTGTGTTCCTCAAGCTGTTATATATGTTTCTAGATGTAGTGACATTAGGGCACTTTAGCGCTGATTTCAGCTCGAACTCAAAACAAAGAAAGTTTCCAATCCGGCTATGGAATCGAGCTAGACTTTTTTGCGGTTGTGGAATCAAATGCCTCACCCTAGAAGCGTAAATTTGAACAAGTGGACCATTAGAGAGTTTTTCTATGAATCACTTGTCATACGCCTCAAAGTAGCACTTGTTTAGAGTGAAATCTTGGAATTCCATCAAAATCTACGTAATGTCGACCTACGTGCAGAAAACAAGAAGGGAAGCGACACGAAAGGTACATAGGAAGTTAGGGTGGATAGGTTAGATGATGGTAGGATCAATTACATTGCGTTCCCCAACCGTTAATATATGTTTCTAGATGTGACATTAGGGCTGCTTTGGCGCTGATTTCAGCTCGAACTCAAAACAAAGAGAAGTTTCCAATCCGGCTATGGAATCGAGCTAGACTTTTTTTGCGGTTGTGGAATCAAATGCCTCACCCTAGAAGAACGTAAATTTGAACAAGTGGACCATTAGAGTTTTTCTATGAATCACTTGTCATACGCCTCAAAGTAGCACTTGTTTAGAGTGAAATCTTGGAATTCCATCGAAAATCTACGTAATGGACCTACGTGCCAGAAACAAGAAGGGAGCGACACGAAAGGTACATAGGAAGTTAGGGTGGATAGGTTAGATGATGGTAGGATCAATTACATTGCGTTCCCCAACCGTTAATATATGTTTCTAGATGTGACATTAGGGCTGCTGGCGCTGATTTCAGCTCGAACTCAAAACAAAGAGAAGTTTCCAATCCGGCTATGGAATCGAGCTAGACTTTTTTTGGTTGTGGAATCAAATGCCTCACCCTAGAAGAACGTAAATTTGAACAAGTGGACCATTAGAGAGTTTTCTATGAATCACTTGTCATACGCCTCAAAGTAGCACTTGTTTAGAGTGAAATCTTGGAATTCCATCAAAAATCTACGTAATGTCGACCTACGTTAGAAACAAGAAGGGGAGCGACACGAAAGGTACATAGGAAGTTAGGGTGGATAGGTTAGATGATGGTAGGATCAATTACATTGCGTTCCCCAACCGTTAATATATGTTTCTAGATGTGACATTAGGGCACTGGCTTGGCGATTTCAGCTCGAACTCAAAACAAAGAAAGTTTCCAATCCGGCTATGGAATCGAGCTAGACTTTTTTTGTTGATTTGTGGAATCAAATGCCTCACCCTAGAGAACGTAAATTTGAACAAGTGGACCATTAGAGTTTTTCTATGAATCACTTGTCATACGCCTCAAAGTAGCACTTGTTTAGAGTGAAATCTTGGAATTCCATCGAAAATCTACGTATTAGACCTACGTCTGCAAAACAAGAAGGGAGCGACACGAAAGGTACATAGGAAGTTAGGGTGGATAGGTTAGATGATGGTAGGATCAATTACATTGTGTTCCCCAACCGTTAATATATGTTTCTAGATGTGACATTAGGGCTTGCTGGCGCTGATTTCAGCTTCGAACTCAAAACAAAGAAGTTTCCAATCCGGCTATGGAATCGAGCTAGACTTTTTTTGCGGTTGTGGAATCAAATGCCTCACCCTAGAAAGCGTAAATTTGAACAAGTGGACCATTAGAGTTTTTCTATGAATCACTTGTCATACGCCTCAAAGTAGCACTTGTTTAGAGTGAAATCTTGGAATTCCATCGAAAATCTTGGTATTCCATCGAAAATACGTCCTACGTCTGCGAAACAAGAAGGGGAGCGACACGAAAGGTACATAGGAAGTTAGGGTGGATAGGTTAGATGATGGTAGGATCAATTACATTGCGTTCCCCAACCGTTAATATATGTTTCTAGATGTGACATTAGGGCTGCTGGCGCTGATTTCAACTCGAACTCAAAACAAAGAGAAGTTTCCAATCCGGCTATGGAATCGAGCTAGACTTTTTTTGCGGTTGTGGAATCAAATGCCTCACCCTAGAGAACGTAAATTTGAACAAGTGGACCATTAGAGTTTTTCTATGAATCACTTGTCATACGCCTCAAAGTAGCACTTGTTTAGAGTGAAATCTTGGAATTCCATCGAAAATCTACGTAATTAGACCTACGTCTTAGAAACAAGAAGGGGAGCGACACGAAAGGTACATAGGAAGTTAGGGTGGATAGGTTAGATGATGGTAGGATCAATTACATTGCGTTCCCCAACCGTTAATATATGTTTCTAGATGTGACATTAGGGCTGCTGGCGCTGATTTCAGCTTCGAACTCAAAACAAAGAAGAAGTTTCCAATCCGGCTATGGAATCGAGCTAGACTTTTTTTGCGGTTGTGGAATCAAATGCCTCACCCTAGAAGAGCGTAAATTTAAACAAGTGGACCATTAGAGAGTTTTTATGAATCTATGAATCACTTGTCATACGCCTCAAAGTAGCACTTGTTTAGAGTGAAATCTTGGAATTCCATCAAAAATCTCTGTAATGGAACCTACGTGCCGAAACAAGAAGGGAGCGACATGAAAGGTACATAGGAAGTTAGGGTGGATAGGTTAGATGATGGTAGGATCAATTACATTGCGTTCCCCAACCGTTAATATATGTTTCTAGATGTGACATTAGGGCCTCTGGCGCTGATTTCAGCTCGAACTCAAAACAAAGAAGTTTCCAATCGGCTATGGAATCGAGCTAGACTTTTTTTGCGGTTGTGGAATCAAATGCCTCACCCTAGAGAACGTAAATTTGAACAAGTGGACCATTAGAGTTTTTTCTATGAATCACTTTGTCATACGCCTCAAAGTAGCACTTGTTTAGAGTGAAATCTTGGAATTCCATCGAAAATCTACGTAATGGACCTACGTCTTAAAAACAAGAAGGGGAGCGACACGAAAGGTACATAGGAAGTTAGGGTGGATAGGTTAGATGATGGTAGGATCAATTACATTGTGTTCCCCAACCGTTAATATATGTTTCTAGATGTGACATTAGGGCTGTCTTGGCGCTGATTTCAGCTCGAACTCAAAACAAAAGAGAAGTTTCCAATCCGGCTATGGAATCGAGCTAGACTTTTTTGCGGTTGTGGAATCAAATGCCTCACCCTAGAGAACGTAAATTTGAACAAGTGGACCATTAGAGAGTTTTTCTATGAATCACTTGTCATACGCCTCAAAGTAGCACTTGTTTAGAGTGAAATCTTGGAATTCCATCGAAAATCTCTGTAATGCGACCTACGTACTGAAACAAGAAGGGGAACGACACGAAGGTACATAGGAAGTTAGGGTGGATAGATTAGATGATGGTAGGATCAATTACATTGTGTTCCCCAACCGTTAATATATGTTTCTAGATGTGACATTAGGGCCTTTGGCGCTGATTTCAGCTCGAACTCAAAACAAAAGAAGTTTCCAATCCGGCTATGGAATCGAGCTAGACTTTTTGCGGTTGTGGAATCAAATGCCTCACCCTAGAGAACGTAAATTTAAACAAGTGGACCATTAGAGAGTTTTCTATGAATCACTTGTCATCACTTGTCTCATAAAAGCGGCACTTGTTTGGGGTGTGATAGCAGATTCAAATAGAAAATCTCACTGTAATAAGATCCCTCGATACGAAACAAGAAGGAGCGACGCGAAAATTACATTAGGAAGTTAGGGTAGATAGGTTGGGCGATGGTAGGATCGAGGCCCATTGCGTTCCTCAACCGTTATATATGTTTCTAGATGTGACATTAGGGCCTCACTGGCGCTTCAGTTTCAACTCGAACTCAAAACAAAAGAGGAGTTTCGAATCCGGCTATGGAATCGAGGCTGACTTTTTTGATTTGTGCAATCAAATGCCTCACCTAGAGCAGTAAAAATTTGAACTAGTGGACCTTTATGAATCGTCACTTGTCATACGCCTCGAGTAGCACTTGTTCAAGTGAAATCTTGGAATTTACCATCGAAAATCTGCGGCAATGACCTCGTCCCAAGAAACAAGAAGGGAACGACCGCGAAGGAAGGTACGCCAGGAAGTTAGGGTGGATTCTAGATTAGATGATGGT
>JADLZK010012595.1:0-260494 GCA_015847255.1 Hyparrhenia diplandra | reverse complement strand
ATGCACCAAATTTGTTAGGTTCCCAAATGATCCTGTTAATTCTGCAATCTCATCACAACCTGACATGTTAAAATATTTTAGTTTCAAAAGGCTACCCAAATGTTCTGGTAGTTGTCTGATATTCCAGCAGTGTGATATGTCCAAAAATTCAAGATTTGTAAGGCTCTGCAAGGCTTCTGAGACACCTGTAACATTGGTGCAGTTTGACAAATCCAGATGGACCAACCTTTTAAGTTGGCCGAATGTCTGTGGAAGCTTTTCTAGTCCTGAACATCCTGACAAATCAAGATGCGTCAGAGCCTCTAAATCCCCAACTGAACCTGGCAGGTCCAACAACGCAGAAGACCCACGAAGGCTGAGATACGTCAACTTTAAGAGCTTTGTGATACAATTGGGGATAATCCGATGTTGAATCTTTGGAGCATTTAGATACCTCAGCTGCTTCAGTTGACCAACAGAATCGGGTAACTCCTGTATAAAGCATTCGCTTAAATCCAAGACACGAAGATACTTGGCAGATGAAAATGCATTAGCGTGGAGTCTAATTTTTCCACAATTGAGAAAATGGATTGCCCTTATCATGGCAGGAGAGTCTGTGTATGACTTCAGTTTCTTGCTGCAATCATCAAGCAATGCATATCGGCATCTGCTTACATCAGTATTGCCCAGTTGCCTTACCCCCCAGAACTAATTCATCAGCCAGGACCAATCGAGCTAAGTCATGCACCAGGTCGTGCATTATCAAATGTTTGACTATCCGATAAAATAATTGATGTGTGGTCGTTGTTGCTGTCTCCGAAGGTGGCGCGGAGGAAGCAACATCACTGAGGTGGTCATTCGCAGGTTCGTGGAGGAAGAGGCAAGTGTGATTGCAAACATAATACATTCGTAACAGAGCATGCCTAGTTTTGGGGGGTGCTATTGGGTCCCTATCCCAAATTTTAAGGTTTTGAGAAAAATACAACTCCAATGATGCTCCTAAATGAACCCTCATTTTACATGTCCTCTCAAATTATAATTTCAACCCCCACATCCTGACTCCTCTATCCAGCTGGTCCCACACCACTTTCCTCCCTTCCCTCCGCCCACGCGACGCACAATAAATCCCACACACCGCCGCCGCCGGTCGGTGCGTCTCCACCTCGGCGCCCCTCACCTCCCTTCGATTGGAACGAGGACGAGCCCTGTTGTATTGGGACCGCCTTCCTAGCGCCGTCCGGTCCGCGAGCCGTCCGCCCTTCCTAGCCCGGTGAACAGCTATAGCAGCACGGCGCCAAAAGATGTACACGCCCGTCCTCAGCGCGCACATCGAGGAAGCCAGACAGCCCGTTGTCGGTGAGCCTCGAGGTGGCGGCGGCGGCCAACCTAAACACCCACTGCACAGGGAGGGGCACGGTCGTGGCGGGCGTTTAATAAGGCTCGGGTCACCGCTGAAGAAGGGTTAGTCGCGCGCATGGCAGGGGGCGTATTCCTCGGCAGAGCAAGGGCGGCGTAGAGGAGGGTCATGGAGGAGAAAGCACCACCAGAGCCGGGAATGGAAGGAACAACATCGCGCGCCAGAGAAGGATTCACCACTACTAAGCCTCGCCGATCACTCTTACCCCTCGTGTTGTTGCATCCTCATCGTTGGCGAGCCCACCAAATGGCTGCCCCAGCCTAAGCTCTACCGCAAGGTCTCCTTCCCTTCCCTCGGCGGTGCCATGAGCGGCCTTTGCTCAGCCCTCGGCCTCCATCATGCCGCCACCTGCGTCCTCCTCCGAAAGATCGCCATACGACAACGCCGGCCCGTGGTCGCTTTACCGCCCCGCCCGTGTCGTCCAGGGGGCGTGGCTTAGCAGCTGGCGCGATGCGCGGGAGGTGTTATGGATTTGGGGGCTTTGGCGACTCAATGTGGAGAGAGGATGGGGAAGAAAGGGTTCCTTCAATGATGTGTGGGTCCCACATGTCATTGTCTATTGTTATGGATTTGGGGGCTTAGTTTGGGGGGCTACTTTGGAGTGGAAGAGATTTATGGACCAATAAAAATTGAGGTGAGCATCCAAAATAAAAATAAGGGCTCTGATTTAGGGACTATAGCTGGAGATGCTATTAGGGGTTGTAAGATTGTCGTTCCTGAGACGGAAGGACGATATGTGAAGGAACGGGAGTTAGTTGTTCATAGGTACCACTAACCACTGTCTGCACTCCGAAGCAAAAATAAACAAAAAATTATGTATATGGCACAAAAGCAGAGTTGCATACTGACGACAAACATTAAAGCAGCTAAAGTCTCACTATACCACAACCTATCTATAGCATGCTACGGTCGGTCTCTAGATTTGTCCATGAACGAACAGACCAAAGGCAACTGTATACTACGGAATGAATGCAAAATCAGAAAGGGGTTTTGTTAATTACATAATATGGATGGCTTTATTCAAACTATTGGTACAAAAAAAAACAAAGGCATGCTTGTCATAATTATATTATTTAAAAGAAAATCATGACTATAGAAAATGAGGTTACTACCTTATCTATTTCCAAAATACTGAACTATATTTTCATGCTCTAAAATGACTCAAGGGAGATATATCCTGATTTATGAAACACTAAAATGAAATAACTACCTACTCTTAATCGAAGTGAGGAGTAGTAATTGGATGGTCCGGAAACATGCTGTTTGAAGCATCATAATCAGCATAATTTTGAAGCATGCATAGTTCATAACTCACATGTTCAAGGTGCAAAATACGTTGCACAGACAACTTCATCCAGTAATGGTACTTCCTTGACAGCAAAGGAGATGTCATCACTTTAAGTATACATTTAAGAATTCGTGGTTTTGGAATATTGTACTGCAGAAGCTATGTGTCCTTCGAAACTGTGTGAAGGTTTTGCAACCAAATAGGCTGTTGAGTGCATGCGCCTACCACAAATGTATAGAAAAACATGAGAAAACACCATATGAGTGGCAGGGGCTCGGCGGGTGCCGGGCGGCAGTAGCGGCGACCGAGGGGTGGCGGCAGTGGGAGGGCTTGCGTGGGCGCCGATCTTCGACGGCGGCCATGGTTGGGGGCGTGGCCGGCCAGCCGGGCGGGCAGGAGATGGAGTTTTTTTTTTTTACCATGGAGAGAAGGAGCAAGCTAGCGTTTGTAACCGGTGGGCCTGGGAGCGCTCGGCTGGTTTCGCATGCCGTGGGCAACGATTTTGTTTGAGACGTTTTAGTAGTAGCATATCTGCCAGGCCACCGGTGCAAATAAGGTGGCTGCCCCTCTCTTTTGTCCCGTGCCATCTTTGCCGCCATCGATCCCAGGAAGAATCGACACCATTGACACGAGAATTGTCCACCATACTTGCTCATATGTAAAAAAGAAAAAAAAAATCACTGTCGAGCTCTGATGCTATTTTTGAACTGTTTGAAAAGATGGAGGGTGACGGTTTTCTAGATGGAGTTAAAAAATTACACCGAGCGGCCTTGAGAATACTAGAATAATCGGTTTTAGTTACTATTGGAGATAGTCGTCGGTCTTGGTGCTAGTGCTACGCGTTTTCTGCTTCATAAAAAAGATAGCAGAGTATGGATGCAAAGCTCCGGTTACTACGCCAGCAGTTGTCAAGGTCAGATATAGATGTTTTCTATATTGTAGAAAAAACAAAAAGTGCCAGCGATACGTCGATAATTTACACGCCACCGGTCCTCAACCTTTCCGCACACATTTTGTCCATTCTGGTTAGGAGGGAGGAGTTAAAAGGCACAGGCAAAGTACATGGATCGATGCAAAGCAGGGGCAGCGCGGTGATCTGAAGACTGAAGCGCATCACCCAGAAATGGCGGCAGTGGGGGCCATGCTGGCCTCCGCCGTGCTTAACGTGGTGTTGAAGCAGATCAGCGGCTTCATCGGAGGCCAGATCACGCTGCAGCAGGACTTCACCAAGGATCTCAAGAACATGAAGATGACGCTGGAATCTGTGGCCGCGGTGCTCAAGGATGCCGAGAGGAAATCGATCGAAAACAGTTCCGTGCAGCTGTGGCTGAAGCGGCTCAAGAACGCCATGTATGATATCTCCGACATGCTCGACGAGTTCGAAGCTGACACCACGTCGGCGGCGCGAAAGGTAGGTGTATATGTACTTATTGAGTTATTGTCTCCCCGGCCTGCTTTCTGATAAATAAGTACCAACTAGAGTGTGAAATTTCCATGTTTTCAGTTGCTCTCAAAATGGAGTTTTACTGGTCGTTTGAATCTCTATCAATAAATTAGTTTTGATTACACAAGTTAGGATTCTTACGAAAATAATTGTTACAGCTTTGCTAAACTTACAAGTCAAATTTTATTGTTTAGCTATTTTATAAAATAGAAAACTTCTTTTAAAAAATAAGATCCACAATTGACTTGTTATTTTACAGAAAACATATAGCAAATATTTACCATATATAAATATTTTCTACTCCCTAGGAGTAGTTACTCCCATGTGTATATCTCTAGATTTAGGGTGCTTATGACCGAACTAAGTGTATGTAGACGAAGTATATGATCATACTAGACAGTCTAGGGTGATATTTATGTTAAGTATGTGGTTATACTTTATATATAGCAGCAGTGGCATTTTTGATAATATATTAAAAAATATGAGTTCCTTCGAAAAATTTTCGCGTCGTAAGATCTGGATCATCTTAATATGAGTATCTAAACATACTCAAACTGATAAACAAATATGAACACATCATACGCAATATAATTTATTGAGGTGGGAGTAACTACTCCCGAGTTAAAAACATATATATATATATATATATATATATATATATATATATATATATATATATATATATATATATATATATAATCAGCGGGAGTTAAAAACATATATATATATATATATAATCCCGAGTATATGGATATAGTTTTTTTTTTTATACAGAGTAGTAGTGACATTTCATGTAATATATTAAAAACTATGGGTTCCTTTGAAAATTTTTTACGTAGTAAGATCTAGAGTATCTTAATATGAGTATCCACTACTAGGAATGTGTTGATACATGACGGTTTTCTGTTGACATTTTTTGAAATGGTCATAGAAATTTTAGACCATGACGATTTGATAATTAGGTGCTAAATCAATGACGATTTAAACCATTCGTCAACACGATAGTTACTTATGACGATATTGAATAAACATCACAGATGTATTAGGGGTGACATGGCCTGTGTGATGCTGACATGGACCTCCACATGGGCGGCTGATTGAGATGTAGAACAGAAAAAAAAAAAAAAAAAAAAATAGGAGCACAGCAAGGACTCAAACCCACAACCAACTGAGTGGAGGGAATAGTGCTACCACTGCACTATGAAAGCATTTACAATAGAATTGAAGGTTTATATTTTTATCAAATTGAACAGGCTGTGCTGCTGCTGGCTGCTCACGTTGATGGGCTGGACCTCGGCTTGGCTTTGGCCCAACACGAGAGTGGAGGGAGAGTCGGGCTTTGTCCAGGAAAGAAATTGGCCTGAGCTTCATTCTCCAATTAGACTTGTATTTTCCATTTTTCCATATACTTGTATTTTATACACACACATATTTCTATAAATATCATTATGTGTGCATATATACGTAGCCGTGCTCTTGTGTATCTACATACATATATCGCAATACACGGACGTTTACATTGTTCATGTTCACGTGTCTAACTATCGAGAAATCACGCGGTAATTAAAATAATTATTAGAGAAAAGTACCAAACAATTACAAAAAATTCTCAAACTTGGTGGTGCCTTCACACATGCCATGTAGACGCCTCAAAAAAAGTTTGAGGCCGATAGCACACTGCAAAGCGCATGGGCCACACATTCATGAGAAACCTAAGTGTGAGGATAGTGTTCGTGAAAGGTTGAGTATACCACGTGAAGCACGCCTAGTCCTCCTAACTCCAAACTTCCTCAATTTTTTTTTTTGTGGTCATTTACACCCAAAATATGACTCCACGCAAAAATCCTAGGTTTTTTAGCCATTTTTGATTTATCAGTATTTTTTCTACGTGCCGCGTGCGACAAAATATGGTGAATTACACTTTGAAAACACAATAATTCCGCACCGGCCTCCACAAGTTTTGCCTCCTAGGGCACAAGTGACCTTGCGCAAAATTTGGCACCGTTTCAGATCATCTTTTCGGGGGTGGTCGTAGTTCAACGTATAATTATTGGGAGGAGTCGCGTCATAATTAAAATAATTAGAGAAAAGTACCAAACAATTACAGAAAATTCTCAAACTTGGCGGTGCCTTCACACATGCCATGTAGACGTCTCAAAAAAGTTTGAGGCCGATAGCACACTCGCAAAGCGCACGGGCCACACATTCATGAGAAACCTTAGTGTGAGGATAGGGTTTCGTGAAAGGTTGAGTATACCACCGTGAAGCACGCCTCACGCTCCGCCTAACTTCAAATTTTCTCAAAAAATTTTTTGTGGTCATTTACACAAAAATATGGCCCCACGCAAAAATCCTAGGTTTTTTAGCCATTTTTGGATTTATTGTATTTTTCTACGTGCCGTATGCGACAAAATATGGTGAATTACACTTTGAAAACACAATAATTCCAAGACCTCCACAAGTTTTGCCTCCTAGGGCACAAGTGACCTTATGGCAAAATTTGGCACCGCGTTTCAGATCTTTTTGGGGTGCTCGCAGTTCAACGTGATAATTATTGGGAGAAGTCGCGCGGTAATTAAAATAATTAGAGAAAAGTACCAAACAATTACGTAAAAAATTCTCAAACTTGACGGTGCCTTCACACATGCCATGTAGACACCTCAAAAAAAAAGTTTGACAACATTTTCATTTGAATTCATTTAGTATCCGAAAATACCATTCTAAAATTAGGGTACTATCATAAAAGAAAAAAAAATATGGGCCAATATCTCCCATAGGCCCAAATACTGATGGTTGCTATCGATCGCCGATCTCTCAATCGGACGGCCGAGATACATGGTACCTGTTAAACCCTAGTTCTTCCCCTATCCCACGCCCACCACCACTTCCCCGCCGCCTCCACCGCATACCAAAGCACCACACATAGAGGAACTCCTCAGGCTCCAAGCTCGGCGTGGGGTGGAGAGCGCAGGCGAGGCCACAGCTAGTAGGGGGCGCGACGCCACGCCGTAGCCGCCCTCCACCGAAAGAAGCGAGCGGCGTCTATCTGGGCGTCCCGACGGGATGCGGCGTCGATCCGGCTGCGGGGAGCGGATCCGGCTCGAGCACATCAACCCCGGCCGCAAAGACGGGGGAGGGGGCTATGGCAGCCCCTGCCACCGCCAGGAGCTCATCAATCCGTCCAGGTTACTGCACGGCTGCTGATTTCTGCCGGCATCATAGATCGACCCGACTTTTATTTTGGGCGATTTTTCTGTCTTCTTGGCTGTGATCTAAATTTTCCGTGGATTGACCAAACTGTGGGCGATAATTTCTTGGACATAGCCTGCTTACTACCTTAGGATCATCTGGATTTAGTTTTGTGGCAGTAGGATTTGATTTGGGTCGGTTTTGGTTGATTCTTGGTGCCGCCCCCTTTTGTATTACTTTTACGTTCGTCGTTGCTCTTGGTGTTCTAATTTGCTTTCGAAGAGCTCCAGTCGGAGGGCTGATTGCCCCTAGTGCGCTCTACACCTCCAGCCCTTGCGGCAAGTAAACCGGCGTGCATTATCTGTCCTTCTAGCGGATCCGTGCTCGTCCAGTAACCCTTGTATGCTCGGCACCAAGTGCAGGTCCGTGCACTTTCCTGTGATGAGGCCCAAAGAAGGGCGGGGAGCAAGTCGCTCAAATAGGGGAGCAGCAGTTCTTGCTTTTTTCCATTGCAGATTACAGCAGCAGCTCGTTCTGTTTTCTTCTAATTGTTCTGTCACTGCATTTCAGCATGGATAGCTTGAGAAGCATAGGCACAACAGCTGTTGTTTTTCCTCAGTAGCAATTTCCTTATGTGCAACTCGGTTTGCAGGTGAACAACAAGCAAATATGCAACATTCTTTTCAATAGCTAGCAGCTTGTGTTCTTATCTGTCTTTATTTTGCAGGTTTCAGCTCATCTCGTCACGCAGAAGTACCAGGAGGAAGCAGCAGCATCTTGACAGGTCAGGCGAAACAATATTTCTTCCAGAATCTCCAGAGTAGCAGATTTGTGCTAGCAAGCCTTTTTTCACAAGATTATACTTGCCACTTTTTACAGGCTAACATTTTTTTCTCAAGTGGCAACTTTCTCAGATTATGCTGGCAACAACTATTTATTGATTTACAGAATACCATGCTATATATATTCTCAGTAGTACCTGTCTATTAGTACTTGCCTGTCTTTTTACAGTGTTTGGGTCCAGATTCCACACTTCGGTTGGAAAGTGTGAAAAGTGTCAATTCTTTTAGTTAACCATTTGCATAGTATATTTTTCCTGGATCATTATAGTGACTTCATTGTTTTGGTTTTTGGGTTTTGCTAGGTCGTTGGGTGGAACTTGGCACTTGCAGTTGACAGGTTGCATGCAGAGGCAAGAACACAGACAACTATGTCAAAATTGGTGAACTCATGGATTTCATTGTATCTATTTGATCTGGAGTACTACTATGAGCACTTTTATTTTAGTCGGAACACTTGTAGCATCCTTTGTTTGAGCATTGTACAAAACTAATTGTATTCCGAATGTGAACCATTACTGTTAATTAATGTATTATTGTATTTAACTATATGTTGTTGTTAATTGAGCTTGTTAAGTTGTGGCACCGCCGGCTGGGGCTGTGAGAACGAACCAAAATGAATAATGGGCTGAGAACGAACCAAAATGAATAATGGGCGGAATGGGCTGATTGTATCCTGACCTAGCCCATCATGCCGCCAAGCCCATCCGATTTCTTAGTATTTGTAAATAAAAAGAGAAAAACAAGGTTTGGCCCATTAGGCCCATCAAGAAGTGACGTGGCCGTCACGCCACATCGAGATGCCATCTCACGATCTTTGAGGTGGCGGTGATGACATGGAACATGTCCATGACGTCCCACTTTCATCACCGAATAAGCTTGTGAGCCATATGAAAACCTATCTTTGACGATGCCAAATCGTCATCGATCTAGCGCATCTATGACGGAATTTTTGAGCAAATATCAATTATGACGCGGATTCTGTGATGAATTTTAGGGCCATCACAGATAACTATCTCGTGACAATTTTTAGGGCGCGTCTATGACCAATTCAACACGTCATGTATCATCACATTCTTAGTAGTGATCTAAACATACTCAAACCGATAAATAAGTATGAACACCGGTATGATGGCCTCTCTCTCTCTCTGGGTCCAAATAGCCAAAGTTTCAAAAAGCCATTGGCGGGGAGACACAAAGTGATTGATGAAACTTCGAAAACGGTTCTTTTTCTTCACCTCTTTCCAGATTTGAACAACATATTGACAATTAAGAAAAGCATGCTCAACAATTTCAACTCTCCCCCACAATGACAACAGAGATCATCAGCTGAGATGTTTCTCAGTTTGAGTTGCTGTCTAGTTGGGAGGCAATTATGTGCAAATCGCCACAATACAATTTTCATCTTGGGTGAAACTTTGATACTCCATAGAATCTTCCATTCTTTTGCAGTACTTTTAGCCATGATATATGCTGATTTCACCGTGTATATGCCCAACTTAGTGATGGCCATGATACAAAATCGAGGACCTGGTTATTGCTTAGAGTGATATTTAGAATGCTCTCAGCATCTGCAGGATTAAAGCATATACGTACCAACTCCTCATTCCATAGTCCGGATGATGCACCCATTAGAGCGCTCACTTTAAGACCATCAGGTATTTGGACAGTAGGGTGAACAGGGTAATAGGAGGCATTAGGAATCCATTTATCCTTCGTGATTCTAATTTCTTCTCCATTACCCACTTGCCGAGGATGCCACGTTGTAGGGGGCTTTTCCCAATCATCAAACTAGGCCATTTATAAGAACATGACCTTGTGGGACCGTAATCCAAGAAGGATCATTTTGGATAGTATCTCCCTTTGAGAACCTTTGCCCACAAAGAATCAGGTTCTATCAGCAGCCGCCAACATTGAGATCTTCATATCTCTAAAGCGCATTCCCCCAACAAATTTTGGAGTCATCAACCAATCCCACGAACGCCAATGCATTTTCTTTTTTCCTCCTTCGAAGCCCCACCAATCGTTTTAAATTGTTGCTCTCATTTTATCACAAATACAATCAGGCAAATGAAAACAGCTCATGACATATGCGAGGATGGCCTGTGCCATAGATTTAAGCATAATTTCCTTTCCTGCTCTAGACAAAGGCCTATCACTCCATCCCTGGACACGTTTCCACATCTTCTCTGGAATAAAGTTGAAAGCACTTCTTGAATGACCAACATAGGTTGTCATGCCAAGGTAAGTAGTCTGGAGGGCTTCATTATGCACATTCAGAGAATCCATTACCTTTTGTTAATATCAGCAGGACAATGTTGGCCAAAGTATAGGGATGATTTATGTAAGTTGATCTTTTGGCCCAACCCCCTACTATGTCTGCGGTACATATTTCAAGATGTTAACACTTTTTTCATCAGCACATGTAAAGAAAATGCTATCGTTAGCAAATAAAAGATGTGATATAGATGGTCCGAAGACAACATTCCTCACCCCTTTTAGATGACCTTCTTATTCCCCCTTCTTCAATAAGCAAGATAGTCCAGCAAAAATAGATAAGGACTGATAGGGTCCCCTGCCTCAGTCCTCTTGTTGGTGTAAAAGGTTCAAAAAGATTACCATTTACTCTCACAGAATAATCGACTGAAGAGACACAAAGCATAACACTGTTAATCCAACCCTGTGCAAATCCAAGTTTTTGAAGGACACCATGCATGCAAGTACATCCACTCAACACGATCATACGCTTTCATCATATCAATTTAAGAGCAAAAAAGGGGGTTTTAGCCTGCTGACATCTAATTGTAAGCATACATTCATAAGCTATAAGCACATTATCAGTGATCAGCCTTCTAGGAACAAAAGCACTTTGCTCTTTTGTAGTTGTACTCGGCAGCCCTGTTTTTAAGGCGTCGCCTTGGCGACGACTAGGCGTCGCCTAGGCGTCCAGGCGACAGAAAAACCTGGGCATCGGGGCTCGCCTAGCCATGTGTCGTGGCGCCCGCCTCGGCATCTAAAGCGTCCGCCTTTCTCGCTAGGCGTCTGGAGCGACGCCAAACAGCCCCGCGGCGGTCGCCATATACGTGAGCAGCCGCGCTGGGAAGAGAAGGAACAGGCGGCGCACCGGAAAAGGAAAGCGACCCATGCTGAAATCCTCCCGCGAGGGACTTCTCGCCCGCCAGTCCGCGGTGAGGGAAATAGAGCGGAATAGAGAGGAATTGCGGATAGGATTGGAAAGAGGGAGGGGCAGACCAGGTCGATTTTCTTCCCGACTCGCAGCCAGGTCCCGCCTCGTCCTGAGGCAGACGGCGTCCACCGCTGCGCGTTTTCCGCTTCCTCTTGACGGACCCGTCCGTCCGCATGGAACCATGACGGCCAGGACGATTGGTTCGACTCTGTTTCTCACCTCCTCTCTCTGTTTCTTTTATATAAAAAAAAGGCCAAAGCTGCATGTGGCATGTGCGGTTGTCCCTGCTCCTGCTTGCATGCGGCAGCTGCCCCCTGCTTTTATTTGTCTGCTTGTGCTTTAATTTGGGAGTACCCTAAATGGAGCAGTAGATTAGCTGCAATTGCTCAGATTATATGCTAATTGCTCTGTTTATATGGCGTCATCTAGGCGAGCGCCTTATTCGCCTAGGCGTCCGGAAGGGGGTCACTCGCCTCGCCTTACCGCCTTAAAAACATGGCTCGGCAGTAACCCTTTTAGCCGGTTTGCTAAAACTTTTGATGCAATTTTATACAACACATTGCATAGACTGATTGGACAATAATTAGTTAGATGCTCCGACTTTGATATCTTAGGGATAAGGACAATTGTCGTATCACACAGACCCACTGGTATGTCCTGTAGCATGGTCTAGTGCATTTGATAAAATAAGGCTGGATAGCCGTCAGGACCAGGGGCTTTTGTTGGACCCATCTAAAAGAGCGCCTCCTTAATCTCCTCATTAGAATAAGGCTTGCATAAAGCTTCATTAGTTGCTTGATCAATTCGCAAAGGAATAGCCTCTAGAACTTTGTCTATTTCATCCTGTGGTTCAGCTGTAAACAACCCTGGGTGTGTTTAGAGCACCAATTTTGGCCGGATTTTGGTCTAAAAACACGGTTCGAACAGAAAAAAGCACTAGCACGTTTCGCTTTGTTTGTGTTAAATATTATCCTACCATGGCGTAACTAGGCTCAAAAGAATCGTCTCGCAATATACATCTAAACTGTGCAATTAGTTTTTTTGTTTACCCATATTTTGTACCACAGACATGCGTCTTTTTTGGTACATTTAGTGTTTCGATGTGATAAAAATTTTGGAAAGAAATTGTTGCTCTAAACACAGCCTCCATATAACGACCGAGCCATCTCTCCGATTTGGTCCTCACTAGTTCCATCGAGCACAGAGTTGCTCTTGGATCTGAATCATGTCCGGTCGCCAGGCTCCGTAGGTCCGTCCGCCTCGCGCCATTCATGCTGGCAGTCCTGCGGGCGACGCCTCAACCCAATCCACCGCCTATGTCTCGCGTCGTGGGCTGTGCTCCCCGCCGTCGGCGCCTTGTCCCGCCCTACCGAACCGCCTCACGCCATTCGTGTGTTCCACTACCCAGCACTGCCTCCTTGCCATCACGCGGTTGCAACGTTGAGCTAGATCTGCCGGTGGAGGAGGCGAGGGCAGTGATCGGCGGTCACAAATTTGGACAACGAGTATCTGGTGGTCCTCAATAGCCCATGTGTGCTCTTTGACAAGCCTCCTCGTCGGCTTATCTTCTACCTCCGACAAGAAATGCACCCACTCAACTACTTGAGTTATCTGTCCCTTGCTTCCAGTTCCTGGATGGTTATTTGTTGGTCTGTTCTGCTTGGATCTAGAGGCTTTAATGGTGGGGGTGGAGGGAATTTGAGTGCTGCTTGTTCAATGGGGGATAAATTTGGGGCTTACTGTTGCTTCTAGTGGAGAAATTGGGTGGATTTGGCCATTTTGCTTCTTGTGCACGGGTTAGAGCATCTCTAGTTTGGCAAATAGGTTTGGCATCCTTGGATTTTTGGAAGAAGTCTAAAAGCATTCCTCCAAAACTTGTGCTGTGTCTAGCATCTATGCTGCCGCTATTGTCCATAGGTCCGCCATACCTTGAGGGCTAGCTGGTATCGTGCTTTACTCGTCCCATGGCGCTCTGGACCGATGGGGAGTTGCTTGTGGTAGTCGCGGTGAGTGCACCTCCAACTAGCCTAAGGTTATTCTATCACTTTAGCCACACAACCAGTTGACAGTAGCTCAGGTCACAAATATTATTAAAGATATCAATAAATTTAGGCTTATCATAAATCAAACTTCGACTAACCATCTATGAAAGTGTATTATGTTAGATTAAAAGATGTATATACAAAAGAAAATATTATTCATATTGAATCTATTAATGTCATTCTTGTGTTGTCAATATGTATTAAATTTTGACATGCTAATGGTTAAAGTCCAAAAAAATGGCATAGAATAAACCTAGATGGTTTTATATTTACAAATTTACAATCGAAAGAAGTAACTTATTGTGATTTCATTTATGTGGATCCAAAGAAGCCAATACTATCCTATTTATTTCTTGTTGAGTTAGTACTTCATTTTGTTTCTCTTGTAACAAAACATAATAAATTAGAGATATCCCAAGAGTTTTACATCACAAATGTACAACATGTTGTGTGTAGTCCTAATAACTAAATATTATGCAGATGTCCCTCAAAAAAGGCCTCATGCAATTGGCGTCCATAGGTCCCAAGACTAAACTTGCTAATAGGATGAAGAAAATGAGAGAGGAACTGAAGGAGATCTCAGATCAACAAGTGAGGTTCAGGTTGGAGACAACCTCTGCAAGTGAGCAGAATTTTTCTGATGTGAGGGAAACAACCATGTTCATGAACAATGAAGAGCTCATTGTAGGGAGAATAGAAGAAGAAATGAAAATAATGGATTCATTATCTAAGAATAGTACTCAACAGCTTGTTATATTTCCCATATATGGCATTGGTGGAATTGGAAAGACAACAATGGCAAAAGTGGTTTTCAATGATACAAAGTTCAAGGAGTACTCTCGGGTATGGGTCTATGTGTCCCAGATGTTTGATCTGAAGAAAATTGGTAACTCTATAATATCACAAGTATCTAAAATGGAGAGCCAAATAACAGATATGCAAATGATACATACTCGCCTTGCAGAGCTACTTGCTGGTAAAAGTATTTTGATTATTTTAGATGACCTGTGGGAGGATAATGATCAATTTCAGTTGGATGAACTGAAAAAGATGTTGAAGGTTAGTGAGGATATACATAAGATCATTGCTATAATTACCACACGCAATGAGATCGTTGCAAATGATCTTTATACCATTCGACCATACAAATTATCACTCTTGTCAGATGACTCTTGCTGGACTATAATAAAGCAAAAGAGTGACTTAGACTCTAGACGTGATAAAAACAATTGGAACAGATTGGAAAGGACATTGCAAGGAAGTGTGGAGGTGTGGCCTTAGCAGCTAAGGTCATTGGGCACATGTTGCGAACTTTCACATCTGACGAATGGGAGTCTGTGAGGAAGAGTAATATCTGGAATTTATCTACTTCTCAAGAGACACATCCGGTGCTTTCATCTTTGAGGTTAACCTATAATTATATGCCCTCGCCTTTGAGGCTATGCTTTTTGCCTATTGTGCAATCTTTCCAAAAGGTCATAATATTGTTAAAGATGATCTAATTCATGAATGGATTTCTTTGGGATTCATAGAGACAACACATGTGCTCACCACTAGGCAACTCGGTGAAAAATACATCACACAGCTCATTGGGATGTCCTTCCTTGAAAATCTGGTAAGTTCTATACATGCCTTAAATCCCGTACTTTCATCATGTCCTTACAGGTTTTGTACATACTGCACAGTTAAAAACAATTTTAAAAAAGACATTGTTTAAAAGAAGAGCTAGTGTCAAGGAGATGGAATACAAGGCTAGTGGCTAGCAGGGGCCTCGATTGAGGCAGCAAGGATCTATAGGTCTCAAGGGTAGATATGGTAACAAAACATTATGCTTGAAAACCTTGAATTAGTTTTTTTTTTCTATATTAACAACGGTATATATGTCAGTATTTGAAATTGTGTATAGGAGGACTTTTGCTATATTTTTAAAAATAACAGTTGTAGGTAAATATAAAGATTTAAATGTTACTCTAGGTTATTGTTTGTAATAATGTAGATAAGTAATTTAGATGTAAATTATGATTATTTTTAACAATGACATATTTGTGTAACTTAGAAGAAGATAAGGGGTTATTTTTAGATTATTTTTGTAATAGCAACATGTGTAATTTAAATCATGATTTAGCTGTTACTTTAGACCACATTTTGATTATTGGCATAGTATAACAGATGAAATTACTATTGTTATGAATAGTCTTATTGAATTAGTGATCAAACATTTATGATTTTTGTAAAGTTTTTTAGGATTTTTTTTCCTAGTGCATCTTATGAGGACTAATTGAAGACTCCAAAAGGACTCTCTTATTAAAAATAACTAGATGAATACCCCCGTATGCGTTGTTGCTGGACGTCGATGTTATAGTAAAATCTTTGCATAGAATAGGAAGAATTATAGCTGAGACGACATGAAAAATTAGAAAATGAGATTTCTTATTGTAATTACAACTATATATATTCCTTATTTTAGGTAGTACAGTGCAATGGGAAGGTTGGACACATTTGTTAACCACATCTTTCATGTGGTGGCAAAAAAAACATAATTGGAAAGTACTTAGTAGTAGGAGAGAGCGGGATATAAATATACGATACTTGCCAATTAACCGTACAACATGGATACTTGATATGGCAGGCAAAAACTTGATCGTCGATGCAGTAGGCGTGTTCATAAACGTCCGGCTTTTGGCCAAGGAGATGCCACCTCTCGGTGCTTGCCATGGGTCCGTGCAGCGGGCACAAGGAAGGATCTTGATGGTAGTGATCGTCCTAGCGGTAGCGGCTACGTCGTGCATGGGAGCACCTTCTGCTTCCAGTATAATCTACTTCAAATATAATGGAGGAGTCGGAAGACATCAAGGGTTTGGAGATCCAACGCATGTCCCTGGACATGAAGGGTTTTCAGAGTGCTGGTTGGGGAGGGATTCATTTTATAAGGAAGATCGGAAGCTGTAGGCAATTCAAATTATATGCATGTATAATGGCTTGTGGCGCTTCAAATGGATGCGCATGCGTGATGGACATGGCTAGTGGGGGTGTACGCCAACGGTCACAATTCTGCATGCACATGCATTATGCTTTGCAGGGTGAGAACTCCACGAGTAGACGATAGTTAACCATGGGCCAACGCTTGAGGGGAATAGGGACGATTCATAGTTATTACCGAGAAGCCAAGGGGTGGGTGCTGGACAAACGTTGCCTAATTAACTGGACTTTTGCACATGTGTGACTTGTTAGTGGTTGTGGGACCCGTTGATGATGTGGCTTCACCACAGCTTAGAGAATAGTAGATTGCTAAGTGGGGTTCCCTATATAGGTGTAGTAGATAAGAGAATGAATTATTTATGACTTCTTTTTGGCCTCGTTTTAGTGATATATATAATAGATAAGATTTTTTTTTGGGTCCATACAATTGAGTAAAGGGTGCTACAGATCATAAAAAACACCTAACTTTTCTAATTGTCTCGTTGCAGGCTATTGGAGTGCATCATAAAGAAGTCAAAACACTTGACAATGCACGACCTGGTGCATGACTTAGCTCGATTGGTCCTGGCTGATGAATTAATTCTGGGGTAAACAGACTGGGCAATAACGATGCAAGTAGATGCCGCTATGCATTGTTTGATGATTGCAGCAAGAAACTGGAGTCATACACAGACTCTCCTGCCATGATAAGGGCAATGCGTTTTTTTGATTGTGGAAAAAATTAGTCTCCACGGTGATGTATTTTCATCCGCCAAGTATCTTCGTGTCTTGGATTTAAGCGAATGCTTTATACAGGAGTTACCCGATTCTGTTGGTCAACTGAAGCAGCTAAGATATCTAAATGCTCCAAAGATTAAACATTGGATTATCCCCAATTGTATCACAAAGCTCTTAAAATTGAGGTATCTCAGCCTTCGTGGGTCTTCTGCATTGTTGGAACTGCCAGATTCAGTTAGGGATTTGGAGGATCTGATACATCTTGATTTGTCAGGATGTTCAGGACTAGAAAAACTTCCACAGACATTTGGCCAACTTAAAAAGTTGGTCCATCTGGATTTGTCAAACTGCACCAATGTTACAGGTGTCTCAGAAGCCCTGCCGGGCCTTACAAACCTTGAATTTTTGGACATATCATACTGCTGGAATATCAGAGAGCTACCAGAACATTTGGGTAGCCTTATGAAACTAAAATATTTAAACATGTCAGGTTGTGACGAGATTGAAGAATTACCAGGATCATTTTGGAACCTAAAAATTTGGTGCATCTTGATTTATCACATTGTTGCCAGATCATAGTGGCACCAGACGTCTTTGGTGGTCTTACCAAACTCCATCATTTGAACTTATCTCACTGCGGCTGCATTGGCAGAACCAAGGTGGCAGAAGCCATGAGCAATCTTACAGAACTTCGGTATTTACATTTATCTGGGTTCTTGGATACAATGTGTCATGATGAATCAGATTTGTACACTTCCCTTTGGTATATCAGCACCCTTTCAAATCTAGAACATCTGGACTTATCTTGTAATATACGTCTTCCCTATCTACCAAAATGTATCACTGGCCTCGGTAAGCTACATACACTGGACCTTTTGGATTGCTCCTCTCTGCAGTCGGTACCAGAAACCATAATTCAAATGCATAGCCTAAAGATGGCATATGCAAAAGATTGCGGTTTATACCGTCCATGGGACAACGAATTCGAGGTCCATAGTGATGCCATAAAAGGCGGCAGCAACGTTGCACTGCTACGGGCTTTGAATGTTACTAAGTTGAAGGTATATGGACTTGAAGAGGTGAAATCTATTGAAGAGATGAAAAGTATTAAATTGATTGGAGAACAAGGAATTAATGAATTGATATTTGAGTGGAGTAGTTACCATCAGAGGGCTGTGGAGGACCACGAAGTGTTGAGAGGCCTCGAGCCAGCAAGCACTGTACAGAGCTTAGATATAGAAAGTTACAATAGCATACAGTTCCCAGACTGGCTAATGGGCATTCCTGCTTATAATTTTCCTAATCTTAAAAGCATATCCTTGGTGGATTTGAGTAACTGCATCAGTCTACCGCCACTCGGCCAGTTACCTAACCTGGAAGAGCTGGTTCTGTGTAAAATGCAAAGTGTTGCAAAAATCGATGAGGACTTCTGTGGCGGTATGGTAGCATTTCCTCGACTCCGGATATTCACCCTATACGGCATGGGAAGCCTAAAAGTATGGAACACGACAAACTCTTCTGGTGGTTATATGTTCCCTAGCCTTTATAAATTGAAAATACACGACTGTCCCAATTTGAGTCTCAAACCTTGCCCACCCAAAGCTGAGCAGTGGACTATAAGTGGAAGTGATGGCGTAATATCATCATGGGAAGAGAGAATGTCAGACACAAGTGTTTCCACTTCCTCCTCTTCACCGGTTACTGAATTGGTAATAAAAGGTTGCAAGCTGCCGATGCATCAGTGGGCACTGCTTCACCATCTTCCTGCCCTCCCTCAGTTATACATCCAAGATGAGCAGAACATTAGGGATCCATCATGTTTTATAGTCCCAGGAAATAAGAGAATAATAGAAATACATCGCCACAATTATATAATGGATATAGACTTGATGGACACTCCAGCTTATAACTTCCTTTGATCTTGTCAGAATATCCTTGAGGATTTGGATAACTGCATTAGCCTGCCACCACTCGGCCAATTACCTAACCTAAAATCACTGTATCTCAGAGGAATGCAAAGCATTGAAAAAAAATCGAGGAGGACTTCTGTGGCGCACAGGAGCGTTTGCTGGACTGGAGAGCTTCACCCTGTCCAATATGCCAAACCTCATAGTGTGGAACACAATATACTCTTGTAGGGTGTACATGTTCCCCAGCCTTCGTAAATTGTTAATAGATGGTTGTCCCAAGTTGAGGCTAAAACCTTGCCCACCTAAGGCTGAGGAGTGGACTATAAAGGGAAGTGATGGTGTAATATCATCATGGGAAGATAGCATGTCAAACACCGGTGCTTCCACTTCCTCCTCTCCACTGGTTACGAAATTGACAATAAAAGGTTGCAAGCTGCCTATGCATCAGTGGGTGCTGCTTCACCACCTCCCGGCCCTCCCTGAGTTATGTATCGAGGATTGCAGCGATCTTACCAGCTCACCTGAGATCAACCGAGCCCAACTGCTAGACTGGTTCCGCCATCTCACTTCTTTGAAGAAACTAATTTTGAAAGGGTCACCAGGGGAGTCCCCCACCTATATTTTCAATTTCATTAATGAATAAAAGAATGTACAGGAGAAGATAAAGATACAACACAGGGGAGGAGAGGAAGCATATTTACAAAGGAAGAGAGGGGTAGGGGAGCAACAAGTACAAGGCAACCAGGCCCAAAAGGGGGGAAAAACAACATCTGGGATAAAGGTCCTCTCGTTGCTTCCTTGGCTTTGATACACACCAGACCAAGTCTTTAAAGAAACTTGATATCTCGGGATGCAAGAACATTCAGTCTTTGGCCGAGAGCATACAGCAACTAACCAAGCTCAAAAACTATGAATTGCTGGGTGTCCTTCATTTCAGCGGTGATGTGAAACAGAGGAGAACTAGATGAAGCTTGCCCAGATAAAGGAAAAGGTAGGAGATCTTCCCATAATGTGCTCTTGTTTTGCTCACTACACTTCTCATGGAACAATTTTTATACCAAGAATGTTATTTTGTTCTGCATTTAAGAGAAATGTTGTATGACACTTAATTTTTATCACGGATAAAGCTCAATTTTCATAAAATTCATCTCGCAATTTTCCTCTCCCTCTGAAATTGGTCTTTTATATTACAACAGATAAATCATTCAGTGACCGCCTATTGGCACAAATGCAGAGGAACAATAATTTACACACTTATTTCTGTTCAGCACCATTTTTGTTGATCTGATCGAGCATTACCTTATGCGCAGCACATTTTATTGTGAATTGTAGGATTCACACTGATGAAAGTGTTGATTTTGCAGATAGTATGGGATTGAATAGCCATTTTGGGATGAACAAATCTAGATCCAGAGGGAGAGAGAGGGTAGTGGGTGGCAAACCGCCAGCGTTGGAGCAGTGTGAGGTGACCGCGTGGCGGCAGCGGTGTCGGGTCGACGGAGGTGAGGAGGCAGTGGCGTCCCCCGTCGGCGATGGCGGAGTGGAGCTTCCCGTACGCAGCGCCCTCGATCGGACTAGGGATGGAGGTGGGGTGAAACTATGGTAGTGAACCTCGTGTTGTGCCCTGGCCCCCACTTCCCTTTTACAGCGCTGCGTGACGGGGCCCACCAGCCGTGCATTGGGCTGGGCACCCTGGTCAAGGTGCAGGTTAAGGGCCCAGTTGGTTGTGGTGGAGATCAATTCTAACAAATAAATATCGAGTTACCATAATTGCCTTAATTTATACAGTGATCCACTCCTGTGTGATCTTTTTCAGCTTGAGCTGGCACGTGTCTACCAAGTGATTGTGTACCATTAACTGCACATACGTGCTGAGAGAGTTATGAAATTAATTCAGGTCCAGTCTTTGCATCTGTTATTTTCTTTGATTTTTTTTTTTATTTTTATTCTTTGAATTTGAGTGCGGGTGGTTGATAGATCTATGTAAATTTGTATACCCATGTCTTGTAACACAAGCTGTTTGAACCTATATGTATGAAAGTTTTTTTTTTGAATAAGTTATATGTATGAAAGTCACCCAAACCCAAAGGGTGTGTGGCGTTTCCAATCTCTCTTCACCTAGTCACACGATGTTGACTACAATAAGAAATTGATCAAACACAATAGTTTCTACAATCTTGGGATATGAGGCAGGTTCTTGAGGCCCTCATCTGCACACAGGACTGGATCAAATCTTCAAGTGCAGGTACCATTACTGCAACTAGCTAGCTCCTAAATCCTCATCTCTCCAGTTTCTTTCATTTATGTTAGACAGAAACCAAGAACCTGCTGTAACTATAATATTGCTTCTTTAATTTCTCAATCAGAAACAAACGATCAAGTCTGTGGAGACAGAAACACGGCTCCTTAACGCACGGCAATATAAGCTTGTCATCTTTTCTTCCATTCTCTTACATGTATATAAGTCGATCTTAGAATCGATTAAAACTATGAACTACTGACATAATTAGCACCCCATTAGTATACATGTACGTGCATCCATCATAAGACATAAGGCTCAATTTCCACTACTTTTCGCAAAAGAGACACCATTATATTGGAAGTCGGCCAGCAATTGGTAATTGGATGAGTTGCTAGCCAGATCTTGTTTTAGTATTGATGGTATGATGCTAAGTCACTTTTTCATCTCTATCTGCCAAATAATCCTAAACATGGAAACATAGACAAAAATACCTGATATTTGAACTGAGAAAAGAATAAATCTGATTAGTCTCAAATCAATTAAATTACTTCAAACATTCATTTTAATCGTTAAACGTTTGCATGTAGTTTGAATTGGTCTATTGCATTTGCACCTTTTCATAGTTAATGTACTAGAATGAAATTCAAATCATTCTCGATCTAGTCATACATCCCACGAGTGGGTTGTGAAATCTTCCCTCATTTTTGTTAAATCTTTATATGTACATCTGATGCTGTTTTATTAATTAATCTTTTAATTTGTGCTTAAACAGCTTCTTCTTCGACCTGATCTGCACCTTCAAATTATAGTGCATCAGCATTGGGTGCCGCCATGGCATAGGCTATCTGTCTGTGGTTTATATGGAGATACTATTGTTAGACTTGCTATTTGGTCTTTTCTTGTTTGAGATCTTTGTTGTCTTCATGGCTCAAAACTTTGTGTTTGAGATTTCTTGGACTTTTTAAACTCGTTTGTAATAATGAATGTAGAGACACACCGCACACCCTAATCGGGGGGTGACCTTCATTATATAGCCTAATAGGCTTAGGTTACAGTGTACAAGGCCAATGGGCCGACGCCCCAATATGGGCTGACTATTACATTCTAACACCCTCCCTCGGTCTTAGCGGGAGTGTCATGAACACAAAGACTGGACCTAAAGTCGATGAACAACTCAGATAGGTAACCCTTTGGTCATGATGTCTCGCGAACTGATGAGATGATGGGACATGGAGCACCCGGACTGTCCCAAAGCAACCCTCGCGGACGAAGTGAATATCTATCTCAATATGCTTCGCGGCGACGATGATGAACTGGATTGGCGGTCATGTAGACAAAGACTGACGTTGTTGCAAAGTAGACGAAAGGCCGCCGAAGAGATGGGTGCATGGAGCTCCTGGCAACTGACGGCCAACAAGTCTCAGCCATAGCGTGCGCAATAAAGACGATACTCACCCTCCGCACTCGAACGAGACCGTGAACCGGCGTTTTGAGGACCAGGAGACTAGGTTGTCACCGAGGAAGATACAAAGAGCCTGAGGTGGAGCGCCGAGTCTAGACAACCAGCCCAATCAGCGATCGGAGTAGGCAACCAAGCCGGTGATGCTTGCCTGTGCCGATGTGAAGCCCGGTGGATAGGGTGCCCTTGACATACCGCCAAGACACGCTTTGAGCATCGCAAAATGCGCTCACGCCGGTCGTGCATGAAGAGGCAAACCTGCTGAACCGCTGTAGGTGAGGTCCGGGCGAAGCCAGGCGAAGGTACCGGAGAGCACCGGGCGATCGCGGTCTTGAAGGCCCGCCACCGGAGCAATCACAAGAGAGGAGAGCTTGGCATGAGTGTCCACAGGGTCGCTGTAGAGTGACACTCAAACCCATGCCGGCGCCGCTGGAGCGCATCCACAGCGTACATCGGGGCCGAGAGAGGAAGAGGCCGCCGCCAGATCGCGCGACGAGACCCCCGAGGAAGTGATGAAGATCCCCGAGATCCGTCATGGCGAACTCGAGTGAAGAAGCTCGCGGAGGCGACGAAGAAGTGAGGTCGACGAGGCTGTCAGATGATGTCGCCGACGTGAGAGCAAGAAGTAGGCGATGTCGGCACCCGCTTTGTAGACAAAGAGGGACGGTCGGAGGTCGAAGCGGTGAAGCCGGACCGCCGACGAAGCCGAGAACCACCAAAGTGCCACGCCCGTATGCCGCTGAGTCCGCATAAGGACTTTTTTGCAGGAGACGACATGGTCGGGAGCCGCCGGTCGACGGCCAGCGGGCCGGGCAATAGACCGCCTCGCTCGGATGGCCGTGGAGAAAGGCGTTCTTCACGCCCAGCTGATGTATCGCCGAGAGCGAGAGACGGGCGATGCCGAGGACGGCCCGAATGGTGGCCGGTTTAACAACCGGGCTGAACGCCTCGTCATAGTCGATGCCGTCTCTGCTGCGGTGAACCCACGAACAACCCATCCGGCTTTATGACGAGCCGAGAGCCATCGGCACGATACTTATGCTTGAAGACCCACTTGCCACAAGATGGCGGGGTCCAGCCCGACCGGGTCGCCGTTGTCCTCAGGGGCCAGCGAGTGCTCGACGTCCATGGTGGACGGAGCAGCCGCGGGTAGTATGTCCCGTAACAAAAATCCGGAGAGAATCGGCCGAGGCTTGAAGCCGCAAACGGAAAGTGAATCTCGTCGAAGACAACGTGTCGCGAGATGATGATCTTGCGATTGGAGAGATCAAGACACCGGTAGCCCTTTCCGGGAAGGAGGGTAACCGAGGAAGACACACGCCGGCTGAGCGAGGAGACAATTTATGGGGAGTCGTGGCACTAAGGTTCGATAGCACAGCAACCAAAAACTCTAAGGATGGAGTAGTCGGCATCTTGCGGTGAAGAAGATGATAGGGAATACCATTATGTATGGATGATGAGGGCCACCGGTTGATCGTAAAACACGGGCGGTGGAGAGAGCTTCGACCCAATAGGATGGAGGCATAGCGGCATGGATCGAAGTGTGCGAACGACATTGTTCAGTGTGCGAAGCATCCTCTCAGCTTTCCCGTTCTGGGCGGATGTGTAAGGGCACGAGGTGCGAAGCAGGATGCCACGGCTGACTAGAAAGTTAGCGGTGGCTTTGTTGATGAACTCGGTGCCATTATCTGCCTCGAAAACAACGCCGACGAAAAACTGAACTGTGTATGAGCATAAGCAACAAACTGAATAATATGGTCATGAACTTCGGATTTATGGCGAGAGGAAACGTCCAACAATAATGAGTATAATCATCGACTATCACAAGATAGAATTTATAGCCGTAAATACTCAAACTGGAGAGGTCCGGACATCACAAAGAAACGAGTTCAAAGGGTGCCGATGTACTAGAAACCGAACTAGCAAATGGCGGTCTAGCGTGTTTGCCTAGCCGACAAGCATGACAAAGGCAGCCGAGCTGTTTTATTACACCGGATAGCTGATAGTTTATGTAGAGTAGTGACGACAAAGAAAAGTGCGGATGACCAAGGCGGAGTGCCACAACTCGGGAGACGACGCGGCGACATGGCAGCGAGGTGGTGGGCGATGTGGAATGGTGTAGAGGTCCCCGCCGCTATTGCACCAAGGAGGACCGCCTTGGTCCGAGATCCTTAACGTAAAAACCGGAGGCGCCAAACTCAATAGAACGCTTATTGTCGCGAGTAAGCTCGCCGAACGTATAACAAAAGTTACTAGTGAGTCGTGGAGTGACAAGAACATTATTAAGATGAAAAGGACGATCAGCTATTTTAATATGGGAAGTGCCACGACTAAGAATAGAATGGATTGACCGCTGCCGACATCGTAATGGAGGAGCGGTGGCGACGGAGACGGGAGAGTAAAATACCGTCATTGGAGGACATGTGGGATGTCGCCCCGCTGTCCATGACCCAAGGTGGAGATGCTCCCGAACCGCCATTTGGTTGAGAGCGCAATCGGTCCCGGCCGCATCCCAGCCGCTGGAGGCCCGTGACGGGGGGCCGCCAGCGGAGAACCGGGCGGCGCTGAAGGGCGCGGTGTGCCTCGTGGAGGAGGCACATGAGGCGCCTGTCCCACCGCTGCTGCCGCCGCTTGTGGTGGCCTGCACCAACCCAAGGGTTGTAGCAAAACCCAAGACCGCCGGCCGAGAGCCCGACGCTTCACCGGCTTGCCACTTTATGCTGCTCGCGCTTCACCGCCGCCGCCGCCACTGCCTTGCTTCTGGTTGTTGCCAAGGGCCGCCCTTGCCCTTGCCCCCCTTGCCTTTGCCACGAGGGTTGGGTGCGCACGGAGGTGGACAGGCAAGATGGTGACGCAAGTGAGGGCGTGGAGGAGGCGGAAGGGTCGGGGTTTAGGCCTCCTTTGCCTTCGAGCCAAGGTGGAGTTCCTTGACGCTGAGCATGTTGGTGGCAGCCTGAAGTCGGGGGAACGGCGACGTGTTGGCGATGATGTCCGCAGGGTGGCGGCGTGAAGGCCGCGCGTAAGGTTGGGCACGAAAGGCGCCGGGAGATGGTGGGCCGACCTCCCGAGCCGACAAGAAGCGCCTTATCCGTGGGCGAGGGCCGACGGAGGTCGCCCGACAAAGTTGTGGGAATTCCCGCCGAGGACGACCATACAGACTCCTTTGTTCGCCTCGAACAGAGCCTCGATGGAGATGTACCAGGCGCGTGCATCCCGACGGGCTCCATGGCAAGGTCGAGGACGGTGTCGCTGATGGAGCCGCATATCCGCCGCTAATGCACGTCCGCCCGGGACCACGGGGTCACGGCGCAGCGGCCTCGTGTCGCCGACATGTGGCCGAAAGCAGCCCGCATTTGGCGCAGAGCGTGAAGAACGCTTCCACTTGGAGTAGTTGGGAGCCGAGGCGAGAGGGCGATCGGGCACCCGCCGCTTGACGCTGATTCGAGGTGTAGCCGGGCGAAGTGCGAGCGACGCCGGATCCGCGAGCACCGAAGTGCCCGACCGAGACGCCGGAGGTGGGAGGATGACGATGAAGACGTCATGTTGATGGTGCGTGACGGCGCACGCCAGAGCGACGCCGCACGCCGGAAGAAGTCCGCGCCGCCTTGGCTGATGACGACGCCGAGACCGCCCCCGGGCCGGGCGACTCCGCGACGGGACGACGGCCCGCGCACGCAACGAGACGCGGCGGGCCTAGGCGACACGGCTGACGCCGCTACGCTCGGCGGACACGCGACGCCCGGGCCGCTCGGCCGACGGGCGGCGTGAGCGCCGCGGGCCTGGGTCGCCGTGACGGCGCCGAAGGACGCGCTACGGTTAGCCGGGCGGCGCGACGGAAGGCGCGGCGGGCGGGCGCACGCCCTCACGGAGGACGAACAGCGGAGGAGAAAGAACGAGCGGAAGAATTGATCGTAGCGAAGAAGGGATCGTAATTAGCGTGATACCATGTAGAGACACACCGCACACCCTAATCGTGGGGGTGACCTTCATTATATAGCCTAATAGGCTTAGGGTTACAGTGTACAAGGCCAATGGGCCGACGCCCCAATATGGGCTGACTATTACATTCTAACAATGAATAGCCATATGCATTAGTCAGAACAGAAGCTGGCATATTAATATTCCCTTTCCAAAAAAAACTAGTGTATATCCACTAGTGAAATTTATGGGGCATACTATACTATGTGAATGGTTCAAACATATACACAACGTTTGTTCGACAGCTCATAGACCGTGTCACGCCACAAACGCGGCCCGGCCTGGAGGGGGCTAGGACCGCGCACAGGGGGGAAGAGGCGACATCCGCCGCCGCCCGCACCGTCGTCATCGCCGTCAACTGCAAAAATAGGAAATAAAATAAATAAGATTTTTTTTATAAGATTAGATCTTTGCTTGTAAAGAGGATATTCCAATCTATAAGGAAATCTCCTATAAAGAAATAAATAAGATTTGCTTGTGAAAGGGTATTCCAATCTATAAGAAACCTTTAGAGATTGCTTGGGTTACAAGTCTCCCTATGCCGGCTATAAAAGTAAGGGCAATGTAATCTCATTATTCAAGCAATAAAGAAATATTCCCCCAGCTCTTGCTCCCTGCTGCCATTGCCTCCCCTCTCGCACACGCGCGCTACGCCGCCAAAGACCGCCCGTGTGTCCGTCGCCACCGCCCTCCCCAAGGCGACTGTGACACGTGGTATTCGGAGACCACACGATCCTCGCACCCACCATGGCTCCCGAGATGCACGAAGTTCTTCCACGCCCTCAAGAACCCGCGAGGAAAACTTCAAAAAAGGTCAACCGCCACGCCGACGAGATCGAGGCTCGCCTTCGAGCATGGAGAATCCCCACGCCAACGCCCCAATCTACCTTCCACCACTATGCCGATGACGACACCGAGACGCCACCGCGCCATGGGCGCCACCGCTGATCGGGGGGGCCTCTTCAGCGCTTAACGCCAACACCGACCACACTTCGATGATGACACCAACAGCCTACGGTGCCACCAACGGAGCACCGCCCGCAAGGGCAACGCCGACGGCCTCACCGACTTTACCCACGCCGCCCAAGGAGAGGGCAAAGAACGCCCCAAAGGGCGCCGCCACCACGGTCGCCAACCCCGCCAACACCCAACGAGAGATCAATCCGCTTCCTCGTGAGCATCAACAGAGTCAATGGCATGCACAAGCAAGCTACAAATCAGGACGACGATGTACCATGAGCCAGTGCAGCACCGGTGCCCCCATCGGACACACGCATGCGAGGTCCACCAGCATAACCGTGTGGTCGCCAAGACTACCAAATCATCCTAGCGCCGCTCCCAAGCGCCCGAGATGGCCTGTAGGGAGCCCCGCGCGCCACTACCGTAGATCATCGGGCCGCGCCCACACCCTGACCCCCGACGCCGACTCTACCGCACGCACAGTACGCGGTACGCTTGGAGCCCATGACATACGACGACACCAACACAGCTCTGGTTCATCCGCATGACTAGGAGGAGGCCATTGGAAGTGTGGGACACCTTCATGCGCTACCTCGTGCATGACTTAAGGCACCCCATCAACCACGACACGATAGGGCACCCTGCACCCCCATGGCGAGACGGTGCCCTGGCCGACTACATCGACATCTTTGAAGGCTATGCCGCGTGCATGGGCCTTCCGAGCGAGCTCACCGCGTCCACCTCTTTGTCGGCAGACTCCACACACGCTATGGGAGGCGGTCCGACAGGAGGCACCACTAGTGGTGGACGAGGCGATAAACCTTGCTCGTCGCTTTGACGCCCCCACTCCAAAGATCGCCGCATGCCTCAATGACAGGCAATGAGCATGACGACATCGACCACGATGCCGACTGACACCTACAAAGATGACGGCCCCACACCTTCCACGAGGACTCACGGTGTCCATGGACGACGACCAGGTCTGCTTCGAACTCCTCATGGAACTCCGCCTTGCGACCGCAATGAACCGTGAGCTCCAGATGATAGCAGCTACCATCGAGCTTCAGCGGCACCAGCCTGGACACTATACAATGGCATTGTCAGGTACCCCAACCACTACTATGTCCTGGCAGCTTCCATTCTACGACAAGATCTCCTTCCTCGCAAAGTGGGGGTCCCCACACGGCCTAGCGCCGGCTTCCACCTACCGACGCCCACGCCAACCCAAAGATAGCGTTCAAAGAAGCATCTTGTTGATGACAACACAGGCACATGTCAACCTGGATGACACTACGGTTCTACTCTTTGATTACAACGAGCACGAGTTCATCAACATCGACAACATCGCGTCGACCACATCAGCTTAGGAGTCCCCACGGTCGGGTCCAGTTTGTGGTGACCATGAGCGACCTCCTCTACGGATGCCTGCTACGCTTCACATCGACACCCGCCTCGTCTACCCAACATGCCTTCTACTGACACATACACATGCAGGTGGAGGTTGGTTCCATCTACTCTGTTATGAGGACTCCATCGACTCTACACACGCTCCACCTCACGGGCGTCATGAGGGGGAGCACACCATGGCGGCTGCACGGCTAGACAAGCCGAATATGCGAGGACCCTACAGCTACTACTTCTCTGCCTACTTCGGGAACCTCCACTTCGACCTATCATTCGATGATGACGCCTCCTATGTTAGTGAGACTCACGGCAGGATGAGTCATCTTCGGCTATGTTATGGCAAGACTACCATCGCACCCGACCATCACTTTGGCCTACACATCAACTTGGGTAGTATGTTAACGCGAGGACGCCGTTGCCTCAAGGAACGGTGGGGAGGTGTCACAATACAAATGCGGCCTGACCCGGAGGGGGCTAGGGCGCACGCGCAGGAGGAGAGGCGGTAGTCGCCGCCGCCCGCGCCGTCGTCGTCGCGATCAACCGCAAAAATTGGAAACAAAATAAATAAGAGTTTTTGATAAGATTAGATCTTTTCTTGTAAAAGGGACATTCCAATCTATAAAGAAATCTCCTATTACAAAGTAAATAGGATTAGCTTGTAAAAGGGTATTCCAATCTTTAAAGAAACCTTTAGAGATTTCATGGGTTACAAGTCTCCCTATGCAGGCTATAAAAGTAAGGGAAATGTAATCTATTTATTCAAGTAGTAAAGAAATATTCCACCAACTCTTGCTCCCTGCCGCCATTACCTCCCCTCCCGCACGCGCGCTCCCGCCACCCAGCGTCACCGTGTGTCCGTCGCCACCGCCCCTCACCAAGGCAGCTATGACAGACTATAAATCAAAACAAGTTTTTTTTTAACTTGTCCTAAAGTGCTTTTTTTAATCCAATGAGAGAGTGCCTCTAGGTCCATATTGACTTGGATATGAATTTAGACTAGAGAGCACTAACTTTGTTCTTGCCAAATCGACAAAGAAAAGCTAACACATATGATATTGTGATCTTCTTTGACGTGTTGGCAACTTGTGGCAAGTGACGAAGCATGGTTGAAGCAAAGGCGACAACAAATTCGACGAACTACACGATGAAGGATGGCAACCGTAAGCTGCAGGGGCGATCGGACGCCGACCCGCGCGACCAGACGCGATCGACCGGAAAGGCCCGGTCGGCAGTCCTACGATTCCAAAGAAGGTCCGAATCGCCGCTTTTGCCGACCTGCACGTCCGGCCACCGACCGAAGCATTGACCGGACGCTGGGCTCCGAGTCGTGCGGGGGCGTTGTCGTTTCTGACCGAACCTCGACCATATGCTTGGCGCTGCGGCGTCCGGCCAACCCGACCGCAAGGCCCGGCCGCACGCTAGAGCTGCACTTTGAAGAGCAATGGCTCTATTTCGTGGTGGGCTCTATATATACTTGGTTGGCTGGTTATATTAGTTCTTTTTTGCATATTTGAACACTCTAACACCCTTGTGAGTTTGAGATACTCCCCTCCACTCATCTCTTGACCCTAACTTCGATTCTTGGGTGAGATTGAGAGATATTGAAGTGCTTTGCATTGTTGATTGCATCTAGAGGCACTTCATCCTTGGATGAGCTGCGGGATTTCGTTTCTCTTGGGAATTTGCTTGGTTCCCTAGCGGCTTGGAGGTTGAGGCGGTCTTGAGCTCGAGTGGACTTTTTCGAGGCCACACCGTGGACTTGTGAGGGGTTGAGCCTTACCCCGCGGGAGATTCGCGAAAGGCATCACTAGTGGATTGCTCGTGGCTTGTGGATCCCCTCTTGTGAGTGTTTCATTGAGCTCCCATCATGGGATTTGGCACCGGCCATTAAGCTTGTGAAACATCAAGTGGGTGCATCGCCACAACGAGGAGTAGCATGTCGACAAACACGTGAACCTCGGTAAAAATCACCGTGTCAATCTTGTTGAGCTCGTTGGAGATTTCTATTGACTTGGTGGTTGACTTCCACCTCTACTCGACACCAGCGGTATATCTATCATCTCTACTCTAGCATTTATCTTGAGTACTTTGTTTAGCTTGAGTAGTCATATTTGTGCTAGCTAGTCTCTTGGTCATCTTGTGTAGTGATTCCACCTAGGATTGACTTAGAGACTTTGTTTGAGTGACTAGAGATCATAGCCTTGTTGTAGTGTTGATTTCATAGGGAGCTTGCCTAGATACACTTGTAGCACCGCTTATTACGTGATGAGGGCATGACACCTATGGATACGTGTTGATATTTCTTACACGATCCAATTTAGGAAGGCGAAAAAGAAATATATGAGGTATCTATCTAATCATGTTAGCTTGGATATGGAATTAATCTCATGATCCAACAAAGGCGAAGTTAGGCGGTATTAGTTGTGGGGTGTAATCTTAGCATCATTATCCATAGTGGAGTTATTCTCACCAGGATATGTACTCAAGGTATACCACTCAATTCTAGGCATTACCTACACACTAGTCTCATCACCCTAGCAATAACGCTCTAAGAAATGCGGGTATGGTATTCTTGATAGGCCTTGATAAAAGAATGAACATGATATCTACAAGCGCAATGAGATAGAAATACCATCATAGCACTTCACCGGAGTAATCCGTATCGATTTATATTTTACCACAGGAAGGGAGTCTATGGAAAGTAGAGAGAAAGAGGTATAATGATTTAGATTGTGATTTTCTTATGAGATCCACTTGCGCTTGTATAATGCAGAGTAGCCATATGCATCTAACAATACTCATTAATGTGATAAGTCACAAGATAAAGATAATTGATAAATGATAACTACCCAAGTCTAAGATCATCATATGCCACTAGTATCATATGAGCTATTAGCATGTTATAGAAAGAATATTCCTAAGATACTCCTAATCATATGTCAATGAATACTATAATTAGTGCAATACATCTAGCTATCATGGCAAGGTTATAATACATCTACACATGGTAAGCAACTACCAATGACAATCAAGGACCTAAACTTGATCATCACCGTAATTATAGCTCAACTTGGCCTAGCATTCGAGGGTGGACTCCAAAGGACTCAACAGATCTGCCACTCCCGCCAACTACCACACGTCCTGAATGTAGGGTGTAATTGCGGATAAACGTTGTATAAACACCATGTTTACACATTGCTTATCACCCACATAGTGATCATCTACGTGGATGCTATACAATTCCATGCATAAGATATAAGACAAACTTACTAAACTAAACATATAATCATAGCATGCATGGATACATATCAATAAGAATATAATGATGATATAGATCAAAGTCATATCAATTGTATTTCGATAATAATACTTACAGATCGAATACAAGAGAGAAGCCACAAGAACGATGCTCCTCGCTACTTCTTGACTATCGTGAATCCAAGATGAACTTGATCTTCCTCTAGAACTAGCTAGATAGCTAACTACTTCTAATATGATGAAGTAGGGCTTAGGTCTAGACTTGGTTGGACTTGAGTTGGTCTTGATATGAAGTAGAATGATTTGATAATGACTTAGGGTTTCACCCTAGGGTCAGGTGGTCTTCTTATATAGCACTTGGCAATGAACAGGGACCCTTGGATCAAACCGACCTCCAGCTACGGTGTAGATACAACCTCAAGGTCGGTGGTAAACCGACATAAAAATGTGAGACTGAAAGGTGGGACCCACCTGGCGGCCGGCCTAAGTGGCTCTAGCGGCCGCCAGGGTGTCAAGCCCTTTTGGTCTCCCGTCTCTTCTGGTGTCTTCTGGTATCTTCTAGAGTGTTTTAGTTCACATTTCAGCCGAAGTTACTTCACGGTTAAGTCTTGCCATCATATGGGATGTAAACTCTTTCGATTCTCATCGATCTTCTCTGTTTTTATCTATTAGTCCCTGTAAAGTCACAGAATACCAAAACTCGTGAAAATATATTAGTTAGGCCCCTAGACTTATGTTGATATCCAACTTGAGCCCTTATTTCATGTTAATTGACTAACAATACGCCCATAAAAGCTAAAAAATAAAGTGAGCTCGCCCCACATTTGCATAGTGAAATTTGGTACAATTCACTTGGTTCCACATGTACGTGTCACTATTTTATTGTAGGTACAAATGGGTCTCAAAGTGCAAGTCTATCGAGTTATGCTTTCGGGTTCGTCGGCAACATGACAAGACTCCATTGGGAAGACCATAACTCTTTCATCCGGCGCAATCGAGGTCAATGAGCACTTGATGGAAAGATTATTTCATAAGATTTCAAATAGATCTGGTCCTACTTCAATGTCACGTCGGCAAGGCCTTAGAATTATCAAGACAATCCATTGTTGTTTCGCCAAAAGCAACGCCGCCGTCATGGGCCTGATATTTACCCTTGGGACCCTGGCCCAAGTTGGAGTATGCCCCAAGGGTGTGTAGAACATCTTTGGGATACCCAACGCCGTCCTCCACCTTGGCCACCACCTTAGGGGGTCAGCAAAGGCTTCCAAGCCAAGTTGGAGGCCCACTCCACATCGAAGTTCGAGTCCATCTCGGGCTGCTGGACTAGTCAGTAGTAAAACGGATGCCCAGGTCGCATACGGACTCCGTTTTGGACGATCCATACATGGATGGAAAGATAATTTCATAAGCTAACCAATGGATTTGGTTTGAGGCCCAAATTCCGTCGTTATCAACAGGAATCTTCAAAACAAGTTGACATCCAGAATCTGTCAGGGCGCTGCGTCGCCGCCTTTTGGGCCGTTTGGGCCTTGTAACGTGTTAGGGTTGCTTAGTGACGTGAGTAGAGGGTCCTTGGACGCCCCTTTAGCTTTATAATCAGCCGCCGCCGCCTCCATTAGGGTTTGGGTTTTGCTTTAGATTAATCTATCTTTGAACAATCGCCAAGTATCGGTTTGTGAAACCCCACGTTGAGATCTTAATCATACATCCGCAAATTGTCACTTCAATTGAGTTGCATTTTACCTTGTTCTTGCTTGTGTTCTTCGATTCGCAACAGGGATTAGCCTTCTTGGCGAGGTCAACCGGCTTGTGACACGGTTGATAACTAGAGGAGACGGGGTGCTAAGGTTGCGGTGGTTCGGGTCTTTGTGATCCGGGCGGTTCGTATCGGTGTCGCCCGACCAAATCGATAGTTATCTTGAACCTCGACGGAAGATCGGGAATCACGCCCCCATTATTATGCTTCGCCGCTTTTATTTATTAACCGGTTGCTCAAGTGTCCTTGAAGGAAATTTTTATAGGCTATTCACCCCCCCTCCCTCCCTCCACCATTAGGACCTTTCACTCTTACAACCTCATCGTGTAAGTCCGGATCCCTACTCGCTTTGAATCTCTTCGAACCCAGTTGTAAGGTCCTAAATGGCTAGAGGGGTGAATAGCATAATAAAAATTCTACAAATTCACTAGAGCAAACAGCTCTACGGTTAGGCAAGCCACCATTTGCACAATTCTAGTTGAACTAAAGTCTCTAGCACAAACAAAAATCTATGTTGCTACTTAACTCCTATGTGAGATCACTACACAACCAACAAGAGCAACTAGCACAACTAAAGTAACTAGAAGCTAATCAACAAACTACATAAGATATATATGTAAATGTGATTGCAAGAGAGGGAAGGAAAAGTTATACCAACTTGTAGAGGCTATGAACCAATCACCGATTGGGATATATAACCACGATAGACAATGAAGTCAATCACCAATGGAGACAATGGACAAGTCGATTTTCCCTCTGAGGTTCACTTGTGCACCGACAAGCTAATCCCTGTTGTGTCGACCAACACTTGGATGGTTTGTGGACTAGGCGGTGACACTTGCTAGTTGGCCCTTCGGCTCTCCACAACCCCACTCACAAGAGAGGTAACTCAATGACATGAGCAATATATTAAGGTTGCAATTCGTCGCTCCGATGAGGATGCACCAAACCTCTCACAAATCAACTGGAAGTGGCCAAGAACAATCTCCAACTCTTGCCAACGCCTCCACCAAATCACCAAGCTGGCTAGGAGCGGTGCCCTCCAAGAGCAACAAGAATTAGCTCGGCTACAAAGACCTTCAAGTGCCTCTAGATGCAATGACAAGCAAATGTACTTGAAATCTTGCTCCCAATCTCGCAAAGATGTGCACTCATGCAAGCAATAGAGAGGGAGGGGAAAGCTCAGCTCAAAGAGGTGTTAGAATGATTCAAAATGCCAAGAGACCTCTTCCATGGCCGGCCATCCCACTTATATAGAGGTGGGGGAAAATCCCAACTTGAAACTCGTTTTCACACGAAGCGCCGACGCCGCCGAGTCGGCCATCGGACATGGCACGTGGCATCCAGCGCTCCACAAAGTGCCATGTGTCGGACCGCTTGAAATCGACTGTTGCTCGCGACTTTCAACATGCGTCGGATCGCGGCGCCAGACGCGCCAGATGCGCCGTCGACGCAGCCTAGTAAGCTTAAAAACGACCCGACCGACGGGCAACCCAACCACGGACCGTCGGCGCGGCCCCGGCGTCCGACGCGTTCAATGCCCCTGCTCCGCCGCCAGCCTCTTCAGCGCGTGCTGGACGCTGACACACACCACGCAGTAGCCAACGCCTGCCCGCCGGATACACCGGTGTAGCCGCTCTGCGCCCGCGCAAAACCACAACGCCGGGCCTTCGCCCGGCGTCCGGCGCTTTTCACAAGCAGCGTCTGGCACTTGTTAAACTTTGTTTTACAGCCCGCCAATGATGCTAACTTCTCCACCTTTGCACAAATATGCTAGCCAACAAGTGTAACATCTTGAGCTCTAGAGATAGCATGTTTTCATCACCAACTTGCATCCGACGCAATAGAAAATAAGCATTTCATTTTCAAAGTGTCGAATCCTCTTTGCAAGCTTCGGGGGGGGGAGGACCCAAACCCATCTCAACCCTGCAAACACCACCGCCTTCATAAATGTGCCAATACCACTAAGTATACAACACCAAGTGCTTGTGTGTTAGCATTTTCACAATCAATTTTGAAGGTTTGGTTAGCTCTCTGAAATCTCTATGTTTGGTTTTGGAAATTGATGACACACTTGTGGCACTAATCCTTTGCTCTAAGTGTGACTTATGAGATAGGATTAGATGGATGACAAAGAGCATGATGATCATGAACATGGACAATGCTCTGGTGGACTTGATGGATCGTCAAGCTCGGTGTTCGGCTTGAGAGGAACCCAGAAGATCAAGGCAAAGGTATACTTGATAGGGTTTTCCTTTCGGTGATCAAGACACGATAGAGCATGTGATCACATTATAGGATAGATAGCCGACTATCAAGAGGGGATGCCATGACAATCCTTTGGTGAAGTGCTTCTAGGTCCAATTGACTTGCATATTGCATTTAGGACAATGAGAGCACTAACTTCGTTCTTGCCTAACCGTTCGACAAGCTAACATGCATGATAACGTGATCATCTTTGACGTGTTGGCAACATATGGCAAGAGGCGAAGCAAGGTTGAAGCAAAGGGCGACAACAATTTGAAGAAGAAGCTGGAAATGCTGACCGGACGCGACTGGAAGTCGACCGGAAGCACTGACCGGACCGTCCGGTCAGTGAGTCCGATCGGACTTCCAGTAAGGGGTGTAAATCAACTTGGTTCGGGTTTGTGACCGGACGCTTTGATCGGAAGCTTGCACCGGAAGCACGAAGGTGTTGTCAGTTGTGGGGGCGGGGGTGTTGTCCTTTGTGACCGGACACTGGTCAGTACGGGACTTCGACGCCGGACCGGCCCAATTGGTGCGTCCGTCCAGCGCACGTCCGTCACCCCCGCAGAAACCCCCCAACGGCTCAATTTCGAGAGGAGGTCTATATATACTTGGATGGCCGGGTCTTTTACCTCCCTCTTGCACATTTGAACACTCCTACACACTTGTGAGCAAGTGAGACTCCCCTCCACTCATCTCTTCACTCTAACTTCGAATCTTGAGTGAGATTGAGAGTGATAGAAGTGCATTGCATTCTAGAGGCACTTCATCCTTGGAGAAGCCGCGAGATTCTTGTTTTCTTGGGAATTTGCCCGGTTCCCTAGCGGCTTGGAGCAAGAGGCGGTGTTGAGCTCGATTGGAGCTTGTTCGAGGCCACACTGGTGGTTTTGTGAGGGGTTGAGCCTTACCCCGCGGGAGGTTCGCGAAAGGCGTCACTAGTGGATTGCTCGTGGCTTTGTTGGACCCTCTCTTGTGATCGTTTGCTTTGAGCTCCCACCGGGGATTTGGCATCGCCATTAAGCTTAGCAACCGTCAAGTGAGTGTGTCGCCACAACGGGGACTAGCGTGCCGGCAAGCACGTGAACCTCGGTGAAAAATTATCATGTCACTTGTTCTTGCTCGTTGGAGATTTCTTGGTGATCACGGTGATTGGCTTCCACCTTTACACTCTACGGTGGTATTGTATTCTAGCCTCTTTGCATTACTTTTGCTAGTATACTTGTGTAGCTTGTGTAGTTTAGTATCTCTTGCTAGACTTGTTTAGCTCCTAGTTGGTAAATTAGTTAGACTTGCTTGTTCACCTAGGAGTAAACTAGTGACCTAGACCTTGCTTGTGATTAGAGACATTACAATTGACTTGTGGCTTGCCTAGTTAGTTTGTTGCATCGCTTATTTAGCTTCGCCATCTTATTTACTAATCCGGTGCTTAGTGTTGTTGCAAGAATTTTTTAATAGGCTATTCAACCCCCTAGCCATTAGGACCTTTCACTCTCTAGGTTAAGAATGCATACATTTGATATTGGATCTAGTGGTACATGAAGATCTTCACCGGTCCTTGTTCATCATTTACTAGGACCTTAATATTTACGTATTTTATTGAATCTCCCCAACCCAACCTGTTTTGAATCGTTTGTTTGTTATTTTAGCCTGCAAGTATATATTCGTATGTTTTGTGTTTTGTTTTTTTACTACTCCCATATGGCTTATGAAAGGTGTTGATTGAGACCTCAAAATGTGTAACCTGAATTGCCGTTCACCATGAGAAAATCATGGGAAGCGATCATCAAATTATATGATTTGCCATGGATTGGATTGGACCAATCGCTTGACTACCACCTCTGTCCGTCGGCGACATGGTTTTGACAGATGCGGGCAACATGATCAAGTTGGACAGTCCAAATGTGTGGGATGGCGGGATCATGCTTGACGACGTATACTCCGACGACAATGAGGCGACCAATAGACTTAAGAGGAAGATCAAGGACTCAAGTTAGCCAACACAAAGGTGTGGGACAGCGACTTGAGAAGGAAATCAAGGACTCAAGTTGGCCAACGAAAGCGTGTGGACGGCGGGATCATGCTTTTGCCAATAAGGATCCCGGCGACAATGAGGCGACCAAGAGACTTGAGAGGGGGATCAAGGACATGAAAGCCACAAACATGGTTGTGATGATGTGATCGGGGCGGGCGGATCATGCTTGCCGACGAGGATCCGTGACCAAGAGACTTGAGCGCTGCCTGTGTGAGGCTGCCGTCCGGTGCCTTGTCAAGAGGAGGATCCCGCGCGACAATGAGGCGACCAAGAGACTTGAGAGGGAGACCAAGGAAAGGGAAGCCGTGGAATATAGACACCCAAGGTGATGCCGGCAGTAGCCAATGAGGCTGCATTCGGCGAAGCAGAGCATCACTGACGCACTACCATGACGCATTGAATGATCAAGCAAAGGAAGAAGAGGAAGAAGCTACAACTAGCGGTGGGCAATGGACGTATCCTGTTGCAACGCACTGGTATATTTACCAAGAAGAAACTCCCTCCGCCTCATAAAAACACAATTCTTTGGCTTTGACAAACTACGCTTAGACCGCTCGTCTTATTTAACTTTTTTAAAAAATATTATCGCTTTTGGTATGATTTATTATATCACTAAAGATATTGTGATAATATTTTATTTGTTTTATAATTTATATAAAAAAATTGAATAAGACGGCAACAGTCAAAAGTAGTTTGTTAAAGTCAAAGGATTATGCTTTTTTAGACAACAAGTTTGACCACTTTCGTCTTATTTAAAAAATTTGTGCAAAATATCACTTCTTTTCTTTTGTGGCTTTCTTTATCTATCTATCTATACTATAAAAGAGCGAAGGAATTAGGTGGTACCGTGTCACAATCTCATCCGTCCGATCTATCTAGATTTCGCATCCAATGATCCTCGATAGGGACCGACCTTTAGGATCTGAGAGTGTTTCGCTTCGATTGAATCCTCATGGCGTGAACCGGGCAGCAATAGCGCCTCGGAACGTCGTATCTACCCGATACGTCGCGAGCATCCCTCCCTTCCCGGTACCCTCCATGCGCTGCAACAACTCCCCGCGGGAACATCTACGACCTGCTCCCCGCCGCCCAGGCATCGAGATCGCTCATATCCACAACATCGTTGGTTGTTCGAGGCCTCCCCTGCGCGATTCGCAGACGATCGATCGCCGCACGCATTTGTCACTCCATCATCATCAACAAAAAAAAAAAACGATCTGCATGCAGATCATCTCCTTCGCCCGTCCCGCACGCCTCGCTCGCCGAAACCGCCGCTGCTGTGGATCGTCGAGCCCCACGCATTTGGTTGAGCGGCGTGGAGGAATTGAAAAAACTGGTCTCCTCGCGGCCATCGGGTGAAGTCGACATACTCGCGCCCTTTTTCCCGCACGCTTAAGCGGGCGTAACTCCTGCCGCCGGGGACAGGTACGACGGCCACATCGCTGCTATTTGGTGTTTCACCTCGTGCATCCCCCCGCGTGACTTCGCATAACGAAAGCATTGCAGGGCGGTTCCGTCTCTCCACCGGGTTCCCCGAGAGCGGGATCCAAGCCCCCGCCCAGCATTGTCGCTGATCTCTCCCCGGCGCCGAGCGCGGACTACACAAGATGCGCGGTGGCAACAGAGGATCGATCGAGCAAACGCTGTATCGATCGAGGAAACGCTGGCGGCAATAGAGAATCGATCGAGCCATATCACATAAGTCAGGCTGGTTCGCTTCCTGATCATCCCCTGGGACCCAAGGCAAACGCTGCTGTTGCCACGCCAAAAATCCTGATTCAGATCCACGATTCCGTTCATCTCCCCGTCAACCGTCCTCAAACTTCCCGCTATGAGCCGTGAAGGCCATGGTCAGTGGGGGCGTTCCTCGCCCTCTTCCTCGGCTTATCCTCTCCGTTGTCACGGCAAGCATCAAACCTGCAGGCGGTCGAGAGCAGGGTAACCGCTCGAGCTCCAGGATCCCCGAACCAAGGGGCCTCCCTCTCGCATGTAGTACACATGTACGTTGCAGTAGTAGACAAAGAGGCTCTGTAGTAGTATTCAATCACGTATTAGGGATCAGTCTTTTTTTTAATCTGGGGAGAGAAGTCTTTCTGTACGTTACGATTCAGTAATTCACGGTTACTTCAATGATGACAAGCACAAAGTATAGAAACCGGGAGGATTGCTTGTTTTTTTGTGCCATTCCCGTTGCAATTACGTACTAACTATTTCGTTTTCACTTTAAATTTCAGATCAGAATCGTCATGTAGATGAACTGAATTGGGGACAATTGTTATTATTTCGGATGATCATCCCTGCAAAGAGGCAACGTTTATTGGTAAGTTTAATTTAATCATAAGCTTTATGAAATTCCGACAATTTGGTGACACTTTGTAATTTTTGCATCAAATAGGTAAATGAAATTTAGGGTAATTTAATTTATAACCTCCCAGTTCATTGTGTTGCTTATTTTTGCTCTAGATTTATGGTGAAATCTTTCAATTAGAATATGGTTCAACTCTTTTGGTTTCCTGTTCTTGACACCTGTAATGCGCTCTCTGAATATAAAGCACGATCAGCCGTGCATGAAGCCAGCGGTGGCGTTGGCATACAGAGAACGCAGGCTCGCTGATCCTATTTCTTATTGAGCTTTAGTTTCACTTTTTTCAGTGCACATCAGACATGGGAAAAGTGATATTTGACTGCTAATAAGGTGCAAATTTATCTATCAACAAGGGAAAAGAATTCTTAAATTCTACATTATCGTTGTTGTTTTTCTGCAGTAATGGAAATGTTCAGGAATCAACGTAAGAATGACATGTTCTGAGTGTAAAATCAGCTTATGTATGACTTTGATATCATATTGATTAATGTTGTTTTATCATGTAGTTCGTGGTAATCTTCTGAAAAGAAAAAATTATATCATGATTTCATGAATTCTAATGTAATGAGTTAGCTATAAACTCAAGGTGTGATTTACCGATTAACTTGTTCCTTGTTTCTTCTTTTTATTAATATTTTACATTTATTTATATTTATTATATTATCTTATATTCTTTTAATAAATAGACATATTTACCATCTTAAATAAATTATAAACAAGTCAAAAAATATGTTCAGGAACATATAGTCATAACCATGACGCCAGCGTCAACACGTACATTGGTGAGAAGCTCCCTGCCATTGTTGTGACGTCTAGCTCTCCTTCCTCCTCCCAGCCAAGAGATCACCCCCCTCCTCTTTCATTAAGATTGAGAATGGGCTTCAGTGGATTTGTGATGCAGTTAATCTTGTGACCCATTACTTAATTGGGGATCAAAGTTTCTATGCTATATATGTGCAGATCCAAAATCAAGAATCATAGCTTCAGTTTTGTGATGTTCGGTTTTCAACTAATTTGGATAATTAATTATATGATCCCAGTTTATGGCTTTTTATCCCTATGCACAATGTGACCAATAATGACAGTTCATTCATATGTTAGGGTTTTATATTGGATCTCTATGGAGGTGTATAAAATACATTCCTCCATTATTCCTTAAATGTGTTAGGTTGCATTTATATTTTTTTTCCAATTGTTTGTTGTTTTATGAAACTTATGTTCCATTTTAAGAAATGTAACAGGACATCAAAAAAAAGAAGTTTAGAGGAGGTAAGGACTTCGAATCGGCAAACAACAAAATTATGGTGAGCTATTCCTTTCAACCAATTTTTTCTTTTTTATATTGTAACACCGAGTGTTTCAAATGGCAATTATATTCCTCCTCAGATTATTTAGGATCACATCATTATTTAGCTCCACCATATTTTGTGCATAAATATAAAAAAAAAATATTTTGATAAAAAAAAGAATAGCCACATGTGATTAAACGTGCATGTCTCATTTGTGCATATTTACTATATTTTTAAATGAGACATGAATCAACTTCGCCATTCCAAAATGAATTGGCTTCTCAAAGTTGAAAAATGAATTAACTTCTCAAAGGTTTTATCGCCGTTGCTTGATATTGCATAATTGTGTTTTTAGGCACGTGATGCGTGTCGCACGTGCATTTCCACTAGTTAATAAAAGTTCTTAAAGAATGACTTAAATTTGACTATATTTACGCAAATTTTTTGAATAAGACGAATGGTCAAACTTGGAGCCAAAAAAATCAAACGACTTACAATTTGGGGTGGAGGGAGTAGGTGCGAACACTATTTTTTATTTCAAGACTCAAAATTCACAAATTTAGTTTGCTGACATTCCATTGCCCTTTTTATTGTCCTGTTCAGATGACTTATAGTAGTTACTACCGTGTAATTTTTTTTTTAAAATAAATTCCGAATCAAAGTACATAGAATCTGGAAAGCCCATCCAAAAATATGAGACCCGGTCTTGTTTAGATGGCTAAAATTTCTAACCCAATTTTCAAGTTGTTTCACTCTCTCCATCACATCACATTAAATACACCAAAAAACATATGTTCGAGTATAAATGTAGGTAAAATAAAATAACTAATTAAACATTTTAGATGTATATTGCAAAACAATTCTTTTGAGCCTAGTTACCCCATGGTAGCATAATATTTACCACAAACAAACGAAACGCGTGCTACAACGTGCTACAGAAATTCTAACAGTGCTTTTTACAATTTTTTCTGACATCTAAACCAGGCCCCACTTTTGAAATTTGAAAGCCAATCCAAAGCCTACAGAATCCCAAATCCGCATCCATTCATCCTCTCCTCCTGCGTCCGGGAAACCGCGGGTCACCACCTGCTTTCGACGAAATCACGCCGTGGGTACGCCCGCCCAGCGCGGGCCGGCAATCGCGAGGCGAAGAGGAGGAGCATGTGCGCTGCCAGTACCCGATCGCCTCTGGCGCGCTCCCGGCGCTCTGCACCACGTCATGTCGTCCCTCAAAGGCGTGGGAGGTGGTGCGCACCTCCGCAGCTCGCGGCGGTGGCGCCCACCTCTGGGCGGCCGCCCTGCGTGACCTCCGCCTCCACCCCGGCGCCCGGCGGGGCGACAGCGAAGCCGGAGGAGTTCGTCCCGCTTCATGCGCCGCCTCTTCCGCCGCTGGGACGCGTCTGCGCCCGTGGACACACTCCGCCTGCGGTCCTGCGACGAGGACGGGCCTTCGACGTGGACGACGCCAAGTCCTGGATCCGTACGCGGTCAATCGCAAGGCTCGAGTCGTTCATCTGATCGGGCATCGCAATGGCCTTGCGCCGCTGGAGCACGAGGCCTTCTTCTCCACCCACCTCAAGGTCTTGAAGCTGTCCTACGCCCACCTCAACGACAATCTCCTCGCGCAGCTTTCTTCTCGGTGCCCGTCTCTGGAGGAGATGGATCTTAAGGATTGCTTGATTTCGGGCCATGAGATTTCGTCCTCCTCTCTCAAGACCTTGGTGATGGTCAAATGCAATCTGCATGTATTCTGGGGCCTCACTATCAATGCTCCGAACCTCGTGCTGTTGCGCTGCGTGGAACCAATCGGCCAGGCCCCATCTTTGAAGAACTTGGGCTCGCTTGTTGCAGGCATCATCATACTTGATGACTATTGTTTCAGTGATGATTTTGAGGACTTCAGCAAGGATGAATTTGATGAAACCACTGATGACGAAGATGATACCAGATATGCCAGTGATGGTTTTGACATGAAACCTGTGATGATGTCTGATTACGATGAACTAGAAGAAGACACTGATGATGATGCTGATGATTATGGTAGTGATATCGAAAGTGATGATAATACCTACGAATATAGTGAGATCGAAAATGTCTTGCTTCTATCTGGTTATGATGGTAACGTTCAAGCGTATGGTGAAAATTCTGGATGCAGTGACAGTAAAATTTCAGGTGGCCATAATATTATTCACAGCCTTTCAAATGCTACAAGTTTGGAGCTGTTAGCAGATGCTGGAGAGGTACAAAAATGATCTCCTTGTGCTCATGTCTTATGGTTGTATCTCTTGTGGAGTATGTTCTCTCCTGGTGCATTGGAAATATAGTCATAATTATCATGTGGGAATAGTCTAGTCTTAGTTTGTCCAATGAAATCCCTATATAAGTTTTCACCAAAACACAGGGTATCCAATGCACATGTATTGTATATTTTGTCCTTTATTAGTAGCACTAGTAGCATCATCTGGTTTTTCAATACTGTAGCTGATCTATGAAAGAATTTGAATAGAGAGCAATTCTATGTTTTCCATTATCAATGTAGATGAGGAATAGATTGGCCAAAGGGAGCGTTGTTTGTCATTTCTTACTTTTTGCAATAGTGCATCTCCTGAAAAAGTTGCTATCTAATGCATTAGCACAGTATTAATTTATTAGAGTTGTTTTAGTCTCAACACCAATCTATGAACTTTTCCCATTCTTATGTTCATTTGGAAAATAAAAGTACATCCCATTTTAGCAAAACATGGTATCCTTTTTAGCAATACATCACTGTGTTATTTTTTAATTTATTTTATATATACATTTTGCTCTTTAGTGGCATACTAGCCCTACCTGATTTTTACTCAGCTGACTTAGGAAAGAGTTCAGATAAAGATAGTAATTTGAGTTCCCTCATCAAGTATTGCAGCTGAATCTCCTGAAAATAGCTACTGTTTATGTTTAAGCACATAATTACTTCATAGAAACCTTGTGGATTGACACCACTCTATTGGACAATTCCCATTCACACGCCCATACTAGAAAATAAAGATGCATCTTACTGTAGGTGATAATCCTGGCATTTCTCTATGTTTTTTTTTTCTTCTCTGCTTATTGAATTGCCAATTGATAGCTTGCCTGCACAATATGAAGGTTGATTCAATTCCTATTCTTCTTTGTCTGAAGCCTGAAACCTTATGTTTATGCTATGAAGGTGATTCTGACTAGAGAACTGAAGAACTGCCCAAGTTTTAACAACCTGAAGACCTTGTCCCTTGGCGAGTGGTCTATGGCTGCTGACTTTGATCCATTAATCTTCTTTCTGCAGCATTCACCTAATTTGGAGAGGCTTTTTCTTGAACTTAAACTGGTATGAACATTTACATATACTCTATATGCTGCTTGAGTTTTTGAGTATCTTGGTACTTGTTAAATAACAATTGTATTGCTCTGGAAAAAAAGAACTGCAATGTGAGGAAGCCAATGGAAATCAGTGTCAAACCAAATGGAAGATCATTTTCCTGCGAACACGTTCAAATGGTGAAGATCAAATGCTCTAAGGATGACATAAGAGTACATAAGCTGGCGCGATTGTTGAAGGCTAATGGTGTATCAGCTGATAAGATTTTTGTCCGTCGTACTGGTAGCACATGTGAGTTATACCTTCTCTCTTGATACTACTGATTTTCATAATTATTTACAATGCTAGTGCTTAATTATTTACAATGCCAGTGCTATATTACTACTACTTTATCTGTTCTTGAAATGCTGTATACCATAGCTCGATTGAAGTATAGATACATGATATTTTTCCAGTATATTCTTGTACCAATTGGGTATGCAAGCCATTCTGTCTACTAAAGTTTTGTTCTCCTTTTTGTACTCTTGCAAGTTGTAAACTTCTCATCCATGATATTTCATAATTTCAAACAGATCTCCGTGGCAAGAAGGAGATGAAGGATCTTGCCAGGCATGAACTAGCGTTCTGGGGGTTCGACTAATGTCATGTCCAGTTATCCAGCTCCATGTATCTGATCTTAAGCGATGAGTTTAATAGTTTTTTGGTTGCAAACATGTGATTGTAAGGCTTCATTGAGTTCATGAAGCACTAATCTTGCTTGTGAAACTGTGACTCAGGCACTCAGCTCTTGATGCCTCTTTTGGTTAACATGAAGTCGTAAGAGGAACTTCTGTATGTTTGCCCCAATGTTGGAATGATTTTGTCTTCTCTAGTTAATGAATTAAGACTTACGTATAATGCATTCAGTTAATTTCGCCTTCTCAATCTATAATGCGTTGTGCTATGTTACGTTTGTCTTCAATATTGAATATTGTGGTTGGCGAGATGACTGGCTATTCTTGTTTATTGTTATTAGAAGGATTTTTTGTAACTAGGAAACATGCCCGTGCGTTGCAACGGGATTCCAAAGAACTGCCCAGGCAAACGATCGAACGGACTAACTCGCAGTCAGTATTTTGCCTGTTGCACGGCTCTCATTTTCCTCGGCCCATGTCTCCATGGGCTCCACGGGCGCGTTGTCGCCGAGCGGTGTTCTAGGGGCACGTGGCCATGCCAGCGTCGACCACGTTGCACGCCTGCCGCTGTCCTATTCGATCTCAAAGAGGACGTAGTGGCTCCACAGTCCACACAGACGACGCCTTTGTTGCCGTCCCCACGCGCCCGCCGCCCGCCTCGCCGGGCACGCAACTCCAAAAAAGCTCCATCCGGTTTGATAATGAAAAGATGAGCGGCGGCGAAGCCGGCGACGACGGCAAGCAAATTAAGCATCACTTTCGCCTCGAGGAGTATCTGCCGACCGATATCCGACTCGGGGTGGGCTGGCCGTTGATGTGGAGTCCCTCAATGTGCTGAGCTCCTCCATCGTGAGGTTGCCGTTGTGGTCCTTGTCCATGAGGTGAAACATCTGCACGTACATGTCGAGCTCGTTGTGGTCCTTGTCCATGAGGTGAAACATCTGCACGTACATGTCGAGCTCCTCCACGGGCAGGTTACGCGCTACCACGCCCAGCACCTTCTTCTTGAATTTGTTCATGGTGGAGAACTGCTGCAACCGCGAGCGCACCGCCTCGCCCAGCGACACGTTTGGCGTCGTGTCCCCGTTCTTCAGCCATGGGTGCTCTGCAAGTATGCATGCCATTGCAATTGTTCCCGACATCATCATATCGTATGCGATCAGCACCATCCTCGACTGGGGACAGCCACGATTCACAAATCCTCTGCAACAATATCCCCACAAGCATTGCCCATCAGAACACAAAAAAAAAAAAGAATGCAAAAAAGCGAATCGAAGAAGAACGACGTATGGACAAACACACATCTATTAGTACCTCAATGAACGACGTCACAATCTCTGGCTGGTTCCAAAGCAGCTCGCGGAACAACGCCGGATTTCCATCCGGATCCGATGAAGGAGACCTACTGCAGCTCTCCTGGTTTTCGACATTGACCGGCAGGACGATGCTACTCACCTCGGCCACCAAAGCTGCAACCGCCGCCGCAACTACTGCCGGAGATCCAATATCCTCCTCCTTCAAGTCCACCAAACAAGCCGCCGCGGGCGGCGGGCGAGGCGACCTCTCGTGTAGCCCATCCGACGGCGGGTGACAAGAACCATAACCCAGCCCACCACGGCGACGTGGTTCCTCCACCGACGCCAATGGCCCCAGATCCCCGCCACCTGAGCGCCTACCGTCCGCCGCGCTCGGCGCCGGCGACGGGCTACGAGACCTCAGCCTCCCCAGGATTGAATATATTGATTGAAGCCTGTATTTTTTTTAAAAAAACGGAAACTGAGCGAGGGTGGATTCCATGCCGTAGGAGATGACCAAAAAGGGAAAAAAAAAAAAACCAGGCTTGTCGATCTCCAACTCTACGACGGAATCAAAACAGGCGGACGGTGAGGCCGGCAGAAAAAAGAGGTGGTATAAGTAAGTATATATAGATAGATTTAGGTATATATAGATATAGATGTATAGACTCGGCTTCCTACGTTCTCTGACCACCGTTCAAATTAGCAAATTATGTGTGCATTATGCACCAACCAAATTAAAACTGCTTGCTTAGTGGATCGTCGTCGTTTGCTGTGGATGGATAATCAAGCGCACCCGTCGTTTTCCATCGATAGATAGATCAATACATGCTCGATCTCATGCAGCTAGTATATTGGAGTGTACGTAGCTGGTGGGTGGACGCAGTGCTGCAGGTTTTCTATTTTACTTTTATTACGGATCGGACCGCACCGCACGGGAGCCGGACAAGGACAGAGTAAAATAACGCAACGCAACGAGGATAGTCCGGGTGGACAGGAGGAAGGCAGAAAAAAAGGGCAGAAAAAAGAGGCAGAAAAAAAGGGTGAAAAAAAGAGGTGGGACTGAAATTTTCTCTCTTTATTAGTAGGTATAGATTTATCCTAAATTTTCGATTTCAGAAATGACCACTCCTCTAACTCTCGTGGAAATGGTCGAATCAGCTGATAGTAGATATATAAGTCACATAGGCTTAAAGCAATTTGCATTTTCGCTTGCACATACTTTTCAGAAAGTACTTCCCGTACCCGTCTGCAGAACGCATGGCAAGGCCAACTCTTGAACTTCTTTCTCATTGTTGTTTGCTCAATTTCTTGGTTATTAATTATTTTATTAGTTGGTTAGTTACTTGAGTTATGATTATGAAGCATAGTGAGATTGTTTAGATTATCAAACATGGATGGGTTAAAGACAGTGAAATTTGGTTGCTTAATTACCTTGATAAAATCTTTTTCTCCTCCACCACTGGCCCACACATGTCATAAATTTATTCTTTGACGTTACCTTGCGCATGCCTTTAGGCAAAAACTGTAGTCTGTAGCAGTACGATAAGGTTGCGGATATTGTAAAAGTATATATATGTTGGTAAATCTCTAAACATTAATCGTTGTATAATGTTTAGATCTTGTGAAAACTTTTTAAAAACTTCAAAAATATTAGATTTATCTCTACAAAAATAAGAAAATATCCTGACAAATCTCTAAACATTAATCGTTGTATAATGTTTTAGAAAAGTACGCATCATTCATGCATGTGACTGAGTGAATTCATGGCAATTGCATCTCGTAATTTTATTTTGTATTTTTTTTTTTAAAAAAATGCAACATCTAGTACAAGGTTTTTCATTTTCGTAGACATAAATCAGATTTTGGAAGTTTGTAGTGATACTTTTACGTCCTCCGGATGCTTTTTTTTTTTAGGTTTCCTTCATAAGCATGAACATATTTGATTTGCAAACACAAACGGATTATTAAATATATAAATATTAAGTTTACAAGATATGATCATTGGAAGCCTCGGTATGAACACATCATCTTATTTGGCTTGACCTACCGGCTGCTGACACGTGGGTACCATGTCAGATTCTTTGGTTAGCCTGGACTCTTTTATTTTATTTTTTGTTTTTCTGTTGAAGAAGGAGATTTGCTAAATTTCCCGTGGGCCAGCCAAATTTGGGCCTTAAACCACGAACGATATCTCGAAAGCCCATTCGGTTGTAGTAACAAATAGAGTGAAATGCACCCCGTGCACATGAACTTGTCTTCCTGTGCCAAATAGGTCTATGGACTTAAAACCAAAGCCATAGCTCGAATCGAACTTGCAGCAAACCCCGTTCACCCCAGGTCCAACCCGGTTTTGCATGGCGGTTTTGCATGGTAATTATAGCGATCGCCGACGTCGGCGATGACATCAAAGACTTCTTTTTTTAATTTGTAAAATTAATATCTTTTTTATTTGGAGCTCCAAATATGACAAATAATATATCAATTTTGATCGCCTCGACGAGCTCTTTGCAATGGTGTACTCCGTTTTGTTATTTAAGATAGCTTTATTTCGTGTAAAATTAAATATTTTATAAAATGAGTGATATTTTATTCTCACTTGCAACTCGATATATATGTGGTCGTGATTTAGTTCCGATATATACATATTTGTTGGTTTTTGGCCGTAAATATACATAGGGTATATATTGTCGCTAAATTTACTACTCGTTTTATAGAAATTTTACCCTAAATATGTATATAAGCTAGGGCCACGCAATATATACATATTTAGGACAAAACATGCTACCCTAAATATGTATATATCGCGCAGAAGATGATTGATCACGCATGCATGGTGCAGGCAGCAAATAGCATATTAAAATTACAAAAAGCATATCACATAGTTCAGTTTATAATGTATATATTGCTTGCGCACGCAGCTTGTTTGCATGCACGTGTGATCGATCGTCTGCAAGTAATATATACATATTTAGGTTATCACGGGCGCCTAGCTTATATACACCATTGCAAAGAGCTTATATATTTAATTTTACACGAAATAAAACTATCTCAAATAACAAAACGGAGTACACCATTGCAAAGAGCTCGTCGAGACGATCAAAATTGATATATTATTTGCTATATTTGGAGCTCCGAATAAAAAGATATTAATTTCACAAATTAAAGAAGTGCCGACGCCATCGCCGACGTCGGCATCGCTACAGTTCCCTCGCAAAACCGCCATGCAAACCGGACTGGACCCGGGTGAACGGTTTCGCAAGTTCGGCGCTAGGATGGCTTTCACGTTTTAAGTTCATAGACCTATTTGGTACAAGAAGATAAGTTCATGTACCTGTGTTTTGCATTTCACTCTAACAAATATGCATATCGAACCAGCCGCCGCCGCCGCCTCATTTCAAACTTTCGAAGCGGGGAATACGGGAGCCGAAAGCTCAGCACGCATTCCTTGAAGATCCGACAAGAAATTTCTTCCTTGCTGTAAGTTCGATCCATTCCTTCCCCTGGGCTGATCTCCTGTTTCTTTGTTTGTGATGAAATTTTCTTCCATATATTTCTTTTCCTGCAAAATTTCGATACGATCGGCTGAAAGTGAAAGTATTTCTGGCAAGAATTCCAACCTGCACCCGATCAATCTTTGCCGTAGGTTTACGCTCTCCATCAATTGTTGTTTTTCTTGCAGGAATGCTGTCGGAACAGCTCTGATCTTTGCACGAGTGTTCCTGGCCATCGTGGCCTTGCAGGGCACCTGCTCGACGTAATGCTGCCGAAGACCACGAAGCGTTGGGTGCCAGTCAACCGGAACGTCGGAGCGTCCGGCGGGCGTGAAGATGCCGATCGCCTCAGCGCCTCCCGGATGTGCTGCTGCACCACATCATGTCCTTCCTGAAGGCGTGGGATGTGGTGCGGACTTGCGTGCTGTCACGGCGATGGATCCACCTGTGGAAATCCGTGCCCTGCGCCGATCTCCCGTGTCGGCCAGGATGACTACGACAGGGTACCAGACGACTTTCCTGACTTCGCGCGCCACTTGTTCCGTCACCGTGATGAGGCGGTGGCCCTGGACACGCCAAGCCGTCTGCGGTCGAGCAATGTCGATGATGCGCATAATGAAGATGATGCTAGGTTGTGGATCCGCATCAGCGATCAAGCGCGCCTCTCGAGTTATTCATCTTGTAGGTCATCGCAAGATCGATTGGCTTGGTCGCAGCCGCCTGCGACGCTTGAGCATGCATCTTTCGTCTCATGCCACCTCAAGATCTTGAAGTTATCCTATGCGCTGCTGGATGACAACATCCTCAGGCAGCTTTCAGGTCATTGCCCGTCTTTGGAAGAATTGGATCTTAAAGATTGCGTGATTACTGGCCATGAGATTTCATCTGCAACTCTCAAGATTTTGACCATGTTCAAATGCCAGATCAATGCTAAGCTATCTATTGCTGCTCTGAACCTTGTACTGCTGCGCTGCATCTCACCAATAACCCAAGCTCCATCAGTTCAAAACATGGGGTCTCTTGTTGCAGGCACTATCATACTTGATGATTTTGCCTTCAGTGACGATTTTGAAGACTTCAGCAAGGATGACCTTGCTGAAACCACTGATGAAGATGATGACAATGACAAGTACAAAACTGGATATGGATTTGGTGACCCTGGATTTGGGCTTGGTTACAAGGGTGATTATGATTATAGTAGTGACATTGATAGTGATGACAACACCTGTGAATATAGTGAAATTGCAGATGACTCTGGTGAATATAGTTTTGATGGTGACGCCAACAGTTGCAGTACAGATGGTAATCGTCATGTGCAAGGTGAAAACTCTGGATGCAACGAGAACAAAATCGAAGGCGGCTATAATATTCTTCAGATCTTCTCAAATGCTACAAGTTTGGAGCTGTTGGGTGATGCTGGAGAGGTACATCTTTCACCATCTTTTATGAAATTCATGTCTGACCTTTGGTATGTACTTGTTCCATATAAAATCAAATTGTTTTCACAGAACAGTATCTTCCCATTTATGTCAATGGAACACTATTCAAGTTTGCCAAGGCAGCAATACTGATTTTTTTTTATTACTATTTTTTGTCATTACAAGTCTGAAATGATGTTCCTCCGCGAATGATTGTTGCACACAACTAGTTCTAAGAAATCTTGTGTCTTGACACTGGCCCATGGAAAATTTTTCCTTTTAAAATTAATATGCATCACATTTAGCAAAGCTGCAAAGGTAATATTTCCTTGGCAATATGTCACTATGTTATTTAGTTTTCTTCTCTTTATTGACCAATTTAGTTGCATACACGATATAAGGGTTTGATTCGCTTTTACTGTTGTTGTCTACTGAAACATCAAATTTTATGCTATGATATGAAGGTGATTCTGACTAGAGAACTGAAAAGGTGCCCAAGTTTTAGCAACCTGAAGACCTTGTCCCTTGGTGAATGGTGTATTGATGCTGACTTTGATGCATTAGTTTTCCTGCTGCAGCATTCACCTAATCTGGAGAAGCTTTTTCTTGAAATCAGTTTGGTATGAGTTTTTGCATATCTTGTGTGTTATATCCTGAGCTTTCAGTATCTGGGCACATGTTTAATAACACTCATGTTCTGCAAAAAGAACTTAAATATCAGGAAGCCACTGGTAAGTGGTGTCAAACCAAAGGGAAGATCATTTGCTTGCAAGCATCTTCGAAAGGTGAAGATCAAATGCTCTAAGGATGACGTGAGAGTCCATAAGCTGGCACACTTGTTCAGGGCTAATGGTGTACCAGATGAGAAGATTTTCGTTCGTAGGACAGGGAGCACCCGTGAGTCATACCTTCTCTTCATATTGTACCTAATTTTGTATTTATTTATGCTGCCCGTGTTGTGTTAGTATTAAGAAACCTCTTTGTGAAACTCTAATTACTGTTGTTAATTAGATGTGTGATGAGTGGTCACTGACACCTAATTTTGTATTTATTTACACTGCCCGCGTTGTGTCACTGCAAGAAATCTCTCCGTTAACCTCTAAATACTGTTGTGAATTAGATGTGTGGTCACTTGATGTTACTCCAGGCTTGTCATTTATTAATGCACAATTAAGAAATTCTATTAACTTAAAATCTGTTCTTTTGTGCTTACTCTTTATCTATACATTCATCCACTATTTTATTTTGTACCAGATCTCCGTGGCGAGAAGATTATGAGAGATCTTGCTAGGCACGAACTGGAGTTCTGGGGGGACTAATATCCACTTATCTGTTATCAACCTATGGTTCTTGCTAGATGTTTGCATTTTCTTCTATTTTGTAAGCAAAGACCTTGCATGCAAGGCAGTATGGCCCCATGGGTTTTTAGTACTTATCATGCATGCCATAAACAGTGCAGTTTCTGGTGCCCCAGCCCCAGTCCCTTTTGACTAAAATGGAACTTGGAACTTATGTATGGATGTCTAAATATTGTGGTGTTCTCGTCTAGTGGATGGATTATCTTTGCATAGTATCTCTAAATAACTTTGCTTTTAGATCGGAAACCGCTGTGTATTTAAGATCACGACACGCATTGTGATATGTTCAGTCTCTTGAATGCTGTGCTTGCCTTGACAATCAGATATGTTGTCAAGGAATAATTTCAAGCTCATTTCCTTTCTTTTTTTTTTTGCGAAAAATCAAGCTCATTTCAAACTGTATGATATATGCAAACTTTCTTTGCTTTGCATGTTGCAAATGGTGATATAAGATTTACATATGCATCTTTATATATATGGTCTAGTTTTCATGACAATAGGTCAATGGATAGGTGGCATCGTAGCAGATATATATATATATAGTCACAGACTCACAAGAGCATCTCCAAGAACTTAGCATCTATAACAATTAGGCAAAGCACTTGGCAAATTTAATTGCTTGGCAAAAATACTCCTGCCCAAGCGCATATATGCGCGCAAGAGCCAAATTTAGCTGTGAACTTGGTGTCTTCTAGGGTTTTATATGTAAAAATAAAATAAAATCTCAAGTTAAAAACTTGTTCATCAAGAGCCTTTATGAGTTGTCCGAGGGTGGCGGTGGAGGCCTAAGGACGGCTCCAATGGTTGTCAAACAACTAGTTTAGGAGGAATACTATTGGCGATGAGGATGTCTTTAATGACAATTTGCATATAGCTAGCTGAATGAGGTATAGGAATAATAATAAAAAATTAACACTTTTATTGGCTATCAAATAGCTAGCGACTTCCAAATAGCTAATCTAGCATAATCTCCTAGAAATATCTCTATCACATTGCTCTCCATTTTAGTGCATATTTTTTTTTTATTTATATGCCTCATCTAGCTAGCTATTTGTAAATTGTCATTGATAGCCAATAAAATTTCTTCTAAATTAGCTATTTGAGAATCATTGGAGAAGTCCTAAGGTGGAAGCGTGCTAGTGTGGTTCAAGCAAGAAGAACAATTGCACTCTTCCGAAAAACGCGTGACTGGTCGTGGCAATTGCATCCGAGTTTCCTTTTGCTCAAAGATCAAGATGGTTGACGCACAATTCCTACCTGCTAGGCTGCTGCTACCCATTGGTCGATAAGTGCAGTTTCTAATTATGTTATTTAATACTCCGTATATTATTGTACATTACAATTGCCACTCACCCGCTCATATATTATTGTACATTACAATTGCCATTTTAAAAAAGGCAAACGAAGCCCTCCAAAGCAACGCTGGAGCCCTCCCTGCACCGAAGACTTTGATGACCTGAGCCCGTTGACTTGGTGGATTGGAGTTGGAGGCATCGCCGCATCATCACCTTGTTCTTGTATTTCTTGCTGCAATCACTCCAGATTGAGGCTACGACTTTGGATTTTCTTGCAATCCTTAACAGGTGAGTAATTGATATGTTCTCTTTATGCCTGGGCATCACTTCATCTAAAGATTTTTTTCATGGCATATTCTAGAGTGATATTTCTCGTTTTTCTTTCATCATGTGTTTGTGCTTGTGCCTAGGAGTTCAGGATCTATTCTAGACATTGCATGTCCATAGCATGTGAATATGAAAAGGCTGCCCTGTCATGTACATCTATTTCTGGTTTGTAGGATTGATGAGTAAGAATTTGGAAGGATCCCCAGGGAATAGTTGAACAAATAATTTTGTGGGAGATTAATTGGTTCTTCCCCGGAATGGAGAATGAGTCAGATCACCCTCAGCAGGAGCATGATATGGCCGATCAGGCGTCTCGTCCCTTCACTTCGCTCTTACTGTCAGCGCCAGCCGTTGCACAAACAGCACAACAAGATACAAGTTGTTCTGACAACAAATCGCCTAGTCTGCTCCATGGAAGTAGCCTACTCCCACCTGATGATGGCTACATCTGGAAGGCGTGCGCGCAGAACATCGTTCCGGGCTGTGGATATCCCACCATGTATTACAAGTGTGCCCAGGAAAACTGTGATGCCAATAAATTGGTGGTATGCTCTGCTGATGGTCATCAGGTTCTTGAGACAGTTCTTAGTGGTTGCCACAACCACCCACGTCAGCAAGACTGTGATCTACCCGAGGTATCAGAAGAGACTTCGATGCTTGGGTCAGGGGAGGAGATGATAAGCAACTTTCTAGTTCAAGAGTCGAAGAAGATGATGATGACCAAGCAAGAGTTGAAGAGGAAGACGAAGAAATCGCCGGTGATAACAGTGCAGCAGAAAGGTAGTTGCTTTAATCAGCTACAAATTACTAATTTCTCAACTCTTTTAGCAGTAACTACTACTAACTACTTATGGTGCTTTCACTTATCAGACATGTGCCACATTCAGCTGAAAGGATTACTGCACAAAGTGGGACTGTAAATTGTCACCGACAGTATGCATCAATTTGCTCCTTCCATCTCTTGCACACACAAAAAAGCTCCTTCCATCTGCTTTCTTTCAATTACATTTTGAAGTCCATATGTGGTGTAGGTGTAATTCATACCTTAAATTTTTACAGGGCCTTCTATAGATCTTGCCAAAATTATTCGTTCCCTTCAAATTAAATTTGAACAGAAGAATGGATAAACATTATTGTTATTGTTGAAATCGGCAATTTACCCTTTGTGTTCTCCAATAGTATGAAAACAATAAGTAATCAGAACCTATTAGAATTTGGCCTGTATATTTCTCGTATTGTCTATAAATAGTTGTATAATTCTATTATTGTGTCCTAAAATGGAGGATGGATCAGGACAGAAATCCTGGAAACAGATTGAGTAGGATGGTCACAGTTTTCACTAGGTGATGAGCGATTGCTTGTACTAAATTGATTTGGTAATCTGAATCACATTTTGGCTTCCTCTTGGTACAAGACCTGGCTATGTTTCAGTTTTTATATATGTTTTATTGTTCCTGAACTAGCATCATGCATGCTTATCATAATCCTAAATATTCAGTATATAATGGATGATGGGAATTTCTCTTGAACATTAACTGGTAGCATTCATTTCTCCAGTGCTGGTAGAAAAAGGAGGTCAAAGTCCAAGGTGTGGGAACAATTCAGTATTGTGTTAAGAGGCGGAAAAATTCAAAGTGCTGAGTGCAACCATTGTAAAAGAAGCCTTAGCGGAACAAGCACAGGAAGAACAACCCATCTGCGCCGGCATCTTAAGATCTGTCCAGCACGGCCTGCAACAGGCCGGATGCAGCAACAGAGGTCATCTCCACATCCTGGTTCCACAGTTGAGAACATCTCGAAGTTCAATCAAGACAGGTCTCTTGAATTGCTCATCAAGGTTTTAGTCTCCAACCTTTTATCCTCTCCATTGACAAGCAGCACAACTTTTAGGCAGTTTTGGGCTGGCATCTGTCCTACTAATGATGTGGTACCGCAAGCTGCTATTGAAGAGAAGTTTCACAGTATTTTTCAGAACGAAAAGCTTAAGCTTCAGGAGGAAATAGCACTTGCACCTGGTGGAGTTTTTCTGACAGCTGCAAGAGCAAGCAGTTGTCTTGAAACTAAGAACTTCATCTTTTTGAGGGTGCACTTCATTGATAAAGATTGGAACTTGAATAGGAAAATCATTAGATGTTGCTTTACAGGGTGTGAAGAGTTTGATCCTGACTGTGACAATTATGTTAGCATGTTTCCCAATTTGCAGTCATACCACAATTTCTTTAATGGAAATGTAAAAGCAGTCGAAGAAGAAATAGTGAAAGAGGTAATACAAAATTGGAAGCTTGAGTGGAAGCTTCTAGGAATTTCATCATCCAAAAAGTCATTAGGTGATGATACTGTGCCGGCTCTGGAGAAGAATCTTACTGAACAGAACTATCTTCTTGCCAAATGTAGGCTGTTAAATCTCCCTTGCATAATAGATGCCCTAAATGACCTTTTTGGATATGAAATCAGGGAATATGTCCGAAGTACAAGTAAGATGTGGTTTCAGTACATGACATGCACCCCACTACGTAGGGATAAATACAAAGAAATCCTGTCACGCCTGCAGATAAGCCGACCATCTTTTTGTTCGCAGAGATGGTACTTAACTTTCCACTCACTGGAAGCTGCTTTGCGGTTTAACAAGGAGATGCCAAACCCTCAGCTGATAGACTCCCGAACTTATCCAGCTAAGCCATCTTTTGCACAGATAAAGGCAGCAGAGAACTTCTGTTATCTTGTAAGGTCGATTCACCGAGCAGTAAAAGTGGTTTCCAGAACTCGCAATGGGACCTTGAATTCACAATTTCACGCAATTTGGAATTTGAAGATGGCTCTGCTCCGTTCATCTACAATGGCAAACATCGACCGAGTTTTTAATATTGAAGAGATGAAGCTGAAATTTGACCAGCTTTGGAGGAAATGGTACATATGGCTGTCGTTAGCTGTTGTTCTCGATCCCAGATATAAAAATCAGGTTTCTTGTTGATTGCTTTAAGGAAGCCTTTGGTAGTCGTACCAAAAGGTACATATCTGAAGTGCGAGGAAAGCTGTATGAGCTCTTTCTTCAGTACTCTTGTCATGTTGATCAACAAAATGATGAGAGCTTTGATCACGTAACCAACGATTCGCAATCGGATACACATGGTAGCATACCAGTACATGACGCAAGTCAAAATTACATTGAGCAAGCAGCACATGAGGAACTGGGAGAAGTCATTAGATACCTTGAAGCAGAGGTTATTCCCCCAAATGCTAATTTTGATATTCTGAAATGGTGGAAGGAAAATGCTTCGACATATCCCGCTCTTGCCAGGATGACTCGTGACATCTTAGCAATTCCTGGATCTGCGGTCACTGCTGAATCCGCATTTGATGAAACTGATGAAAAGGTGAGTCTTTTCAATCGGAAGCTGGATCCTGAATTAGTTGAGGCCCCTCATCTGCACCCAGGATTGGATTAAATCTTCAGGTATGTACAAGCACAACTCCTCATCTTTTAACTTAATGCTGATCTCTTTCATTTGCAGTAGACAGATACAAAGGAACTGCAACTAGTATAATGTTCCTATTCTTGGTAAACAGAAATAATTTCTGACAGAGTTGATGGAAACATAAATGTGACAATCCACCAAAATTTAAACGTAAAAATCCAAACTTTTTTTTTTTTTTGGAAAACCCTGAGTGTTGCTTGCACATGTAGAAATACCAGCCCTAGCTGCATATTTGTTTTAGGCTAAAGTAACCCCTATGTGAGCATACCAATCCGGTGAGTGTAAAGACACCACACTTATCTCCAATTCAACCCTATATTCCAATGTGCTCCTTCAAGTGTACACCACATGTGCATTTGAGTTAGCTTTTTCCAACGCATTTTCAAAGGGTTTTCACGTGCATCTCACCACGTCACTAGGTCTAATGTATTTGCAAAGTCATTTAATTCCTAGTAGTATTTGGATAACCGATTATACTCTAGAGTTCCCCTCTTAAAAGTATGGCCGGCAAAACAAAATCTCTAGCATTATACCTTTGCCTTGATCACCATAGCCTTTTGGTTTTTCTCTTTCTTAATTATTTTCCGAGTGAGAGCTTGCTCCAGTTATATTGACCACCCTACATCCATCACTAAACCTTGCTCACTGCCTTTATGTGGACCTAGCTTAGCATAAATAACATTTCTTTTTCCACTTTTGCTTGTTTGTGAACTGGTGGCCCTAACCAAGCCCAATTGGCCAAAGTGTGTAGGATAATCCCGTGTGTGCAGCGGCATAAACCATGAACCCAACCGGGGATACCTGAGTTAAAAATATTTTTTTCTATAATATTAGAAATGCTATCAAAACCTTTGCTAAAATGGTTAGTTGTGGTAATGAAGAACAAACGAATGCCATACCTTATGAATGAGTGCATTTGGTTCTTTTTCGTTCTATTGGTTTTTTATGGTAATATGTAACTTACTGTGATACTGGTTGCACGTATAACAGCTACGGAGGAGGACCTACAAGATGAAGCTAACCCCGAGGACATCGAGGAGTTGGGCGACGACCTAAGCGAAGGTGTCACATCCCACCCAACCTCATAGAATTCAAAATATCTTGCTACTAGATGGCTAGGGATTTATCTTGCAATGATCTTGTGATTGGTTGCATGGTAGAATTGTTTGAGCCATTACCTTGTCACAACCAAACTCCTACATGCCCGTTGATAGGTTAGACACTCGCATTTCATACACTTGCTATTCAATTCTATTACAATGCCTTGATATCAACTAATGTGTTGCATAGTGTAGACCTGCTTTGTGTGTGAGGATTAGGCACTTGGTGTCATTGCTATATGGTGTATTCTTCACATGAGAGACTTCTAACGTGTGTTTTGTGTGTGTGGTGTGGGTTGAGTCAACTAGACAGGGTAGTGTGACAAGTCTTTGGACGACGTCTTGTCGGAAGAGTGTGACCTAAGCCTCTCTCTAAATCATAAATGTGGTTGGTACATTTGAGTACATGGAGTTCTTGTGAGCATGACTCTTCAAGGAATGAGTTTCCAGGATGGAGTTGTCTATGCGAGCATGGGAGTTAGAGCTTCCATTTGAGGGAGATGTCTTGTCTGGTCCTTCTAAGGACTTAGTTGAAAGAACTGGTACATATGAACCACTCGTGCATGCTACTTAGATGGGGACAAAGATGTAATCTAGTTAGTCAGGTATCACTATTCACTACTTCTTAGGATGTAGGTGACGATGTAAGGGTGATAGGGCATATCCTCTAGCACTCCGGAGACCTATAGTGTCCTTGTGGCCCGGCACCGTGTATCACAATCTCAGCATGTTGGCGGTACTCCGGGATGAGTTAGGGTTGAGGGTAGGGTGGTATCGTATTGACTAGGTGGCAGCCTAGAATTGGCATATGTGGGGCACTGTCGATGATGGTGATCTTGTGGTTACAAGTGTACAAAGCTCTACAGAGTTGATTAATCTCTAAGTATGGCCATGTCCACGGTCATGGACATATCCTATGTTTCTCTCTTCACATGACTAGTGAGCGGTGTAATATTTTCTTTCCTAGCCCGAGGTCATTGCGGCATGGGCAAGTGGGAGTTGTCTTTGTCGCATAGAGACCATGGTGGTGAGATACGAGTGGTGGAGGTGTGTTGTGGTATGATGATCTTTGGGATGGATAATTTCTTGTGGATAATAATTATATCTTGATACAAACCAAATAATAGGATCTTCTTGTTAACCTTGCATTCCACTTACCATATATCAATAAGCAATCATAGAGAGAAACAATGGCAAGTACAACCCGTACTAAAAATTTTGTTTGCGATCGATACAGGTGAAGAGCCCGAGTCGACTACGACAACGATGTTTGGGAAGACTAGGTGCTTCCATCCGCGTTCAAGCTTCTTGTGGACATGGAGTCTCTCGCTCCACCGATGCACTAGTTCTACTCTAATGTTGTTCTCGTCTATGTGATTCCACCGGTGTGGCGATGTAATAATATGCAAAGCTATGTGATGTAATCTTTAAAACAGGTATTTGTAATGTATGCGTAAAGTTTGGTATAACGAGTTGCCCTTTAGGGGTCTCGGTTATGTGTTTATATAGATGGGAAACACCCCCATTGGCTTGTACAACAAGTTGGTTTGTTACACGGATTGCTACATACATATCGTGTAACTTAGGGACTCATACAAGTTGTCCCTAGAGGTTACGTACAAGTCATTGTATACACGAAGAACTCTGAATCTGTTCGGCTGATTTAATAAGCCGGCTGATTCCGACTGATTTAATAGTATTGTGTGCAAGAAAAAAAACCGAAACAAGACGAAATAAGCCAAGAGAAGGGCAGCCCTATATCTTCTAACACTCCTCAATCTTAGCCACATACAAGGTTGAGATTGTTTCTAAAGTCTCTTAAATTCTCGCACGCTAAAGCCTTGATGAACCCATCGGCCAATTGATCTTTTGTGCTAATAAACCGAATCTCCAGAAACTTTTGTGCAACCCTTTCACGCACAAAATGAAAATCGATTTCAATATGCTTGGTTCTCGCATGGAACACTGGATTAGCAGAGAGATACTTAGCACCAAGGTTGTCACACCACAACCGAGCCTGAAGAGGATGAGGAATTCCGAGCTCCGTCAACAACTTTTGAACCCAAATCATCTCATCACCTGTTGCATTTGCCAAAGACTTATATTCAGCTTCAGTACTTGATTGTGACACAGTGGCTTGTTTCCGAGCACTCCATGAAACAAGATTATCACCAAGAAACACTACAAATCCACCGGTGGATCTTCTATCATCAACAGAGCCTGCCCAGTCGGCATCAGAGAAAGCACTGACTCTCATAGTCCTTGACTTCCCAATTCGCAACCCAATTTTCGGTGTTCCTTGAACATACCTCAAGATTCGTTTAGCTGCACTCCAATGAACTGTTGTTGGCGCTTGTAGAAATTGACAAATCTTGTTCACAGCAAAGCACAGGTTCGGTCGAGTAATTGTCAAATATTGAAGAGCCCCCACCGGACTTCGTACTTAGTGGAGTCTTCCCCGCCCAAGCGCTTGCCCTTCATATGCACTTAGTTTTTCTCAGTAGTGGACACCGGTATATCAACCGCCTTGCAACCACTCATACCCGACCGAGCCAAGATATCTACCGCATATATCTCGCATTGTGAAAGCACTAACCCATCCTTGACCTTTTTCACCTCAATCCCCAGAAAGTAATGTAGATCACCTAGATCCTTCAATGCAAAATCTTTCTGTAGATCACTGAGTAGCGCCTTGGTTGCTTATGAGGAAGAAATTGCTACAATTATGTCATCAACATACACCAGAACAAATATTTTATACTTGCCTCTGTTATAATAGAACAAGGATGTATCGGCCTTGGAAGGTACAAACCCAATGAAATCAACTTTGCACACAATCTTGCATACCAAGCATGTGGTGCTTGCTTTAATCCATAAAGAGCCTTATCCAACTTGCAAACATACCTTGGATGATTCTTATCTGCATAGCCAGGTGGTTGATACTTCTTCATTTAGAACACCATGAAGGAAAGCATTCTGAACATCAAGTTGTTGCAACGACCATCCTTGAGTAACTACAGTAGACAAGATCAACCGAATTGTTGCTTCTACTAAAAATGTCTTCATAGTTCCATAGCGTTGCTTATATCCTTTTTGCCACTAATCGTGCTTTATAATGATCAACAAAGCCATCCGCTTTCCTCTTCACCTTATACACCCACTTGCATCCTATTATGTTCTTCCCTTTGGGTGGTGGAACTAGATGCCAAGTCTTGTTACGAGATAGTGCTTGACACTCGTCATCCATGGCCGAGACCCACTTAGGATCTTTGAGAGCTTCAGAAACACGTGTAGGCTCTTTTGGAGTGGAAGTAGCAGTCATACCCCAGCGTACAGTACCGTCTGTGTGTTGCTTAGGCTTCACAATACCACGTTGGAGCCGAAAAAGGTAGGTCGATTTATTGCTGAAGATGGAACACCAATATCTGCTGAAACGGCCTGGGTCGCAGCACCATTGCCCGCATTGGATCCACTAGTAGCCACACCTGATCTCGTCGAGAGATCACCTTGGGACACCGTGATCCCCTCATGCGGATCAAGCTGTGAAGCCACAACGCCGGTCGAAGACTCAGGAGATGCTGAAGTTGCTTTAGCGAAGATCCTCCCGACGCGGTTGCCGTGGGCCGAAGACGTGGGCGCCGATCCCGGCGTTGTTCTGCCGGTAGGGAGTTAGGAACCACAGCGACTGCCCCGGTTGTCACGTTTCTCCCGAATCCCGCACATCGACGATAGGGTGTTACGCCAAAGACCGCTTTACACCAACTGCATCATCCAAAGGCCAAATTTTCTCGTGTAACCTGTGAATCATCAGGAGAACTCAAAGCACCATTAGTCTGGTTAGGAGAATCACAGTGTTGATCACAGATTAGTGAATCCTTGAAAGATGATGAACCAAGGGGAGAATCTGAAGGACTCGGAGCTCGGTGCGAAGGAGAGCACCAACGTTTGGATGGAGTTTTGAGAACGGAAAAATTGTTTCATCAAAAACTACATCTCATGAAATATAGATACGGGCACCGGGGGACATGTAGGATAGAACTCAACGGATGCATGATTGTCTCGGGTGAGACGATTGACAGAAACTAAGCTCTTACGAGCACCAGGGACATGTAGGATATTACGAAGATGAATCTTTTGTGAAGGAGAATGCACAAAACCATGACCAACCCGTGAAAATCTCCATACCGTCCCGCTTTGCGGCGTGGATGTACTCCCTCCATGATACTTTGTCACGCGAACAGAGCTTCTCAAGGTCGTTGGTGATGTGATCTGTTGCCCGGGAGTCCATGTACCAATTAGTATCTACTCCATAGGACGAGGTAACATTGGAGGCAGGCTTCTGTTGCTGCGGTGGGCCTCCTTGGAACTTCTCATCGTACCTCTTCCTTGCCACACACCTAGCGGATCAATCTTGCCTGGAAGCCGGTATTGGTACGTCCGCCACCACGTTCGTTCCTACCACCACGGGTGAACCCGCCGCGACCGCCACGCCCCTCCTCCACGAGGGCCATTGTTGGAGCCGCCACCACGGCCTCCTTTGGTCGCAAGATTGAAGGAGGTTTGAGATCCTTCGTTTTGCATCTCAATGCGTTGTTCAAACGCAACGAGTTGAGCACAGAGCTCAGGGATGGTGAGCGGTTCAACTCTCGGTGAGATCGCAGAGACCACGAGGTTGAACTTCGGTGTCGAGTCCGCGAGGATGTACGACCCGGCTCTTCATCTTCAAGCTTCCGTCCCTGCCGATGTCATCTCTTCTTAAGACCCTTCATCTTCGTGAAATACTCCGCCCACCGCCGACACTCCCCCTTGACGCCGTGGCGAAAGCCATGCGCTGCGGAGATAATCGCGCCAGAGACCGTGGAAGCATGCAGCCCCCGGATCGCGGTCCAAAGCTCGGCCGCTGTTTGGGATGTCGACACCGAGAGAGGATGTCTTTGGACAAGGATGAGAACATGTAGCTCTTCATCTGACTGTCCTTGGCGATCCACTTCTCATACTTCTGATTGGGAGCCGATCAACTTTCTTGTCGGTGTCGGCTTGTGGAGGTAACTTCAAGGAACTCCGCCGGTGCCTTCACGGTGGGCTTGATGAACCCCGCGAAGTTGTGCTCCTTGCAACGTGTTCATGACTGGGCATACCACATCCCGTAGTTTGCCTCGCCAAACTTCTTGGTAGGTGGAGGGAGGAACCCGAAGGCAAGCGCTGCCATTGCTTCGATTTTAATTCGACATGGATCTAATCTACCATGAGTAACAAGGCTCTAGATACCATGTAAAGTTTGGTGTAACGAGTTGCCCTTTAGGGGTCTCGGTTACGTGTTTATATAGATGGGAAACACCCCCATTGGCTTGTACAACAAGTTGGCTTGTTATACGGATTGCTACATACATATCGTGTAACTTAGGGACTCACACAAGCTGTCCCTAGAGGTTACGTACAAGTCATTGCATACATGAAGAACTCTATCTTCTAACAGTATGCACTACGGTACTAGGTGGATGTTGTTAATGTGATGACATGATCTTCCTTGGACTATCACATTATGTTGTATCATCTGTGGATTGTTTCAATAAATATGCCTGCTTAATGCACAATAAGGTAAGGCTGCCATGTTCATGTCTTCTCTCATTTTTGTCCACTATGCACACACATACACCATCATAACACATGAAAATGGAAATTACACATTTCGTGGATATGCAACACCCAAGTGCATGGGACTTAGCTCACATACATTGCATTCTTAACCCAATTTATTGAAAGTCTAATTACTCATGGAAAGATTGAGAAATTGTGCACACTAGCGGTTCCAAAAAAGAAAGATAAGAAGGCTTATGTTTGAATCCTTCATTTATCAGTACATAGTATAGGCTTCTCGGTGTCAATAATGTGTGTGGTACATGAATTCTAGCTCATTGTATTCTTGAAATAATGATCTGTGATGCATTTTCGTTTCTTACATTCTCTTGGTGGATCAGTTGCTAAGTAAATGTGCGGCACAGCACCTTTCCCCAACGACCATGATGGGATCCTTTCTTTCCGTAGGGAACAATGGAACGGACATCTCGTCCAGGAGAAGAGAGGCGTGGCGTGGTTGACAAAGGGTGCCGTGGAGCACATATGTTCAGCTTTTGCAGGAGTTCAGAGCCAGTAATTGGAGGAAGGTTGAAGATATTCATCGGCCAAGACATGGCACTAATCATATTATGTTAATTTGTGTAACAACTACAGTATAAATTGTGATATACATCCCAGTATCTCTTACATCTTGTAAACTTCACTGTAGTTATATATAATTGCTACTTTCTAGAGAATTAAACTCAGGTCTTCTAAAACATTAACAACACCGTATGGCTTTTCAGCCTCAGGTTTTTCAGTTTCGGCCCGCAGCTTACATGGGCCCGATCAATACATACATCTATCTACAGTTTGCCACGGAAAGAGAAAGTTGTGTAATATATATAATTTTTTTCTTGAAAAGAACCTGCCAGTCAAGCTATTGATTATATATTAGAGAAGGAGAACAAAACCATCCGTTCTTAGGCTTGAGTTTATTCCCAAACTCTGTCTCAGTGGAAATGGTATCGGTAAGCTGAGCATACATATGATAGCTGAAAACTCTGCATATAGCTCACAAGTGCCTACCTCTGCTCGGTCAATTTCTATACTTTGCTACGGTCTACAATAGAAGTTGTCGGACTCGGATCGGAGTTCGTAGGTTCCGTATAAAAACAAGGTAAAGGTTGTGTGAACCCTGTCGTGGATTCATTAAAAAGAGCGGCTTATATGAAGTGCAAAAGAAAAGTGCACGGAGACTCTGAAGCTTTACACAGAATTAGTTGTCATGTGATATGGAAGAGTTGGGTCCGATGTGTGACGGGGAGATTGTTAAGTTTAGTCCCACATCGTAATCGATGGAGGGGAGCACAACATATAGGATGGGGCAGTCCTCACCTATTAGGCTAGTCTTTTGGGTTGAGTTAGATTCGAGCCTTTATATGTGTTGCTCCGTTGGACCCGGTATTAGGCCCGTTTTGCTTGTGATACAACGAGCTGGGCCGTTTTCTTATAACAAGTGGTATAAGAGATTCCATCCAGTGTTGTCTCATAAACCCACTACAGTTTTTATGAAAGTTTTATTAATGTTTATACTCTACTCCCTCCGTCCCAAAATAAACGACGTTATGGGAAGCGTGCCGATCAAACTTTTTCAACTTTGACTAAGTTTGTAGAAAATACGTGCAACATTTAAATCTTTAAATAAATTTGTTAAAAAACTAGACTTAAAGATCTTTCCGATGATACTAATTACTTAACATAAATATTTATATATTTTAATATATAATTGCCGGCATTTTGAAAACATTGACTTCTCGGGAAGCGAGAAGGTCTTTTATTTTGAGACAGAGGCAAGATCTAAGAACTACTTCCTCCGTCCCTAAAAGATTGTCACCGCAAGACTTCCCGAGACACAAATGCCGACAATTATATATTAAAAATATAAAAACATTTGTGCTAAGTAATTAGCATCATCGGAAAGATCTTCAAAGTTTTTTAACAAATTTATTTAAAAATTTAAATGTTGCACGTATTTTCTATAAATTGAGTCAAACTTATGGCACACATCCCACGGTGACGTTCTTTTTAGGGACAGAGGGAGTATATGAGAGGTAGTATAGTAAATATTAGGAAAATACACTGTAGTAGTGTTGTAGACGGTGGGCTCATGTGTTATTCCGTGCCATGCCGGTCCAAGACTCTGCAACCCATTGATCGCACTGAGAGATTGTAAGCACGGTACGTCGTCCCTCTATTCGCACTGCCAGCATATGATCCAAGTACTTTTGTGTGGTGACACGCTTTAGTCCATGCCAAAGACTGTGACGTCACGATCACTGGCGGAGCTACATGGATGCCTGGGTATTCCCAGGAATACCCAACTTTTTCTCTACAACAATAAGTATATATATAGGTATACACAAATGTATAATGTATATTGGTCATTATTTGTTCATTCTCGAGCACAACAATCTCAGTCCACAGCTAATTCCCGCGGCCTTTTCGTTTCCAGCTTCTAGACCGGCCCGCGAGAGGCAAGGGCGCAAGGCCCAGTAGCCCAGTAAGGCAAACAGAGCGTCCTCCCGCTGGCCCCCCTCTGTTCGCTGCCTACGCCCGGACACGCCGACGCGGATACGCCCCCGACGCTCGCCTGTAGGACCGACCAGCTCTCCCGATTCCCCAATCAATCCCCAATCCCTAATCTTTGGCCTCTTCTCCGATCGACGACGGCGAGTCGCGAGCGGCCACCGGCCAGCAGCGGTGCTCGACTCAGGTAGGGGCGCAGGCGGGCGGAGCGGAGGCCGGGGGCAAGGCCGGCCGGGCGCCGGTGGCCAGGTGCCTAGCGCTGACGGCCAGGCCGCCGGCGGGCAGCTGCGGCGTGCTAGGACAGGGGATGGCCGCGGCCAGCTAGCCGGCTGGGCGTTTAGCCGCTTTATTTAGCCGAAGGTGAGGCAGTTGATTTTCCCCAATCCCCATTACTGGATTTGGTCATTTGATTTAGGAAAGTCCGATTGATTGGATTTTCTCCTATAGATTACTTTCAGTTTTGCATTTTGCAATATGAAGAAAACCCTTGATTTGAAGAGTTTGTGGGATAGAGCAGCAAGGTTCCACATCAATTTCGTAACCAGTTGCAAACCTACTTTGCTATGCATTTTTTTTTTTTTTTTTGGATCGTGGGAATACCCAACTTCTAAATCCTAGCTCCGCCACTGGTCACGATCCACCCCTCAAAAGGCACAGCACAAGTTGTAGGTCTGGTCCCTTCATTGACCGACTATGGGTCTCAAGTCCCCGGCCAGGTGATTGAAAATGACCGATGCCAAACTTTATACTTTAGTCAGCGTCATCCTATCAATGGAGCACTGATGATGAGATTATAAAGTACCGTATGCTTAGTAGGAACCCAATTCAAAGCTGTCAAGAGAGAAGCAACAGAGATGGAAACACCGAGCCACCCCTATTGCCTCCTGCTGCTCGTGCTGCACTGCTACCTCCTGCAGTCTACGGTGGCGATGCAGTCCGGACCAGTAGGCCGAGGCAGAGGTGCTCCTCCGGATCAAGCACGCCTGGGGTGACCCGCCTGCGCTCGCGGCATGGAGCGCCGCTACCTCGGCCACGGGCGCACACTGCCGCTGGCCATATGTGCGGTGTGACTCCGCCGGCCGTGTCAGGAGGCTTGACCTCGGCAGCATCAATGCCACGGGCCCTGTTCCGGATGCTATTGGCGGACTCTCTGCCCTGGCATACCTCGACCTCTCCAACAATGGTATCGCCAGTGCGTTCCCGACGGCGCTCTACTGCTGCGGCTCACTCCGGTACCTCAACCTGTCCTTAAACAACATTGGTGGAGAGCTCCCCCATGACATCGGCCATGGACTCTCAGCAAACTTGAGCATTCTGGACCTATGCTGGAATGAGTTCAATGGCAGCATACCAGCATCTCTGTCAAGGCTCCGAAACCTCCGACATCTCGAGCTGGACCACAACGACCTCATTGGCACTATCCCGACAGAGCTTGGTCAGCTGAGTCTTCTCGAGACATTGTCGTTGGCGTACAACTCGTCCGACCCAGGGAATCTACCAACATCATTCAAGAATATGACCAAGCTAGTCAGCCTATGGGCTACAGGATGTGGCCTCGTCGGCAACTTCCCGAGCTGCGTGGTGAATATGACAAAGTTGGAGCTTCTAAACCTTGCAGAGAATTTGTTGACAGGAAGCTTACCTCATGAGGTTTGGAGCCTCAAGAAGCTTCAGTTCTTACTCGTTTACATGAACAACCTCACCGGACACCTAGTGATTGATGGTTTTGTTGCGAGGGGGTTGAACCACATCGACTTATCCCGCAACAAGCTTACTGGAGCCATCCCTGGAGTCTTTGGACGCTTGGAGAACCTCACAGAATTATTGCTCGTTTACAACAGCTTCTATGATACACTCCCGCCAGACCTTGGGAAACACTCGCCAGGCTTATATTATGTTTGGGTTGGTGATAACAAGTTCACTGGTGGCATCCCAAAGTGGTTGTGCGCTCAAGGCAGGCTTCAGTATTTCAATGCCTCAAATAACCACTTTAACGGCACCATTCCAGAAGATCTAGCACAATGTGCCACTCTCGAGAATCTGGCCCTGAATAATAACCAATTCTCTGGTCAGATACCAGCGAATTTGGGCTACGGTACGCCACTGCTGCGTAGACTAAATCTGGCAAACAATAAACGCTCCGGAAGGATCTGCTGAGTTAATATGTTGGGACCAAACTTACTGCTATATATATTGAGTTAGTTAATTACATGCATCTGAAACGTCAAACCATAAGCAATGTCTTCCTATGTAGAGAAAGTCAGCTTTCCGAAAACATTAATTTTCATTCCGGTCTCGAAATTCTCAAACATACTCCCTCCATATTGGTATTAGAAGTCCTTTAGGACATGATTGTGCATACCAAGGAGGCATTAATTGGGGTAATTTTTCCATGTTTGCCCTTAATAAATAAGGTTATTGATGCATTCTAAACACCAATGCATGCACAGCCCATTGGCTAGCACAAATCCCCGGTGACACTCCAGTCCGGGGGGTTGCCGGTTCGATCCGAAATGTAGCTTTAATTTTTGCCGCTTGCTGTGCAATTTATTAGGCAACAACGACGCCCAAGCTTGCTCGCGATTCTCGTAGGACTTCTTTTTGTGTGCTCTCCCCGTTTGGACGGACAAAAGACTTCTATTTGCATTACGGAGGGAGTATTTATAAATAATAACATCGCATGGCGCATGCTGCAATCAGCTTTTTACAGGTGTTCAGAGCCAGTAATTGGAGGTGGGTCAACTAATTCAAATCATTTCAACTAGTCTTTTCCTTCTTGTCAGTAGGGCAGCACAAACTCGTTTTGTGCTTCTGTTTGTTCCGCTGTTCTGTCAAGGGAAACAACCACACCTAAAACCATGCATGCTATTAAAAGCATGCTAATAAAAAATGATACGGCGGTATGCATGTCAATCAAACAGTTTGCACCACGTCTTTAGAGATGGTCCTCATCTAACTTTTTCCTCGCCAACCTCATAACTAGTGTGTTCCCGACGGCATTCTACCACTGCAACTCGCATGGTTCATCAACTGTCCTTAAACTACATCGGTGGGGAGCTCCCCAGTGACATTGACTGCGGCCTCGGGGGCGAACCACAGCATTCTAGACCTCAATTTCAACGAGTTCAAGGGCAGCATCCATCTTCTCTATAAATGCTTCAAAACCTTCGCACTCTATTGCTTGACCTCCGCTGCCTCACCAGTGCTACCCCCAGCGGAGCTCGGTGAACTGACAAGCCTCTGAGGACGATCTATTAAGCTGATCTGCAGAAACTACGGCAATGTAGCAACTACCCTGGACGCTAGAGAAACTGAACGGACAGGGTCCTGACAAGCACAAATATTTTACATGAGTCTCAAATCCCAAATAATAGCATCCTCTCAAGAGAAAATCTGATCCTAACCTCACCCAAAAAAAAAAAAAAAAAAAAAAAATCTGATCCCAAATACATCCCTCATCCCAGTATGTCTTACACCTTGTAAACTTCAATGGAGCTATATATAATTGCCTTTCAGAAGTCCAGGTCCCCTAATTCGGGGACGATTTGAGATGCATCCGTGACAACATAGCCCTGACCTACCCTGTGCACTAATGTTACTACTTACCCTATAAATGGTGACGAACCATCAAAATAAAAATAAAAATGATGTATTGCACGATTTAGTTCATGCCCCAACAGCCTTCTGCTTCTTGGCAGCATTAATGTAAGGCCGCAGCACAAACTCGCTTTGCACTTCATTTTGTTCCACGGTTCCTGGTTTGATCTGTCAGGCAAGCGCAATCAACATGTTAGTACCAGCAACCAGTATATGTGCCTCAGAAAATGTGGTAACAACCGGATGCACATGTTAGTACCAGCAACCAGTATATGTGCCTCAGAAAATGTGGTAATGACTGGATGCGAGTGTTCCTGATACCTGGTACAGCCGCATCTCAAACCATGGGCCAACCTCCTTCAAGTCCATCGATCTGGGGGCGCTAGCTTTTTCATATACATGATGCCTTGCATATAACAAAATTTAAAGGGAGCTGTCAACCATATGCATAGAACAATAAAAGCTTCTCAGGAAGCAGAGCACCTACACAATTACACACTAGAGAGTGACAGGAATATTGTACCTGAAAGATATGTACTCGTCTCTATTAGCAAAGGTTTTTTTTTTCCTCGAACACGCAGGAGGGCTACGTATCAATATATTAAGAAGGAGAAAAAAGGGTGACATACCCAAACAAATACAAAAGAGGGGATTAAGGGTCCCCCCCAACCACACAAACGCACACACTAAATCACATGATATCCAAAGGATACTACCCAGGACCAGGGAGACTTAACAGCCTAACTAGGGGGCTGTAGGGCGAGGAGATGAGAAATTCCTCTAGCCCCAGCCAACTCCCATAGAAACATGTCATCCCTAATGGAGGAGAGAAGCCCATTCAGATCAGGTCGGCGTCCATCAAAAACACAGCGGTTTCTATGGTTCCAGAGGTTCCAAGCCACCAAGATAATAACAGAATTCAGGCCCTTCTTTGCATGATCAGCCACCCTTGTGGCCACCTGCTCCCACCAGTCATCAAAAAAGAATGGTCCTCCAACTGTGGGGCTAAACTTTGCAAGCCAAGTCGCTGAAGGACATTGAACCAGATTTGGCGCCACGAAAACACAAGAAACCAGCAGGTGGTTAATCGCCTCCTCCTCTTGGTCACACAGGCGACAATGCTCAGGATGTGGCAGGCCCTTCTTCGCAAGCCTGTCAGCCGCCCAGCACTTATTGTGTGCAACCAGCCACATGAAGAATTGGCACTTACCGGTGCCCAGCTTTTCCATATTCTCTCCCAAGGCTTGAACTGGGTGGCGCCAATAAACATTGCCTCATATGCTGACTTGGCTGAGTATTTCCCATTAGATGCAAATTGCCAAATGTGAGAATCATCCACCTCAGGCTGCAGCACCACCTCGTTCAGAAGCTCCCACAGATTGAAGAATTCAGACAAGAAAGCCACTGTATGAGCACCTCTAATATCAGCCACCCATCTCCTATTAGCAAAGGTTATTATTCTCTTTGAATCTGGCTTTGGCGTAGGAAAGAGGTGCTTGAGAATAGTGGCAGTCCTTTCACCAATCTGGAATACAAATAACGAGTTACAAAACTGTCATGGACAGAGAATAAAAGGATAGCTAACCTCTACAGAAAATCTACAGAAAAAAAAAAAAAGCTACCTCCCTAGTAAAACTCTAAAGAGTGTTTAAGTTCCTACAGTCCAATCTAAGTACTATGCAATCAACCAGAGCTCAGAATGCCTCTGCCAACATCATCCAAGTTTCAGATTTCTGCATGCAAACTCAGGCAGACAGAAAGTGATGGTCAGATGTCAAGGGTCTCAAGCTGAATCAAGCAGCATATGGAAGTGGAGATATTCAGTATAGAAGGTTTGAATGGACTGAGTAGTCTTCACAGTAGTAACTAACTACATCTCATGTTAACGGTTAACACGAAAAACATCATCAAAACCTGAATTATGCACACTTTGTCAAATTTAGAACCCAACAAACCAGTCGCACACCTAACAAAAGGACAAGAAATAAAAGGAAAATCAAAATATACCAAATACAACTATACAAGTGATAGTGGAGATTCTTGGTCATTGAATCATAAATAGATTTAAGTGTTATCCCAATGGAAAGAATATCTCAGGTTCACGAAAAAGACATCACTGCAACCCCAACAATGAAACAAGAATAAATAGCAAGCACATCACATTCTCACAGGTTAATGAGACAAACATCATCACAACCTAGGAGTTCTGTGGATATTAGGATTCACATGCAAGATGTACCTCTGTTCAATTTGAACAAAAGATTGACAGAACTAAACGGAGACCCCAAAAACCATAGAACAAGAATAGGGAAACATAGCAAATAAGAGTGGAGGTTCTCAGTCTTGAGTTATGAATGGATTTAGGTGTCTTACATGGAATAAAGATGTATCAGGTTAACAAGAAAGTCATCATTGCAACCTCCCAATATTGTAAAATAGGCATGCACATGCTGGGATGCAAGGCACAAAAGGCGAATGAAAAAGATGGTACAAAAGAGTGTAACACCCTCAACATGTTATATCTTCAAACAATATCAATGCTGCTCAGCTATAGTTTTTGAATGGATAGATGCTATCCGCATAGTACGTGTCAGGTTAACGAGAAGTCCATCATGGCAGCCACACAAAGCACTAAGCAAACTACAGATTAGAATTTGAACACTTGCTTGCAATTAAACAAAGTTAACATGATGTTTGATGTGACCAACAATATATTTTAGAATGGAACTATTTTTTTTTTTTTTTTGACAACAAAACTATTGTTAAATTAACCAATGCAAAACATAGACAAGTCAAAAACAACAACAAACTTGGAAACAACTGCAGAAGCAGAAAATGAAGGGAACAACAAAGTAGCAGCAGCAGATTATGGAACTGGAGGTGCTCAGCATCTTATTATTCAAATGAATATCATATCACCATCATCATACTAGCAATGTATGCTTCACAAGAAGCTCTCAATGGGAGGGAAGGAGGGATGCATGGATGGATGCAACGATCGATCGACAGACAGACACAAACACACACACACATAAAGTGTGTGTTAGAGAGAGAGAGAGAGAGAGAGAGAGAGAGACTTCTTGAAAAAGATATCATCACGGCAGCCTCCAGTTCAGTAGTGACTGCATGGATATCCTCCTAATGGACATGGATTCCATGCAAGTAAGCAACAAGATAAACAAAGATACCATGGTAACCACTGCCACCACCAGACCCACACACTTCAACATAAGTATGAAGTTGCTTACCTTGCTATGGAAAGGCGCAACTTTTCAAGCACACACAGTGAACAGGTCACCATGACAACAATTATAAGGCATGGAGGCAAAAAAAAAATCCTGTCAAATTTGAACACACCAAACCAGACCCCCACCCAACAAAAAAAAGACATGAAAATATAAGGAAAAAGCAAAAAATCAAGGCCAAGTGAAAGTGGAGATTCTCAGTCTTTGAGATATGAATGGATTTAAGTGTCTTTCATGGAAAGAACATCTCAGGTTAACGAAAGACATCATTGAAAACCTCTAACACTGAAACAAGCCAAATAGCAAGCACATCACAGGTTAATGAAGAAATATTAGGATTCACATTCACATGCAACCTTTGAACAGAGATTGACAGAACTAAATGAAGACACCAAAAACCATGAACAAGAAAAGGGAAACATATCAAAGTAGTGAGAAAGGAGGTTCTCAGCCTTGAGCATGAATGGATTAGGTGTCATTCATGGAATAAAGATGTATCAGGTTAACGAAAAAGACATCATTGCAACCTTCCAACACTGTAAAATAGGCATGTACATGCTGGGATGCAGCAAGGCACAAAAAGGGAAATTAAAAGATGGTTACAAAAGTGTGACACCCTCAACTTGTTATGTCTTCGACAATATCAATGCTGCTCAGTTATAGTTTTTGAATGGATAGATGATATCTCATAGTATGTCTCAGGTTAACGAAGCCCATCATGAAAGACACACAAACTGTAAGCAAACTACAAACTGTAATGTGAACATTTGCTTGCACTTAACATGATATTTAATGTGACCAGCATGGAATGGAACTATTGTTAAATTAACCAATGTGCAACATAGGCAAATAAACCAAACAAGAAACTTAGCTTGGAAACAGCAGCAGAAGCAGAAAATGTAGAAAGGAATAATGCAATAGCAGCAGCACACTATGGAACTGGAGGTGCTCAGCAGCTTATTATTCAAATGAATATAATCATCATCATCATACTAGCAGTGTACGCTTAACAAGTAGGCCTCAATGGGAGGGAAGGAGGGAGGGAGGGATAGATGTGTAGAAATCTCTGTATATCTAGATGCATAGCAGAAAGCTATGGATCTAGAAAAGCCAAAATGACTTACAATTTGGAATGGAGGGAGTATACACGCACACACAGAAACAGATAGAGTTCATGAAAAGGCTATCATCATGGCAGCCTCCAGTTCCTAATGGTTGCATGGATTTCCATGCCGGTAAGGAATAAATAGACAAATAACAAAAAACAACACCATGGGAACCACTGCCACCACCACACCCCACCATCACCAACCCCACACACCAAAATTTTCATCGCAAGTATTAAGTTGTTTACCTTGCTACGGAAGGGCGTAACTTTCCAAGAACACATAGTGAACAGGTTACCATGACAACAATGATAAGGTATGACATATCAGGCCAAAAAGTTAGCTGTTTCCAAGAATCAATGCGTAACGATTTACCTGGGTTGAGAAGTTGTCAAGTGCTAAATGTGGGTATGCTTCGACATTTTTTCCATTGCCTTCCTACCTTTAATATCATGTCGTGTCACCTGACCAGAACAACCAAAACTAAGGATACAACCGAGGTTGAGCACTCAATTTGTACACTTGTGCTGCACAAATCTCAGCATATATATACTTCCAAAAAGGTTAAGCACACTTACCACATTGAGCAACCCGAAGTATGCAGTTGGACCATTCGGTAGATGGGAAACGATCAAACCATCAGGGATCAAACCATCAGGTTGACCACGATGTTCATGGACCAAAAAGATCTGTGAAATCATGTGACAGGCATGACTCGACGATTTCTGATATAACCTGCAGATGAGTAAAAACTAAAAAGTGAAGAACAAACACTTAAGACAACAACATACTAGAGTGATGTACGCACTAAAGCAAAGAAATCAAGCAGAGCAATATATCCAGTTATTTATTAGTACCTATAAAAATCATGTACAACAAGTTCTGTTTCTTGCAAGCATCGCATAGCAGGTACTGGATATGGTAAACATAAGAGCAATAGCATGGTATCTGCTGCTGCAATATACCTGGCCACCACGGTTCATTCTCTGTGACATGGGAAAGATAACCTTCACCTCCTAGGAAGAGAACCAGAAAGGTCCGTTAGCTGATGCCATGCACCATTTGGATCTACAGAAAGGATCCAAAAAGTTCCAGGACTGCATAAGTACCTTAACAAACTGAGTTAAGGGGCGCTGGGATTGCGAGACGTGGTTAGTAGTATCTTGGGCTCCCGAACTGAGGCAGTAGCGTACTCATCCTCGACCGTGCTCCTAGGAACTGTAGCACCCAATCAGCAATCCAAACAACAGAGCAACACATCGTTAGACAGATCTCCCTACAAACAAATGTAAATAAGCAAGGACACTACATTCCACTCGCTCGAGCAAAAACACGCACCTCAAGGCTCCTCCTGGTCCTCGAGGTCGATCTGCCTGCGCAGCTCGTGCTCCCGCGTTGCGGAGCTCGGTGGGGATGGGCTTGCCCTCCTCGAGCGCCGTCTGGATGCGGAGCTTCTTCTCGAACAGCGCCCGCTGGGAAGGCCTGAGGCTCTTAGAGTACAGGTACCGCCGCCGGTCCCGTATACGCCGCCGTATCATCTTCGCTTCCCACATCCTCCTCTCCGCTTCCGCAGGACTAGACTCCGCAAAACCGTCTGATCTAGGCGTAGGGCAGGGGCTGTGTGATCTAGGTGGAGTCGGTAAACCCTAACAGCTCAGTTTCGTTCTTCTCCCGGCGTAGGCGGCGGCGACGGCGGGGGGTTGGCGCTGCCGCTCCTAGACTCGATTCTGGTCCCATATGGGCTTGCACAAATGAGCCCATTTGTCTCTTCGCTTGGGCCTCAGGGAGTCAGGACACTGGACACTGGGTTAGCAGGGCGGCCCACTTGGTTTTCCTAGCGTGGAAAGGCTTGTGTACAGGTAAAGCCGTGGTCTGCATCAGTCATGGAAGAAACTGAATGATACGAGTAGAAAATAGTGTAACTGTGGAGCTTTGGATTGAATTATATTCCCTCCTATCCGTCTTAAAAAGAATGGTATTTGTGTCCCTCAACTTGACTATAGTTTAACCAAATTTATAAGAGCAATGCCAAGAACTTGGCAAACTTTATTTGACAAAACTAGTTTTTTGGCAACTCGGCAAAAAAGATATGCCAAAGGAAAAAATTGCCCATCTCCAAGAACTTGGCATGGTTGACTTGGAAAATACTAGGTGGACCCACTATATTTTTGTTCCAAGTGTATAATCGATACTATTTCATTGTAATGACCAATTTTAATTTGAATGCAAAAACTCGTGTGGTTGTGACATTTTTCAAATTTGAGTAGTATTTGTATCTCAGATAAGATTTATTACGAAAATATATTTTATCATTAATTAATCTATTGATACTTAATTTGCATTATGAGTATTAGTGTCCCTCAACTTGACTAAAGTTTAACCAAACTTATAATAATTAGTATTAATATTTATGTCTCAAATAAGATTTATTATGAAAATATATTTTTATCATTAATCTATTGATACTTAATTTGCATTATGAGTATTAGTATTTTATTATATTTTTTTGATAAAGTTGAAATCATTTTACTCCTCAGGCAGCCAGAATTGTATTTTTTGGATGGAGGGAGTACTTGGGCAAAGAATGTGGTGCTTGATTGTTTGTTGATGTTGAGGACAACAAGCTCATCGGCAAGAGACCTCTTCGCCTCAAGCAACCGCTTGAAAGGCTCCATCCCGGTTGGCCTCGGTAACTGTTCCACCGTACTCAATTTTGACCTTGCCGATAACCAACTTGGGCCTGTTTGGAACGGAGGAATACAAAAACAGAGGAATGGAAGAAAATATAGGAAAATGATAGGAATACAATGACAAAACAGAGGAAAGGAAAAAACGCAGGAATTTCATAGAAGTGGGTGTTTGGAACACGTGAAAGGAAAACGCATGAATTATTTGAAGACACAAATGTTGCACGATTTTGTACAAACTAAGTCAAACTTGTAGCACGCACGCCAACAAATGACACTTATTTAGAGACGGAGGGAGTATATGAAATATAAGAACCATACGGTAATCTTGTTTTATTAGTTGTTGCACGCTAGTGTTGCTACATGGTGGGCTCACCACTAAATAGCTGCCCCCTCGCCCCACGAGTCACATCAACTCGCTCTTCATCTTGTCTCAAGATGCAGACTATAGAGTGCCCCTCCTTCTCACATCACATTACTTCTCTCTCGCTAAATCAAAATTTCACGGATGTATTATTAGATGCTACAAAACAATACTACAGATGACCCGCACCATGCCTTCTTTCTCGGACTTCGAAAGGAAAAGAAACTAAGAGGTTGTTGTGGATTTTAAATTTCCTCCAAACCGCATACAAGTATAGGAAACTTTCCTTTGTTCCAAATGCAGCTACAGTAGCCAAAACCATAGGAAAGCCAATTCCTTTGATCCAAACACAGCCTTAAGCCGCCTCAATGGGAGTTTCATGAGTGTTTCATGCACATTAAATGCAAATACACATCAAAAAATTTCACTTTTGCATGAAACTCCCGGGAGAGAGAAGGAAAGAGTTTCACCATGGTGAAACCTTTGAAGCACTTGCTTCACATGCGTTGAAACTGTGTGAAACCTCCATTGAGACACAAATAGAGTTTCATCATGCAACTATACAATTAAAGCATGCAATGAGAGAGATGTTGTGGGACTCTTGAGCCTATGAAACCGTGCAATGAAACCGTGCATTGAGGGAGACGCCTATTTCACGCCAAAGTTTCACATCTTGAAAACCGGGAGGTGAAACTCTCCATTGAGATTGAAAACCGGGAGGTGAAACTCTCCATTGAGACCGGCCTTATGGAGAAATCCAAGGGTTATGTGTTGAAATGAACTCGAGTACTTTCGATTCCTCGAGCAATAGCTTGAGCGGCTCCCGGTAGATCTCACCCGATGCTCCACTGTGGAAACACTTGACCTTAACAGTAACCATTGGCAACGAGTAGAATAGATGTATGCTAAAAAAACGAGTAGAATAGATGTTAATATATTTTTCAATGAACTTATCGAAGTTAGACAAGTTTGACTTAGACAAAACTAAAATGACTTTTATACTCCCCGTTCCAAATTATAGTTCACTTTGGCTTTTCTAGATTCATTTCGTTTGCTATGTATCTAAACATAGTGTATAACTAGATGCATAAAGAAAATCAATGTATCTAGAAAAGCCAAAAGTGAACTACACTAAAACGGAGGGAGTAATATTTTTGGAGTCGTTGACTAGTAATTCCATCCCCTTTGATAACTCCTTTGATGAGGAGAAAGCGAGAGACATCTATTTCTTTCAAATCTATCGCAATGTCAATAAAAACAATGCATTATTTTTATAATTATTATATAATAAAATTATATAATAAAATTATATAATTGGAGGTTGGACAGCCAATAGGGCAAAATTCCCTAAAGCTCATTCACTCAGTCCAAAATGGTATGAGCGGGCCAACACACAGGTTCAGGTCCCTTCTCAGCTTGAATATAGGTGTCTATTTTTGTTCTCAATGAAAATCACTTAGTTTTTCCTAGACTGGATCTTGTTTTTTTTTCGCTACATGTCTGGAGGTGTTAGCCGTTGCTGGAGATATGTATATATCATCATCTCTTGCAGATGTATGAGCATGTTTAGTTGCCATGCAACCCAAAAATATTTTAGGTTCGAGACAGACACTCACTTTTCATTTGTATTTGATAACTATTGTCCAATTATAGACTAACTAGGTTCACGAGATTCGCCTCGCACTTTATCACCCAAACCGTGTAATTAGTTATTTTGTTTACCTACTTTTAATGCTCCATACATACATCAAAAGATTCGATGTGACGAAGTATCAGTAACACTTTTTGGGTTGCATGGCAACTAAACATGACCTAAGTTTTAGTATGTATTCCTATTTGTATGACCTTGAATCTCCTTTAGAAAATATGAATTTATATTTCCCTCAATGTCTAGTGATCAATTCTTTAGGGGAACAGTCCATTTCCTTTGTCAATGAATACTTTGTCTATTTAAATTTCACCGGATCACACATGTGTATATATGTCAAATCTACATTTACTCTTTAGCAGCATGACGCTGTCACCTGGATTCTTACTCCCTGCTGACTTATAGGAAAGTGCCCATATTAAGAGAATAATTTCTAGAATAATTCCTTTGAACTGAGCTATGGGTCAAACCTTCCCACCCGACTTTGAGTCCTCGACTTCACACGGGTGTTTACACTTTTCCTAAATTTATTCTAGGATTTTCTTTCAGTGGTAGGCGACGTGCCTACGACAACAATACACATTTGGTGGCTTTGTCAATCTCGATTTGTAGGTCCAACCCAATTCTTGAAGATGCTCATAGCGGACGGTGTGCTTGCACGCATTCACAGGGGTCAATGTGTGCTCGTGTATGTGAGCGTATGTCATTGTAACTAGGTCTTTGTAAAAAAAAAAAGAGAATAATTCCTTTTCCATCAACCGTAGAAGCTCATTTTGATTTGCTATTTGTCAAATAACACTTTATAAGCATTTTAGGAATATCTAAAACCAAAAAAACTTCATCTAGAGCCCGTCGAACAAATAAATAAAACTAAAGTGAGTTAAATTTGTAAAAACGTTTCAATCGATCAAGTGTTATTCATTCCATATTTTCAGTGATGAACTAGTATTTAAGCGTCGCGTTACTGCTACGGGATAACTAAACTTTTGTACTAAAAACACGATCGCACGATAAAATAACAATACTATGTAATTAAATACTGAAGTTAAAATAGCATTCAATAAAAAATAAAGTTTATAAAATAAACATAGTCAAGTAACCACGCAGCATCGCAGGCTCACACACTCTACATAAGTGCATCTATAATATTTTATATCAATAGAAAGAAATCCATGATGCGTCTAATATAATATTTTATATCAATAGAAAGAAATCCACGATATCTATTTCTTTTTTTGTGCACCATTAAGTTCACGAATAAAATGCAGATTAGAAAAGCTTCCTTACTATTCCGCCGACTAAAATGCAGGAATACCCTATTACATGGAACTGGTTAGCAAAAAATAAATAACATTTTTTTTTTTTGGTACGACAATTAGGCCAATTTTTGATACACAATCTTATATAAGAAGCAAAGCACAATGAGATTGTTTGTATAAAATCAGCCTAAATCTCATGAGTCCGGTTGAGTGCACACTATCACTAAGTTGTCAGCAACAACACAAAGGGATTTGCTCCAATCAGGGCTTAGAGGATTGGTAATAAATGTGGAGATGCCATGGGACTTCATTGCATGGCCAATAGTTGTTGTGGTAAAATGTAGACAACCTAAAAAAAGAGATGTGGCGACCAGGACTGCTTCAGAGATAGAACAAGTGTGTCAGACATGAAAGGAAATTTAATTTAACCTAAAAAAATAGAAGGAAAGAAATGAAAGGTAGCAATCCGTATACGGACCTACATCTTCAGTCAAGCAGAAATTAACTATTTTTTCTTCAGGACTCAGATTTTTTACTTATGTCAATTTCTCAACCTGTAATACAATATGCTAGGTTACCCCTAGTCTATATACCACAACAATGCATCCTCTGTCCCCTTTTCCAATGTAAATAATTTGAAAGTGAAATTGGATCAAATGAAGTACCTGCCACACATCACTTGAAGGAGATGCCACTCACCAGCGATGCAAATACGTTGTTGTGCAAAGGACGCAACCATGAATAGAAGACAGTTTACTGATGTGATCATGTCCATAGAAGGCTCTGATATGATGTTCCAAAGGCCATTTTCATAGATTTTTCTCAAGTACTTGGTGCAGCCAACATTTGCAAATCCATTTGTTTCACTAAAAAGGATTAGAGGATAAGAATAATATAATAATACTGGGATTAGAGGATAAGAATAGTATAAAAGTCACCAGCATGCCAAACTTTTCGACTATATAAAAAGCCTCTAGTGAAGAATCAAAGCACCCCTTTCCGTAAGCAAACCTATAATACCACTACCCTGCTACTTCCATACCATTTCATTGAGATATCCCAGGGCATTACAAATCCTCCATAGGCCTCCCCATGGATCTTTCGGAAAAAAACAGAGGCTGACCATGGAGGCTGACGCCCACTCCCATTGAGGTAAAGAGAAGATTTGACAACACTTAGTACAAGTTCAGCAAGATCAATAGGTAGTGCACAGGCAGTTGGTGGTGGCCTATTTTCTCCTGTACTGTACTAAATTAACTAAATTAATTAAACCAGAATAATAAATTTCTTCTAACAAAAGGATGAGAATAAAATCACTATAAGTTAGTCAATGACAAAAGCAATGAGAATAAAGGACTGCTCGTTACACCTGTTACTCGAACTGTTGGTGGTGGTCTAATTCCACAGAATATTAGACAACAGTTAGTCGAACTCAGTCCAAGGCAACTTACAGATTTTGTTGGAGACCACGTTGTCACAGCTTTGGATGTATTCATTGGCAGGTTCAGTGCAGAGATGATCCTCTATCAGACTGTCACAGCTTTGGATGTACTGTCACAGCCTGCTTGAGACAGGAGAGATAGAAATATCATTTTTTCATATTAACAAATTAACAAATCAAATTAGTTTCAGTACTTTAAAACAGTTTCTGGCCTTTATCTAGCACTACAGTCGATTACAAGATGTCATCTGAAGCATCTTTGGGTATTAGAGTTCAATCCAATAGCAAAACAGATTGGATTTAAAATCGCCCATGAATTAAAAATCATCCAATAGAAATCCAAGAGGACAGGGGAAGCTTTTCATACCAAGCTCTTCAGTTTTCTTGTGCTTTTCATTAATCATGTCCTGAAAATGAAGCTGTCTTCGATAAAAGCATCAAGCAAGAGGGCAGCCTGCAGCCAAAATATACTCGAACAGATTGAGCTCTGAATCTTGTGAAAGCAGAGAAATATGGCCAGGTCATCAAAATGTTGAAATACTCATTTGTAGCATTCCCTTGCTGGCAAGTACTGAAATATCTGGTGGCACAAGTAACAGTAACAACAATAAGCCAAGTCAGCAAGCCAAAAATATATTATCCAAAGTAACCGAGAGAGGCAAAATGGTGAGGAGAGATACAGAGCAAATAGAAATGCTTTTCTCCACCTAAAAACATATATCTACAAACAAATTCATTGGCAAAATTTTAAGGTCATTGAGAAGTCATCTGCTATCTTGTACACTTGTGCAGCCATTACAGACCAATTGAACCATTAAAGAAGGGCGTGGCGGGGTGGGGGCAATCTGACCTGGCATATGAGCAGGCCTGCTCTTGATGCGGTTAGAGTAAAGGGGCTACACCAGGCAATCACTATCCTCTGATGAACACAGTATTGCCCCCAAGTCTGCTTTGTAAGCATTCTATCAAACATCTCGCAGGCTATAGCCATGGTGCATGCACTTCACCAAAACAGAGAGCATCAGGACTGTAATCACAATAAGCGTTGGCCCGCTACATCAAGCAGGCAGAAGAGAGACGGGGAAGAGGTGCAAAAAAAAACAAAAGGGAAGGTGGGCATGGTCATGTGGTGAGCTTACCCATGGAAGGCGTGGCCTGGCAGCAGCGTGCGGCGGCGCACGGCCTGGTGGCGTGCGGTTGAGCCGTGCACGTCTCCACGGCGAGCAGGGCTGGGCGGCGGGGTGACGCTCTGTCGCGTCAAGTAGTGCTGCGGTGTTAGCCTGGTGGCGTGCTCAGCGAGGGGACAGCTGGGCTGAAGCAAGCGTCGCTGTGGCCTTGCGGCGGGCGGAAGAACACGCGACGGTCCGGCGTCCTCGCGGATGACTCGCGTCCTCCAGTCCGTGGCACCTACTCCGCCGGCGGCCTCGTCTCCGGCCTGGGTGCTAGGGTTGAGACCAGGTGCGAGGTCGAGGCGGCGCCGTTGCCGGAGGGAGGCGCCGTACATCCTCACGGAAGGCTGCGACCGGAGGGGATGCGTCCTCGCCGGATCCGTTGAGGGGTGAGCGGATGCTGTGCAGGGAATCGGAGCGAGGGAGAGCCGGCGCGACGTGCTGCTGCGGCGACGGCGTGAGCGTCGGGCGGGTCGAGCTTTCTCATGGTCAGCGACGGGGCTCGGTGGCGGCGGCTGCGTCGAGGGCGAGGCGCGCGGGGCTAGGGCTTGGGAGACTGAGTGGGAATGGGAAGGGGCGAGGGGGCAGCGTCGATGGGAGAGGGGAGTCGCACGCTGGGCGATGGGGCGGGCGGTGAGTCCGTGATTGTTTGTTTCCTTTTTTTCCTCTCCGTGGGTTGGTTTCGCAGGAGGGGTGATTTGTGCTTACTATTTTTCTCCGTGATTCCGGGCGGGGTAGCAGCGATCGGTTTTTATTTTGTTTCTAAAAAATACCGCGGGGAGGAGCCAGCGTCGCACGGGAGGTAGGGAGCGACCTCAAAATTTTACCTCACGAAAAAACCTGCCTCACTTTCATCCTTCTTATGTAGTAAAGATTAATGACAAATTGTGATAATCTTATAATTTGGGATGGTGTGTTAGCAAAAGTTCTTTCTTTGTGATTTGTGAAGGAGGAGATTTTCTTACGCCAAATTTGTCGTGGGCCAGCCAAATTTCGGCCTTAAACCACGAACAAACACAGCCCGATATCAAGCCGCCGCACCACTCTTCTCCGCCTCATTTCGAACTTTCGAAGCGGGGAAATATGGGAGCCGAAAACTCCGCACGCATTCCTTGAAGATCTCATCCAGTAACAAGAAATTTCTTCCCGTAAGTTCGATCCCTTCCTTCCCTTGGGCTGATCTCCTGTTTCTATGTGCTGCAATTTTCTTCCGTATATTTCTTTCCTGCAAAAGTTCAATACGATCGGCTGAAAGTAATCTGGCAAGAACTCCAATCTGCACCCGATCAATCCTCCCGTAGGTTTACGCTCTTCTTCGATCGGGGTTTTTCTTGCAGGAATGCTGTTGGAGAAGCTCTGATCTACGCGCCAGTAGTGCTCCTGCCCATCGTGGCCTTGCAGGCCACCTGCTCGCCGTAATGCCGCCGAAGACAACAAAGCGCTGGGTGCCAGTCAACCGGAACGCCGGAGCGTCCGGCGGGCGCAACGGAGGCGACCCCGACGCCGACCGCCACAGCGCGCTCCCGGTCGCGCCCCTGCACCAGCGCTTGGTGGTGCCCGCGACGAGCGCCACGCGGTACCAGCGTTGGGTGCCCACGACGAGCACAACCATGCGGTGGGTGCCGGTCAACAGGGCAGGGGAACGTCAGGGTCACGTGGGCGCCCAGGGGAAGCGATCCCAACCCTGACGCCGACCGCCTCAGCGCTTCGGGACGCGCTGCTGCACCACATCATGTCCTTCCTCAAGGCGTGGGAGGTGGTGCGGACCTGCGTGCTGTCGCGGGGTGGCGCCACCTTTGGGCATCTGTGCCCTGCATCGATCTCGCATCACTGGGGATGACTATGGTGAGGTACCGTAGGATTTTCCCTGACTTCGTGCGCCACCTGTTCCGTCAACGTGATGAGGAGGCGGCCTGGACACGCCCGCGTCTGCGGTCGGCGATGATGATAATGCGCATAATGAAGATGATGCTAGGTTGTGGATCCGTACTGCGATCAAAGCGTGGGGCTCGAGTTATTCATCTTGTAGGGCATCGCAACTTTGATGGGATCTTTGGCGGCGGCCTTGCAACGCTTCAGCATTCATCTTTAGTCTTCGTGCCACCTCAAGATCTTGAAGCTATCCTATGCACAGCTGGGTGAAAAAATCCTCAGGCAGCTTTCATGTCATTGCCCTTCTTTGGAAGAACTGGATCTTAAAGATTGCATGATTACTGGCCATGAGATTTCATCTGCATCTCTCAAGATTTTGACCATGTTCAAGTGCCAGATCAATGCCAACCTATCTATTGCTGCCATGAACCTTGTACTGCTGCGCTGCATCTCACCAATAACCCAAGCTCCATCATTTCAGAACATGGGGTCTCTTGTTTCAGGCACAGTCATACTTGATGATTATGCCTTCAGTGACGACTTTGAAGACTTCAGCAAGGATGAACTTGATGAAACCACTGATGAAGATGATGACAATCACAAGTACAAGACTGGATATGGATTTGGTACCCCTCTAGAAGGATTTGGTTACAAGGATGATTATGGTTATGGTAGTGACATTGATAGTGATGACAACACCTATGAATATAGTGAGATTGCAAATGACTGTGATGAGTATGGTTTCAGTGATGATGCCTGCAATTCCAGTACAGATGGTAATCGTCATGTGCACAGTGAAAACTCTGGATGCAATGAGAACAAAATTAAAGGTGGCTATAATATTCTTCAGATCTTCTCAAATGCTACAAGTTTGGAGCTGTTAGGTGGTGCTGGAGAGGTACAGCTTTCACTATCTTTTTCTGAAGTTCATGTTTGACCTTTAGTATGTACATGTTCCGTAATATAGTCAAAATTATTTTCACAGAACAGTATCTTCTCATTTTTGTCAATGGAACACTATTCAATTTTCACCAGATCAAAGAAAGTCCTATCCACATTTTACCTTTTATTTAACAGCATGATGCTGTGTCCAGATAAACAGAATAATCCATTTTTTTATCGATTTTGGTAGCTGATTTGATTGCCTACCAAAAATTTGTTTCACCAGGACAGCAATATTGATTATTTTTTATCATTACAAGTCTGCAACGATGTTCGTTCACAAATAATTGTAGTTATTATGTGCACAGAACTAGTTCTAGGAAATCTTGTGTCTTCACACTAGCCCATGGACATTTTTTTCATTTAAAAATTATTATGCATTCCATTTAGCAAAGCTGCATATCTAATATTTCCTTGGCAATATTGCTTCTAACGCATTGGCAGGATCTCTGCCTTTCAATTAAGAAGAGAGCAAATAGAGTTAATTATAGGAGTGTTAGAAGGGCACATGACAGGCTACCCCAGCCTGCTAGAGCAAAGGGGCACAGAGAGCCCAAGAGTAAAAATAAGCCGAAAAGACAATGCCTCTATGTTATTTACTTTTCTTCTCTCTATATTGACCATTTTAGTTGCATGCATGATATGAGGGTTTGATTCGCTTAGTGTTGTCTACTGAAACATCACTTTTTGTGCTGTGATGTGAAGGTGATTCTGACTAGAGAACTGAAAAGGTGCCCAAGCTTTAGCAACCTGAAGACCTTGTCCCTTGGTGAATGGTGTATTGATGCTGACTTTGATGCATTAGTTTTCCTGCTGCAGCATTCACCTAATCTGGAGAAGCTTTTTCTTGAACTCAAATTGGTATGAGTTTTTGCATATCTTGTGTGTTATACCCTGAGCATTGAGTATCTGGGCACATGTTTAATAACACTTATGTTGTTCTGCAAAAAGAACTTAAACGCCAGGAAGCCACTGGTAAGCGGTGTCAAACCAAAGGGAAGATTATTTGCTTGCAAGCATCTTCGAATGGTGAAGATCAAATGCTCTAAGGATGACATGAGAGTCCATAAGCTGGCACACTTGTTCAGGTCTAATGGTGTAACAGATGAGAACATTTTCGTCCGTAGGACAGGGAGCACCTGTGAGTTATACCTTCTCTTCATCATGTATTCATGTACCTAATTTTGTATTAGTTTATACACTGCCTGTGTTGTGTCACTATGCAAGAAATGTCTACGTTAGCATCTAAATATTGTTGTTAATTAGATGTCTCCTCACCTTGTTACTCCAGGTTTGACATTTATTAAATTGACAATTAAGCAATTCTATTCTATTAACTTAAAATCTGTTATTTTGGGTTTGCTCTTTATCTATACATTGATCCACTGTTTTATTTTTTGTACCAGATCTCCGTGGCAAGAAGATTATGAGAGATCTTGCTAGGCACGAACTGGAGTTCTGGGGGAATTAATATCCAGTTCTCTGTTGTCCACTTTTGGTTCCTGTTAGATGTTTGCTTTACGCCTATTTTGTAAGCGAAGACCTTGCATGCAAGGCAGTATGGTCCTGTGGATTTCTCGAAGCAGTACTGGTCATGCATGCCACAAACAGTGTCGCAGTTTCGTGCCCCAGGCCCCAAACCTCTTTGGGCTAAACTGGAATCTGAAACTTATGTATGGATAGCTGAATGCTGTGGTGTTCTCTCGTCTAATGGATGGATTATCTACATAGTACCCCCAGATAACTTTGTTTTTGATTGTTAACTACTAATAAGACGGTTTGTATTTAAGATATATGCAAATTTTCTTGCCTTGCAAATGGTGAGCATCCTGCTGTGGCAAATAAGCCAGCTGATGCTGATTTGTTGTGAGAGGAAAATATTGTATCATGGCTGGCTGGGATGATATATTCTTTTCTGCACTGTTGACTTTATGTGCAATTATCTGTCAATCCTTGAATAAGCAAGAAGCACATGTGAGTATGTGACCATATGGAACTGAACTACAAAACCATTTTGATTGCCTCTCCATAAAAAAATCCAGCGTTTTAGAAGAAAAAATCAAGTTAAAAACTTGTTCATCAAGAGCTGTTAGAACAAACTTTCCAAACAAAATTAAATGACGAACCTTATTATGTTCTTCAAAGACATATATGGCACATCTCATCCCAAAACTGATCCGTCTAAATACAGCAAAACCAATTATTGGTTTTTGAAGTTTTTTATATATTTCAGCCATTCAGTACATCCATGTACTGCACAATTGACTTAAAAGACTAATATTGTTCATATGTTCCATGCTGGATAATGCAACAAAACAAGTTATTACAAGCCTTTGCCAGCTAGACTTCCGTCATGCATTATGCTGAGAAGGCAGGATGGAGATAAGGTCGGAAGGGCTCTTCAGTTTTTATTGAACCAGTGAAAAGGCTGGACGAGCTGTTTAAGTACACACAAAAAAAAAAAAGAGATTAATTAACCATAACATCATATGTATATACAATAAAAATATAACAAAAAGGAAAAAAAATCATAACCCACAAATTTGAGATTAATTAACCATAACATCATATGTATATACAATAAAATATAACAAAAGGAAAAAAAAATCATAACCCACAAATTTGGGAACCGCCCTGTTCATAACTCATTTTATTATAATATACACCCTCTATCAATTCTTACTTTTCAGTAAGTCAAATAATTTGAAGTTTGACTAAAAAGTTATATAAAAAGGTACTAACAATTATGATATAAAATAAATACCATTAAATTAATTGTGAAATAGATTTTCATTGTAAAGTTTAGAGACCTAAATGTTAATACTTTTTCTATAAACCTGATCAAAGTTGTGCTAGTTTAACTAGCTATAGTTGAATGAGTGCGTTATATTCTTTTTGTGAATGAGTGAGTATAATTCAATGATAGCTATACTTGAATATGAGACAATTCAGTGTGCCTCTAGGGATTTAATATGGGCAATGGAGTGGGTATGAGACCAAGCATATCAAGGAGAATGGCACGTGTCCTAATTATTTCTAGTACATTAAACATGAAAAAGAGGAATTGCAAGAGAAGAATTGAAACTTCATGCTGCATTCAAAAACTAAAGGAGCATTTCAGATGAACTAATTCGTCTAATTGATTTGGGATTATCCAGACTTCTTCTTTTTCATTTCATCTTTGTGTCTGTTTTATGTTGAGAATTATTTTGCAGACAAGATGACCAAATATCAAAGTGCCTTAGTACCAGTCCTTGGAGAACAAAATGTCCTATAGGTCTACTTAGCAACTGATCCACCAAGAGCATGTAAGAAAGGAAAAAGGCATCACAGATTATTGTTTCAAGAATACGATGAGCTAGAATTCATGTGTCACATTATTGATACTGAGATTGACAAGCTTATACTATGTATTATAAATGAAAGATTTGAACACAAGCCTGTTTATCTTTCTGTTTTAGAATCAGGTATGCACAATTTCAATGTTTCCATGAGTAGCTAGACTTTCAATAAAATGGGTTAAAAATACAGTGTATCTGAGATAAGTCCCATGCACTTAGGTGTTGCATATCCAAGAAATGTGCAATTGCCATTTCATGTCTTATGGTGGTGTATGTGTATGTACAACACATATACTTCTACGGTGCTAAATAGTGGACAAAGTGGAAAGAAGACATGAAGAAGATGGCAAGCTTACCTTCCTGTGCATTGAGCAGGCATGTTTATGTGGTTCCACCAACTTTGTCAGAAATTATTTCTGTTTACCAAGAAGAGGAATATTATACAATTTACAGGTTTTTTGTATCTCTCTACTGTAAATGAAAGACCAGCAATAAGTTGAAAGATGAGGAGTTGTGCTTGCACGATACCTGAAGATTTGATCCAATCCTGGGTACAGATGAGAGCCTCAACTAATTCAGGACTCAGCTTCCGATTGAAAAGACTCACCCGTTCATCATTTTCATCAAATGCAGATTCAGCAGAGACTGCAGATCCAGGAATTGCTAAGATGTCACGAGCCATCCTGGCAAGAGCTGGATATGTTGAAGCATTTTCCTTCCACCATTTCAAAATATCGAAATTGGCATTTTGAGGAACAAGCTCTCCTTCAAGGTATCTGATGACTTCTCCCAGTTCTTCATGTGCTGCTTGCTCAATGTAATTTTGACTTGTGTCATGTACTGGTATACTACCATGTGTATCCAACTGTATATCGTTGGTTCTCTGATCAAAGCTCTCACCATTTTGTTGATCAACATGACAAGAGTACTGAAGAAAGAGCTCATATAGCTTTCCTCGCACTTCAGAGATGTACCTTTTGGCATGACTACCAAAGGCTTCCTTAAAGCAAACAACAAGAAACCTGATTTTATATCTGGGATCGAGAACAACAGCTAAAGACAGCCATAGGTACCATTTCCTCCAAAGCTGGTCAAACTTCTGCTTCATTTGTTCAATATTAAAAACTTGATCGATGTTTTCCTTTGCAGATGAACGGAGCAGAGCCATCTTCAAGTTCCAAATTGCGTGAAAGTGTGAATTCAATGTCCCATTGCGAGGTCTTGAAACCACTTTTACTGCGTGGTAAATCGACCTTACAAGGTCACAGAAGTTCTCTGCTGCCTTTAGCTGTGCAAAAGATGGCTTAGCTGGATAAGATCGGGGAGTCTATCAGGTGAGGGTTTGGCATCTCGTTGTTAAACCGCAAAAGCAGCTTCCAATGAGTGGAAAGTTAAGTACCATCTCTGCGAACCAAAAGAAGGTCGGCTTATTTGCAAGCGCGACAGGATTTCTTTATATTTATCCCTCCGTAGTGGGGTGCATGTCATGTACTGAAACCACATCTGACTTGCACTTAGCACATATTCCTTGATTTCCCAACCAAAAAGGTCATTTAGGGCATCTATTATGCAGGGGAGATTTAGCAACTTACATTTGGCAAGAAGATAGTTCTGTTCTGTAAGATTCTTCTCCAGAGCCGGTACAGCAGCATCACCTAATAATGACCTGGGTGATGTAATTCCTAGAAGCTTCCACTCAAGCCTCCAATTTTGTACTACCTCTTTCACTATTTCTTCTTGAGCTGATCTCACATTCCCATTAATGAAATTGTTGTATGATTGCAAACTGGGAAACATGCTAACATAATACTCAGCTTCAAAGTCTTCACACCTCGTAAAGCAACATCTAATGGTTTTCCTATTTAAGTTCCACTCTTTATCAATGAAGTGTACCGTTAAAAAGATGAAGTCCTTAGTTTCAAGAGAACTGATTGCAGCTGTCAGAAAAACTCCACCAGGTGCAAGTGATATTTCCTCCTTAAGCTTAAGCTTTTCATTCTGAAAAATACTGAGAAACTTCTCTTCAATAGCACCTTGCGATACCATATCATTAGTAGGACAGATTCCAGCCCAAAGCTGCCTAAAAGTTGTGCTGCTAGTCAGTGGAGAGGAGAAAAGGTTGGACACTAAAACCTTGATTAGCAATTCAAGAGACCTGTCTTGATCGAACTTCCAGATGTTCTCAACTGTGGAACCAGGATGTGGAGATGACCTCTGTTGCTGCATCTGGCCCGTTGCAGGCTGCGCTGGACAGATCTTAAGATGTTGACGCAGATGGGTTGTTCTTCCTGTGCTTGTTCCACCAAGGCACATTTTACAATGTTTACATTCGGCCCATTGAATTTTGTCACCTCTTAACACAGCAGTAAATTCTCCCCAAACCTTGGACTTTAATCTTCTTTTTCCACCAGCACTAGTGAAATGACATTATGAATATCAGCTAACATTCATGAGAATTTCCCCGCACACATTGAACATTAGAAAAGTAAAATTATGAGAAAAATGCATTATGTTAGATCAGTGGACAGATAATAAATGATCTGTAGGGGAAAATATATAAACGAAACTGAGTCACATAACCAGGACTACGACCATTCCAGACTGCAGAAAAATTCCAGCACAAGAGATAGCTCATCACCTAGAGGAAAGCTGTGATTTTTTTCTTTTTGAAAGCAAGAAAACTGTGATTTTATCTAGGTATTAGCATCAATTTTATATGCCATAGTATATAGGTGTATATATTTAGAGACAATACAAGAAACACATGTCTTTACTTCAAAAAAAAAGAAACACATGTCAAATTCAGTTATGTTCCAATTACTTTCCATTAGCTTACGATTCACCACTTCATAAAAAATCAAGAATACATAAGAGGAATTGCATTCATGAATCCAAAGAGGAAGAGTGAATTGCTGATTTTCTGAACCATAACGATAATGTCTATCACTTCTTCATTTTGCAATTTTTTTTGTGGGGAACAGCTATGTTATTGGACAGATCTATGAAAGGCTATGTACAATTTTAGATATGAAGTAATGAACTGACCCAACAACAACATATGGACTTGAAGAAGGGAAAGGAAAGAAGAAGGCTGATGGAAGGAGCAGGTTGATGCATACCGTCGGTGAGAATTTGCAGTCCCTGTTTTTGCAGTGATCCTTGCAGCTGGATGTGGCACATGCCTGACAAGTAAAAGGACCATTACTAATTACAGCTGAGAGAATTGAGAAATTAGTAATTTGTAACTACAGATATGTTCTTCACTCAGATTAAAGCAACTACCTTTCCATTACACTGTCATCATCACGGCGATTTCTTCTTCTTCAACTCTTGCTTCGCCATCATCGTCATCTTCGTCGCTATCACTTGAACTGGAAAGTTGCTCATCATCTTCCTCTCAGACCCAGGCATCGAAGTTCCCATTTCTGATACCTTGGGCACAGGACGATCACAGTCTTGCTGACGTGGGTGGTTGTGGCAACCACTAAGAACCGTCTCAAGAACCTGATGGCCATCAGCAGAGCATACCACCAATTTATTGGCGTCACAGTTTTCGTGGGCGCACTTGTAATTCATGGTTGGATATCCACAGCCCGGAACGATGTTCTGCGCACACGCCTTCCAGATGTAACCATCATCAGGTGGGAGTAGGCTACTTCCATGGAGCAGGCTAGGCGATTTGCTGTCAGAAGAACTGGAATCTTGTTCTGCCGCTTGTGCAACAGGTGGCGCCGACAGTAAGAGCGAAGTGAAGGGACGAGACGCCTGATCTGCCATGCCATGCTCATGTTGAGGGTGATCTGACTCGTTCTCCATTCCAGAGGACAATCAGTTCTTTCCCCCAAATTATTGGTTCACCTGTTTCCTGGGAATCCTTCCAAATTCTTACTCAACAAACAATCATCCTACAAAAAGAAATATATTTTCAGGACAGGACAGACGTTTCATATTCACTGATTCACACACAAGTAGATCCTAATTAAACTCCTAAACACAGTTTCATAAAACAAAAAATCCTAGACACAAGAACATAAAGATGAAAGAAAAACACTGAAATCTTCAGACGATGTGAAGCCCTGAAAGAAAAAAAAAAACCACTGACCTGTAAAGGGTTGCAAACAAGTCCGAAGCAGCCAAAGCCTCGAGGGAATGTATTTCTATTTCAGCAAGAACACAAGAACCAGATGATGATGATGCCTCCAGTCCACCAACCAAGTCAACGGGCTCAGGCCATCAAAGTCTTGGGTGCAAAGCTGCAGCGCTGCTTTGGAGGGCTTCCTTTGCCTTTTTAAAGTGGTGGCAGATGAGCGGGTGAGTGCCAATTGTATTGTTTTTTTTGAATCTGCCAATTGTATTGTAGGCTGTGTGTAGCTCACCTAAAATTCCCATCATCACTAAGATTCTCTATCACATCTAATCTTTAGACGCAAGTATGAAATGTAGGTAAAACAAAATAACTAATTGAACAATTTGAATGTAATTTATGAGATGAATCTTTTTGAGCTTAGTTAGGCCATGTTAGAACAATAGTATTTACCACAAACAAACAAAATACTACACTGCTTTTCAGCTCACTTTTCAAAAACTAAACACAGCCGTAAAATACAGAAACTAAAAAATGTAACTATGGACAAACCACCAACGGGTAGCAGGTAGTAGGGGGAATGGGGGCGGCTCGACCTTGATCCGCGAGCAGATGCTACCGTGGGCCGGCCCATCGTAGGTGTGAGGACTAGGGCGGGAGTCAGCTCTCTTGCGGCGAAGAACAACTGGGAAGCCGCCGCTGGAGCGCGGCCGCCAGCCCAGGGACCCCATCCCGACCCCGAGTCGGCGGCGGCCAACCCCATGAGGAGCAAAGCCAGCCGGACGCCGCGCCACTCCCACGGTGAAAAGCCGGCGACAGCCCCTTGGACTACAGCAGCGGCCGGGCGGGATGCGTCCGCGAGGTTGTGGAAGGTGAAGCGCGGCGGCCGGCGAGTAAGTGGGAAAATCTGCACTCTTCAACCACAGGTGAGGTGATGCACTTGCAATTTGCACTGAATTTACAGGGTACTTACTATATTAGTGTAAATATTTGTTACTACGATCTTAAGATAGTTGTGCAATTGGATTGGGAACTGATTTGTTGATTTCGCGATTGTTGACATAATAATATATATACTTCAGGTTTCCTATCAGTACATAAATGATTTGGGCCACTTGATACTCCTGTGTCCAGTAATAAAAGATACGTATATATAAACAAAGAAAATGCATGTTCCAATAAAAAACAGAGAGAACAAAAAGAAAAATTAGGAAATCTTTCGTTAAGAACAGCCTAAGCCTTGTACAGTATATTATACGATTTTAGTTCTAAAATAATGGACCAACTCTTGGGCCGGATTACAATTTCCTCCGGATTTTAAGCCCGGTTCATTTGTGGCCTGTGCTACAGCCGGAACCGAACTGTACAAACCCTTGGTTCCTGTTCAGAAACGGCTGCCGCATCCAGCATTCCTGTTGCACTGAGGAGGCATGAATCATCATCGTCTCATGGCCTCGGCCTCTACATATTTGTGCCCCCTTGAATATAGAGTTCGAGTCTGACTCTAACCAAAGCCCCTAGAACTCAAGTCATAGCGTAACCAAACTGTAGATTGGTCATGAACCTAGATAATAAATATGTAAATTCCGAAGTTCTGTACGATTGGTCATCGCCACATGGATCATGGCTTCTGCCACACCTTGGTTCTGCCAATACAGCCACGGTGGGATAAGTTCAGATGTTGTAGTTTGGTAAGACCACCCAAGACAACAATGTGATATGTCAAGATGAACCAATTTTTTTAGATTCCCAAATGATCCTGGTGCTTCTTTAATTTTGTCCAAACCTGACATGTTTAAATGTTTTAGTTTCAAAGCGCTACCCAAATGTTCTGGTAGGCTCTCCTGATATTCCAGGAGTATGATATGTAGAAAAGGCAAAAATCAAAGGTTTGTAAGGCTCTGCAAGGATTCTGATATTCCAGCAGTGTGACAAATAAATCAAGACTTCAGTTTGACAAATGAGTCTGGCAGCTTTTGTTGCCCTGAACGCCTTGATAAATTAAGATGTATCAGACCGAACATTTTTCCAATTGAATCTAGCAGTGCCAACAATGCATCAGATTCAGAAAATCTGATGTAAAACAATTTTAAGATCTTCGTGATACAATTGGGGATCATGGGAATGATTTATGTGTTGTAGTGTAAAAAGACAAGTTTCAGAAGGAGAGGCGTGGTGAATTTTATGAAAATTAAGTTTTATCCGTGATATGAGAAATTTTATAATGCTTGAAGAAAACATGGACCATCTATCAGGAGAAATCTAATAATGGTTCAAAAATAGAAGGTGCCAATGGGAAAGTACATAGAAGTAGAGGATGGTACTAAAATAGATAGAGCCAAGGTTTTGGGATCCGTTTTGGAAAAATTCGGTCCCAACCGAAATGGACGAAATTCGGGAAAATTCGGACTCAATTCGGACTCAATTTGGTGAATTTTTGGAATATGATGCATATATTTCGTTTCGGAGCTCACCGAAATGGACGAATTTCACCGAAATTCGGATTATTTCGGTCGAATCCCAGAACCGTGGATAGAGCCACCAAAACAGGTGGTCAAATTTCCTTGCTCCCAAGCGCTGGTGCAGAGGTGATTCAGTGATTGTTGCCAGGTGCCGGGGTTTCTTCTTCAACTGTCGCATGCTTTCCTCCCTCAGCCCCATTGCCAAGAAACAAGACATCTCGCTCAGAAATTACTGTCGATATTCTGTTGCTCCACCTCCCATGTAGTGGCAGCACAAGTGATCATCGTCTTGCTTGTGTCGTGCTTCATTAGCAATCAGTGTTTCAGCTTGAGCTGACTGCCGATCGAGCACACATTGACCTTTACTCATCGGGCTCATGTTGCGGACCTCCACATTTCTTTGACAATGGTGAGGAGCCGTGAAATGCAAAATTGGAGGAACTTAGTGCCGAGCCAATGGCGCAAGCTGCAAGCTCAGCGCCTACGGCCAGGCTCTGTCGTCACCTAAACACAGCATGTGGTGCGATGGGCACGGTGGTGGTGATGCTGTAAGCAAAAGGACAATTACAAATATACCTACAATAACAAAAAAAAAGTAAACAATCTTCCTCAACTAAAAAATGACTAAGCAAATAAAAAGAAAGGTATCTAAAAGTACCAATGGTAATTTTCCAACCATTTTAAAAGAGTTGTGACATAACATTTTTTCTTAAATGCAGAACAAAATAACATTCTTGGGTATAAAAATAGTATCATGAGAAGGGCAGTAAGTGGAAAACTAGAGCATGGTACTCCTACCTTTTCCTTTATGTGAGCAAGCTTCATCTTGTTCTCCTTTGATTCCAACCACAGCTGTAATGAAGAGCACCAAAGAATACTTAGTTTTTCAAGCTGGGTTAGTTGATGTATGCTCTCCGGCAAAGACTCAATGTTCTTGCACGATGAGATATGTAGTTTCTTCAGAGATGTGAGATGACACAACCACTCTGGCAGTTGGGCCTGGTTGCACCCATTGAACGACAAGCATTTGAGGGAGGAGAGGGCTCGGCTGATCTCGGGTGAGCTGGTAAGATCACTGCAATCCCTGATAGATAACTCAGGGAGGGCCTGGAGGTGGTGAAGCAGCCTCCACTGATGCAAAGGCAACTTGGAACCTTGTATTATCAATTCAGTAACCGGAGGAGAGGAGGAAATGGAAGCACCAATGTCTGATGTATTCTCTCCCCACATTGATATTGCACCATCACTTTCCTGTATAGTCCACTTCTGAGCTTTAGGTGGGCAAGGTTTCAGCCTCAACTTGGGGCAACCATGTATTTCTAAATTACAAAGGCTGGGGAACATGTACCCACCACAAGCGTATGTTGTGTTCCACACTTTGAGGTTTGGCATATTGTTTAGGCTGAATGTCTCCAGTCCAAGAAATGCTCCTGCACCGCCACAGAAGTCCTCCTCGATTTTTTCAATGCTTTGCATTCCTCTGAGATACAGCGATTTTAGGTTAGGTAGCTGGCCGAGTGGTGGTAGGCTGATGCAGTTATCCAAATCCTCCAAGGATATTCTGACAAGATCAAGGAAGTTATAAGCTGGAGTGCCCATCAAGTCTATATCCATTATATAATTGTGGTGATCTATTTCTATTCTCTTATTTCCTGGGTCTGTAAAACATGACGGATCCCTAATGTTCTGCTCATCTTGGATGCATAACTGAGGGAGGGCAGGAAGATGGTGAAGCAGCGCCCACTGATGCATAGGCAGCTTGCAACCTTTTATTACCAATTTAGTAACTGGTGGAGATGAGGAAGTGGAAGCACCAGTGTCTGACATACTCTCTTCCCATGATGATATTACACCATCACTTCCTCTTATAGTCCATTGGTCATTAACTTTGGGCGGGCAAGGTTTGAGCCTCAACTTGGGACAGTCGTATATTCTCAAGTCACAAAGGCTAGGGAACATATAACCACCAGAAGAGTGTGTTGTGTTCCATACTTCTAGGCTTTCCATATCGTCTAGGGTGAATCTCTTGAGGCGAAGAAATGCTATGGCACCGCCGCAGAAGTCCTCATCAATTTTTGCAACACTTTGCATTTTCCTCAGAACCAGCTCTTCCAGGTTAGGTAACTGGCCGAATGGTGGTAGGATGATGCAGTTACCCAAATCCACCAAGCATATGCTTTTAAGATTAGGAAAATTATAAGCAGGAATGCCCATTAGCCAGTCTGGAAACAGTATGCTATTGTAACTTTCTATTTCTAAGCTCTGTAAAGTGCTTGCTGGCTCAAGGACTCTCAACACTTCGTGGTCCTCTACAACCCTTTTATGGTACCTACTGCTCCACACAAATCTCAATTCATCAACTCCATGTTCTCCTCCAACTAATTTAATACTTTTCATCTCTTCAATATATTTGACCTCTTCAAGTCCATACACCTCCAACATAGTAACATTATTCACAGCCCGTAACAGCTCAAGGTTGATGCTGCCTTTTATGGCATCAGCGTGGACCTTGAATTTGAATTGATCACCCCATGAATTGTATAGACCGCAATCTTTCACATATGCCAGCTTTAGGCTATGCATTTGAATTATGGTTTCTGGTACTGACTGCAGAGAGGAGCAATCCGAAAGGTCCAGTGTATGTAGCTTACCGAGGGTAGTGATACATTCTGGTAGATGGGAAAGACGTATATTACATGATAAGTCCAGATGTTCTAGATTTGAAAGGGTGCTGATATACTCAAGGGAAGTGGACATGGCTGATTCATCATGACAAATCGTATCCATGAACCCAGATAAATGTAAATACCGAAGTTCTGTAAGATTGCTCATGGCTTCTGCCACCTTGGTTCCGCCAATGCAGCCACAGTGAGATAAGTTCAAATATTGGAGTTTGGTAAGACCACCCAAGACATCTGGTGTCAGTTTGATCTGGCAACAATGTGATAAATCAAGATGCACCAGATTTTTTAGATTGCCAAATGATCCTGGTAATTCTTCAATTTCGTCACAACCTGACATGTTTAAATATTTTAGTTTCAAAAGGTTACCCAGATGGTCTGGTAGCTCTCTGACATTCCAGCAGTATGATATGTCCAAAAATTCAAGATTTGTAAGGCTCGGCAAGGATTCTGAGACACCTGTAACTTTGGTGCAGTTTGACAAATCTAGATGGACCAGCTTCTTTAGTCTGGCAAATGACTCTGGCAGTTTTTGTAGTTCTGAGCAGCACGACAGATCAAGATACATCAGACCCCCCAAATCGCCAATCGAGTCTGGCATTTCCAACAAAGCAGAAGAGCCGCGAAGGCTGAGGTACATCAATTTTAGGAGGTTTGTGATACTATTGGGAATCATCCGATGTTGGATATTTGGAGCATTTATATATCTCAGCTGCTTCAGTTGACCAATAGAATCGGGTAACTCTTGTATAAAGCAATCGCTTAAATCCAAGACGCGAATATACTTGGCGGACGAAAATGCATCACCGTGAAGTCCAATTTTTCCACAATCGAGAAAACGCAGGGCCCTTATCTTGGCAGGAGAATCTGTGTATGACTCCAGCTTCTTGCTGCAATCATCCAACAGTGCATAGCGGCAGCTACTTGCATCGGTATTGCCCAGTTTGCTTGCCCCCAGAATTAATTCATCAGCCAGGACCAATCGAGCTAAGTCATGCACCAGGTCGTGCATTGTCAAGTGTTTCACTTCTTTATGATGCACTCCAATAGCCTGCAACGAGACAATTAGAAAAGCTAGGATTTTATATGTCAGCTGTTTTCTATCTTAATTAACATTGTGCTGTACATGTACTTCACTATCTGTAGCATATCCTTTACTCAATTGTATGGACCAAACAAATCCTTATATCACTAAAATAAGGGCAAAACAAATCATAAATAATTTACTTTCAATCTTATTATTTTTAATAAGAGGATCTGTCACATCCAACGTGAACCGTGTAACCTGGCGGAGAAAATGGGCCATCAAGGGCCCGAGGAGCCACGACAGTCAGGCCTCGTGCCATGACCTAGGGGTCGTGCGCACGTGGGAGGTGGAGGCACTGTGCCACCGCCGTCGTCGTTGTCATTGTTGTCTACTTTCCATATCAGGCCTTAGTACATAAGAGTTGTTTGGATAAGAGATTGAGTTTGTTATGAAAGGAGAATCCAAATCTGATATGAATCTCTGAGGTTGCTTAGGAGTCAAGTCTCGCTGGGACTATAAATACTAGTGACATGTAACCGTTGCAAATCAAGAAAGGAGTAGTCGAGGACTTTAACTACCCGCTCTCAAGCTGCCGCCTCCTCTCTTCGCTCCGTGCACGTGCCACTATCCCCTGCTCTAACCCTAGTGCTGATGCCTCACGGCCACACCACTGGTGAACTCCCCGGCGAACCCTATTACAAGATCCTTTTGGTGTCTTCAATTAGTCCTCATAAGATGCACTAGAAAACAAAACCTAGAAAACTTCACAAAAATCATAAATGTTTGGTCACTTATTCAGTCAGACTCTATTCATCATTTACAACAATAGTAATTTGATCTGTTATACTATGCCAATTATCAAAATGTGGTCTAAAGTAACAATAAATCATTATTTAAATTACACATGTTGCCATTATAAAATTAATCTCAAATAACCCCTTGTCTTCATCTAAGTTATACAAATATGTCATTATTAAAAAATAATCATAATTTACATCTAAATTACTACCTACGTTATTCCTAACGAAAAAACCTATAGTTACCTACAACTTTCATTGTAAAATATCGCAAAGTACTCCTATACACAATTTAAAATTACTGACAAATATACCACTCTTTAATATAGAAAGAACCAATTCAATGTTTTCAAAAAGCAAAACATTTTGTTATCATATCTACCTCCACTCGAGGACCCTACTAGCTAGCCTTGTAGCTCTTCTTTTAAACAATGTATTTTAAAAATGTTATTAACTGTGCATTATGTACAAAACCTGGATGAACATGATGAAAGTACTGGATTTAAGGCATGTATAGAACTTACCGAATTTTCAAGGAAGGATAGCCCAATGAGCTGTGTGATGTATTATTCACTGAGTTGCCTAGTGGTGAGCACATGCGTTGTCTTTATGAAACCCAAAGAAATCCATTGATGAATTAGATCATCTTTAACCATATTATGTCCTTTTGGAAAGATTGCACAATAGGCAAAAGCATAGCCTCAAAGGTGAGGGCATATAGCTATAGGTTAACCTCAAAGAAGAAAGCACCGGATGTGTCTCTTGAGAAGTAGATAAATTCCAGATATTACTCTTCCTCGCAGACTCCCATTCGTCAGATGTGAAAGTTCGCAACATGTGCCCAATGACCTTTGCTGCTAAGGCCACACCTCCACACTTCCTCGCAATGTCCTTTCCAATCTGTTCCAATTGTTTTTATCAGGTCTACAGACTAAGTCACTCTTTTGCTTTATTATAGTCCAGCAAAAGTCATCTGACAAGAGTGATAATTTGTATGGTTGAATGGTACAAAGATCATTTGCAATGCTCTCGTTAACGCCGCGTGGTAATTATAGCAATGACCTTATGTATATCCTCACTAACTGTCAACATCTTTTTCAATTCATCCAACTGAAATTGATCATTATCCTCCCACAGATCATCTAAAATAATCAAAATATTTTTACCAGCAAGTACCTCTGCAAGTCGAGTATGTATCATTTGCATATCTGTTATTTGGCTCTCCATTTTAGATACTTGTGATATTATAGAGTTACCAATTTTTTTTTCAGATCAAACATTTGGGACACATAGACCCATACCCGAGTGTACTCCTTGAACTTTGTATCATTGAAAACCAATTTTGCCATTGTTGTCTTTCCAATTCCACCAATGCCATATATGGGAAGTATGACAAGCCTTTGAGTAATGTTTTTAGATAATGAGTCCATTATTTTCTTTTCTTCTTCTGTTCTCCCTACAATGGGCTCTTCATAGTTCATGAGCATGGTTGTTTCCCTCGCATCAGGAAATTTCTGCTCACTGGCATCAGAGCCTGTCTCCAACCTGAACCTAACTTGTTGATCTGTGATCTCCTTCAGTTCCTCTCTCATCTTCTTCATCCTATTAGCAAGTTTGGTCTTGGCACCCATGGACACCAATTGCAAGAGGCCTTTTTTAAGAGACATCTGCACAATATTTAGTTTCATTTATGATTACACGCAACATGCATGTACATTTTGTGATGTAAAACTCATGGGATATCTCTAATTTATTATTTTTTATTACAAGAGAAACAAAATGAAGTGCTAACACAAAAAGAAATAAGTTACTTCTCTTTTGATTGCAAGTATAAAACCATCTAGGTTTCTTCTGTGCCATTTTTTTTTGTACTTTAACCATTAGCATGTCAAAATTAAATGCACATGTTTTATTTTTAATAAATATTTTAATAATAACCGCTCCCGAAAATATAATAACCACGCCGCTCAACCACGGTGTGCAACAGGAGGACGGTGGATGGGTGTAGTGTAATCATTGAAAACCACTGTTCATGGCCTCTAAAAATCGTTCTTATGCTAGTGGAAGGTTGAAACAGAGATCACAGTCTTCCACGTTAACAGCACAAACAACTCATTTCTTTTCATTAATGAGTTTATCCGAACAGTGTACTCTGTTAAATCAGTCAGATCTAACTAATTAGCAACTATTTTCCTAAGAATCCTAATTAATACGCGTAATCAAAACTGATTTATTGTTAGAGATTCAAACAACCAGTAAAACTCTATTTTGAGAACAACAACTGAAAACATTGGAGATTTCCCGCTCTAGTTAGTATTTATTTTGCAGAAAGCAGGGTAGACAAGTACATGTAGACCAACCTTTGGCACAGACTGTTGTTGGGTGTCGCCTTCGAACTCTTCAAGCATGTCCGAGATGTCATACATGGCGGTCTTGAGCCGCTTCAGCCACAGCTGCACGGAACTGTTTTCAATCGATTTCCTCTCGGCATCCTTAAGCACCGCAGCGACAGATTCCAGCGTCATCTTCATTTTCTTGAGATCCTTGGTGAAGTCCTGCTGCAGCTTGATCTGGCCTCCGATGACGGCGCTGATCTGCTTGAACACCACGTTGAGCACGGCCGAGGCCAGCATGCCCCCACTTCCGCCATTGCTGCGCGATCCCTTGGGCCAACCCACCGCTGCCTCTACTTGTAATAATCGCCCGTGCCTTTCTAAGTCCTCGGTCCAGAATGGACAAATATGTGCGGAGAGGTAGAGGACTGGTGGCGTGTGAATTATCGACGCATCGCTGGCACTTTTTGTTCTCCCACAAAAACATAATTAAAAAAGGAGTTCTTAGCGCCCGGACGTCGTCGCTCGGGAAGCGTCCGGACGCGGGCGGTAGCCGCAAGGTTGAGATGAGATAGGGTGGTGCAGCATTAGAAAGGACCCGGACGGCGCGGCAAACTATTTTGTTCGCGGTCGAGCCATTCACCCGTGTTTTTATTAAGAGAATAGAAAACCAAATACAGCTTGATGCCGAGAAGACATCAAGAACCGGCAGGCGCGGCGAACTGAGGACATCGACATTGACTGACGGCAAGGCAAGGGAATAAATGTTGGTTGAATGCGAGACGACGTGATGTTGCAGGGTCACCTGGATGGGTATTACACGGACATTTGACTACAACAAATGTTGGACCAATGTTTGACTACACGGATTATTTACCCAAACCTAAATAATCTGCAGGAGATCGAGGGATGCCTCACCTTCCCTAGAGGAATTTTATATCTTCGACTGCGTGGACATGAGTCCTTGCCAGAGAGTATACAACAAAGCAACAAACTCAAGCGTCTACAAATTAATAAGTGCCCTGCGTTACGTCGGTGGTGTGAAACAGAGGAGAACAAGAGGAAGTTTTCCCACATCGAGGTAATGATACGGTAAGAGGGGCCTCTGTCTCGTCCGGATAAATGCCCCTATATGATAAAAAAAAGATGAGATAATACAACATCTGTTAACATCATGTGTGGTGGCATGACAACTATGGTTCAAACTATTCGCTCCTTCGAAATTAGCGGATTCAGTTCCCAGACAAAATGAACTGAGTTTTGCTGCGCAATACGATAGGTAGAGTTAGCAAGGAGCACAGGAAAGGAGTGAACTCTTTAATTATTCTAGGGGCCTCAATTATTTGAAAACATAGGAATGCTTGTGTGTTTTTAGGGCTTCTCCTTCTATTAGCATGATCTGAAGTGAGCTGAAGAATGAGCATGGCCTCTACTACATGGCTGGGGCGAAGAAGCTACAAACGCTAGGTCGAGTTGTGTTTGTTCACTATATGTTTAAAACCTTGAGTTTGTGTAATCATCTCACTCATATTTGGTCCAGACCAAGTCCTTCTAGTTTATGCAGCACATGATGCGGAAGCTTATGCAGCACGTGATGCGGCTCTTATGTTGTCCAAGATGAATTTCCCCAAGGTTATAATGAAAACTGATTGTTTAGAGTTGCAATCCTTATGGCGAAACAAAGAGAATATTAGACCAACTATTTTGCCAATTTTAAATGATATTCAAGACCTCGTTGGGTGAGCCATGATCTTCAAATTGCATCGTGTCAAAAAGTCATTCTAGTTTTTTTCTTTGACATCGAAGGTCCTTCTAGTTAAGGTCGATTTGTGTTTGTTCAGTACTCCCTCCGACCCTTTTTAATTGTCGCTTTTGGTGCCTGTGCCATGATTTTGACTTGGTTTATAGAAAGAAAAACGTGCAACATTTGTAGTATCAAATAAATTTGTTAAAAACTAGATTCAAAGATCTTTCCAATAATACTAATCATATATTATAATTATTAATATTTTTTTTAATATATATTTAGTTTAAGTTTGTTATTGGGAAGCGTAAATCGACAAGTATTTAGGGACCGCGGGAGTATGTGTTTAAACCTTGAGTTTGTGTAATTGTCTCACTCATATTTGGTCCTCGTATGAGTGAGGATCCAGTTGGGGACATCCCCTATTTTTCTTCTGTATAATTCAATGAAACGCACTCTCCCATGTTTTTTAAAAAAAAACAATTCCTGCTTTAATACTATGAGTTTTTAAGGAAAAAGGATATTCACATATCATTGTAGTCACCTATATTGGATATGCCCTAATAATACGTTAAAATAACATGCTTACTAGTACTATTTGACATCTTGAATTTGCTAATCCGACCCAAGCTCACTTAAGCCCCCAAACTTGTTTTGCAGGCCAGAATGCCTGCGTACTATACGTTCAGCCTTGCTGTGGCCTCGGTGAATGCAGTGTACCACCAGACAACTACGACGTTCTCGTCGAGCCTTCCAGCGCCGTTCGAGTGCAGCAGAAAAGATAGCAAAGTCGCCAACCAGATGATGACGCAGTGCTCGTCAGCACCCAGTCCCCAAAATCCGAGTTGCCCTACTCCCGTACAGGGAGTAGGAGATCCGCAGCTGATGCTGCAACCTCGGGGCATACATGTCGAGTTACCATAATTGCCTTGATTATACAGATCCAGTCCTGATTTGAACAGTGTGACCTTTTCAGCTTGAGAGTTGGCACATGTATGCCAAGCTTGGACACTAAGTGATTGTGTATGCCAACTGAGGATTATAACATTATATGGTGTTGTCAGCACAAGGGGACACTGTTTCTGATGGACACGGGTGACCTTTTTGAGATCATGACTTCACTTGTATTTCATTAAGTAGAAGAGATGCCGAAAGAACGATAGCAGAAATAGCACATAAGACTACGCAAATAATTTGTAGATTCCAAATGAAGTCACACAACACAAACAAAAAGCAAGAAACAGGGGACCCTCTAAATTGAACCTAATACATTAAAACTTAACACAATGGTAGCCAGTAGTGGGCTGAAGCCGCAGTGATAACAACGGCAAAGCATCCGCTAAAAAACTCTAGGCGGCCAAATATCCGCCATCGACCAAGCGACAAAACATCCACCATAGACAAGGACCATTGGCACCGCAAAGCATCCATGGATGGGTCATCACACTCAAAACAGCAAAGCATTTGCTTGAAGGGTCCTAAGGAACTAGGGTGGCAACCTCCGCCCAAGCAAATGAATACCATCAACGCGGCAAAGCATCTGTAGATGGGGTCAACATACTCACAACAACAAAGCTCTGCATAGAAAGGGGTCTAAGAGACACCGGCGGCAAAACATCCGCCCATGCAACGAGACCATCAACGTCACGGGTGACCTGTAGAGGCATATGGCTCCTTCCAGCCATCCTGTATGTGGTTCATTTCGACATTCTGCTTTGTAAAATATGGCAAAGTATTGATGCAAAGCTCCGGATACTGCGCCAGCAGTTGTCAAGTGCCAGCGAGACGTCCATAATTCACACGCCATCAGTCCTCTACCTTTCCGCACACATTTGTCCATTCTGGTCGGGGAGGAGTTAAAAGGCACAGGCAACGTACATGGACGCAAGCAGGGGGAAGGCCGAAGGGGGCAGCGCGGTGATCTGAAGACTGAAGCATCGCCCGGCAATGGCGGCAGTGGGGGCATGCTGGCCTCCGCCGTGCTCAATGTGGTGTTCAAGCAGATCAGCGCCGTCATCGGAGGCCAGATCACGCTGCAGCAGGACTTCACCAAGGACCTCAAGAAAATAAAGATGACCCTAGAGTCTCGGCGGCTGTCTTTGGAGGATGCCGAGAGAAATCGATCAAAACAGTTCCGTGCGGCTGTGGTTGAAGCGGCTCAAGAACGCCGTGTATGACATCTCCGACATGCTCGGCGAGTTTGAGACCGATACCGTGTAGGACGGTCGAGTGGGGCGCTACCCACCAGGGTTCAAATCCTGGTGCTCGCGACCTTTCCTGGGATTTTCCTGGATTTTCCGGCGTTATGCATTAAGGACGTGTTTGGTTCCCTGCATATAAGGGAACCGGGCTCTCGGGATGCACCGTGGCGGTGTTTGGTTCCCCGTTCTCCTTGCTGGGCACGGCCCTCCGCGTGCACTCCCTCCCCTCAGCCGGGCTCTCGAAACGACCAAATCGGTCGTTCCCGGGAGGGCTCCCGCGAGCTCCCGCGAGCTCCCTCGATGCAGCGGCTTTCGGATTCTGGCGGAGGAGATGGCGGGGAACTCCCTAGGGTTACCTCCCCTTTCCCGCCATTCACCGCTATATATCCCCTCCCCCGGCACCTCTTCCTCTCTTTCTTCATTCGTCACTCTCCTCTGCCCGCCCGCCGTGGGTGTTCCACCTCCTTCCCCTCTGTTCTTCTTTGTGGTTGTTGTGGATCTGCACTCCCTCATCCTCTCTTCTTTGATCTTGTGGTTTTCAGTCTTTGTGGATCCGAGAAGTCAAGGCAAGTGTTCTTTCCCTTCTATTTTCCCCCTGTTCTTCCCGATTTGGAAACCCTAGCTCATGTGTTCTTCATGCGGGCACTCGGATCTACCGCCTTGGTCGTTCTTCGGTATGAAACAACGCTTTTGCTTATTTCTTTGTTTCAATCCGGTTTATTCATGCACTAATCATCAACTGCTTTATGGAAACTTTGTTTTCTTTTTTGTGTGCGTGCTTGCGATCCGCTTTCCATTGCCTTCCTGTGATTTTGCTTTGGTTTTACGCAAGTTCTCGACGGTATAACATACTTGTCACCCCACCTCGTCCCATCCCTTTACTCCTGTGATGAATGATTTGTGGTTCGAAGTTGTTGTCATAGCCGATGATGAATGCAAATTCTTCAGAACCATATGTCGTAGTCGATGATGATAATTGATAAACAAATCGAGCAATTGTCCATGTGAATGATGTTTTTGTCTAGATCTTGAGCATATGTCCATGACATTGTTTTGTATGGTTTTGCTGTTATGATGGTAGTAATCGTAGCCTATTAAATTTTTGCAATGTATAGATGGATTGGCGTACAGAGGAGACGCCTTCTTATTGCCAAAAGCCGCTGCCCCGATCGCGGCTATGTATGCACTCCTTGTAGCTAGGATAAGAGCACACCATCATGCACGGCCTAGAATCACCTATGCTCCTATGAGTGTGAGGGATGAGGAGCGCCAAAAGAATCTGAACCTAATTTACAACTACAATGATATAGAGTGTGTAAGCATGCTTCGCATGAGAAGAGCCCCTTTTTTTAGGCTATGCAACCTGTTTAGGGAGAGGAGTTTCTTGAGAGACAACATAAATAGGCGTGTAGAAGAGCAAGTAGCCATGTTTCTCCACATTGTCGGCCACAACCAACGCTTTAGGGTTGTACACCAAAAATTGGAGGAGGTCTATTGAGACGAAGGTGCGTCACTTCAAAAGAGGTCTTGTACGTTTGTTGGAGAGCTAAGATCGAGAGATCATTAGACACGGCCCCTAATGAGACACCCCTTAAGATTAGCAAAACACCACAGATGGTATCCATATTTGAAGGTAAAAAGCTTATCACATAGTTTGAGGAAGTTTTTTTTTGGGTGGGGGTGCATATGATGTAATCACATAATGTTGGGTGCCATGTAGGACCTGTCGTGGGGCAATTGATGGGACTCATGTATTTGCTAAAGTCCCAGCTAAGATGCAAGCTGCCTTTAGGGGAGGAAGAAACGACCCAACACAAAATGTTCTAGCTGGCCGTTAGCTTTGACTTGAAATTTACTTATGTGTTGGCTGGTTGGGAGGGCTCGGCACATGATGCCACCGTTCTTCTTGCCGATGCCTTGGCTAGAAACGATGGGTTCAAGGTTGAACCGAGGTAACTATGACTATAAAACTTGATAGTCAGAATTTGGAAATGCACAACCATGAGACCTAATGTGTACCCATATTTGTTTTAGGGACATTCCGGTTAGTTGATCTTTGGTTATGCTTGTCGGCCCCGGATTTCTTCCTCCTTACCGTGGGGTTAGATACCATTTGAAGGAGTATTCTAATAGAAACCCCCAACCACCCCAAAAGAGTTGTTTAACTTGAGACATTGCGACCTCGTGAGTGATTTGTTGAAAGAGCTTTTGGAGCTTTGAAGGGTCGTTTTAGCATCATTGACACCAACAAACCTTTCCATCCCTTGAAGACCCAAGTGAAGTTAGTAATTGCTTGTTGTATTTTACACAATTGGATCATTAGCCATGGGGTAGATGAGGTAGTTCCCGATGAGTTCTCTTGGGTTCCAAGCGACAATGAGACTCAAACCCATCCTTCTCGAGATAGATGACAATCTTTGCTTGGGCTCTTAAAAGGGATGAATGGGCCAATCACATGTGGGCAAATAGGGGTGCATCTCGTATCTAGGCATGTGGTCATGATGATTTTTATTTATGTAACTCTTGCAAATGGAGACATGGACAATTGTGATGATGATTTATATCTATGTAAGATCTCACTCAATGCGAGACTAAGACATATGGTGTGATGTTATATTTATTTCTGAGGCTATGATATGTGCTATGATGCTATTTTTATTTACGAGGCATGAGGATATGTCTTTGTGATGCTATTTTTATTCTATATTATTCCCCGAGGCATGAGGATATGTGCTTTGTGATGCTATTTTTATTCCATATTATTCCCCGAGGCATGAGGATATGTGTCTTGTGATGCTATTTTTATTCTATATTACTCCCGAGGCATGAGGCATATGTTCATGTGGCATCTACCCGAGTGGGGTGTGGCACAAATGTACTAGGAAATGGCCGGTGGTCGGATTTCTTGGATGATGAGCTTGTGTTCCCTCGGGCCGTGGTGAGTCACCTTCTTTTGGTGATATTCTTGGAGCCTTTGTTGGGGTCGGGGTCTTTGGAGGGGTTCTTTGGTGGGGGTCTTTGGTGGAGGTGGAGCCGCTGGGGGCGGGGGGGCCTTTGGAGGGGTTCTTGGGTGGGGGTCTTTGGTGGAGCTGGCCTGTTGGGGCTTGGGGGCCTTGGTGGGGGGGGTTTGGTGGGGCCGGAGTCTGGCGGTGGGGGTCACCGCAAGGGGAATCTTGAGGTGGAATGATGCTATGTCCGGGTTTATGTTGAGGCAACTATGCAAGTTGATCACTACCGGGTGTGAGAACCGACAAAGGGGTTCAAGGAAGTCCACCTCAAGCAAAGTTGCCAAGGCTCTTCAAGAGTTTTGTGGCAGTGAGGTCACTAGTCTCCCGGTGTACAATCACCTTAGGAAGTGGAGGCAGAGGTATGTGAAGGTGACCAAACCGAGGGAGCTTAGTGGAGCTTTGTGGGATGAGGAGCACTCGGTGATTAGACTTGAGGAGGAGCACTACAATGGACATACCAAGGTAAGAGGACATCTATACATTGTAAGCATGTGCATCACGGGACATTCACTCACCATTTGTTTCAATATTCTAACAATCATTTTGTTGTCTTTGCGGGCACATCCCAAAGATGGTGAGTTCCCCGAACAAGCCCATCCATAACTACAAGGAGATGATGATGATCTTTGGCAATGGTCGGGCAATCGCAAGTTTGCCATGGGGTCAAGTGAGCCACTTGGTTCACCTTCGCACTTTGACTTGAAACTCTATGATGACCGGAGGAGAAGATGACATCAAGTCGGTCAGCCCTCTTGATCTGACAGGGGCAAGCTTGAAGGAGGGTCCGGTTCCAAAAGGAAGAGGTCCTTCTTTGTCGGAGGAGGATGTGGTTGTGTTTCTTTGGAGTGGCGAGGCTGTAAAGGATGTGGCAAGTGCTATTCGTGAAACCAAGGTTGAGGATTCCCACCCAGGGCTGTATGGTGCTCGATGTTTATCCCGGGATTCACCGAGGAGGCCCCGATGTCGGCTTATGGCCATCTGGCCGGACAACAAGGCCCGGGGATCTGCATTTGTGGGCATGAGTGACGCTCATCGTGTCTTTGTGGTGAGGACTTACTTAGCCAAACACTACTACATCCGAGTGTGATGGTAGATGGTGGTTGATCATTCTTTTGTGAGCTATCTACCTTGACCGGTGGTCACCTTGGTCGACCTAGTGCAGTGTCAAAGCTCCTCTCATGGTGGATGCTCTGTTGTGCGATGGAGGTTTCTTTTGTGCGAGATGACCTAACTCGCTTACTTTTAGTTACACTAACATATAGTTAGTGAGTATAGATCTCCTGCATCCTTTGTCGATCAACCATAGCCGATGCATTTGTGTGTGCTTGGGTCGGCAAAGATGTTGTTCTGCATCCATTCGGACATATGCCTTATGCCAATGATGCTATTTATGGTTTCGAACTATGCCTTATGCCAATGATGGTTTTATGAATTCGAGCTATTATTCCTTATGCCAATCATGTTTTCTTCTATTCCCTATGCCAAATGCCCGTGCTGAATTATTTATATCTTTGAGCACATTTGCCTCATGCCAATGATGATGTTTTTATGCTTTGAGCACATTTGCCTCATGCCAATGATGATGTTATTTATCTTGAGAGCACATCTTATGCCAATGATGTTTTTATATGCCTCTTGCATTTCATTTTTTTCCAGCAATGCCTTGGTATGTGGTTCATTGTGGGAGGAAACCCGGTGTTTACTCCAATTGGGCTGAAGCACATGCTCGGGTTTATCGATTCCCAATCGGTGTTGTAAAAGTACAGCACAAGAGATGAAGCTTTGCAAGCATTCCATGGTCAAGGACATGATGAGCTGCTGCAACCACTTCAGCCTCCACTTCTACAACCTGCTCCACATCAACAGTTCACTATTTGGCGGTGTCCAATTGTAGTCATAGTAGTAACAAAGTACTAGTTGTGGCTCTAGTACTTGGTTTTGTAATTTGGCGGTTGCTTTAGAACTGTTTTAGCATTTGTAATAGTGTTAAACTTGTAGGGGTAACCTCACCACTCAAACCAAGTGGTGAGCGAATCTACTTTGTGCAGCCAACCAAACACGGTAGTCGCTGCCTTGGGATTTCAATTTGATGCAACTCAAACCAACCAAACACCATCCGAACTTCAGCCGGAAGCTAAACTAATACGGCAACCAAACAACATCCTCTTGCATGATCTTAGCCCGGTCGGAGGGGCCTGGCCGCTCATACGAGCCAGCCGGGTTGGGAAACCAACCAAACACGTCCTAAGTGGTAGCGGCGTTCCGTCGACAACGAGGCGCCCATGGTGACTTCCTGAATCTCCGGACTGCCGGTGCTCGGCCCTTCGGAGGTGCTCATAGGGGTAGGGTTTGCGTGCGTGTTTTCTTAGGGAGAGTGTGCGCGGCGTGTTGTGAGCGTCTGCGTTATCGTGTAATTCTCAAAAAAAAAAAAAAAAATTGGTGCGTAAACCTTCCCGCTTGCGCTTCATCTGGGTTCTCAAAGTCGATTTATATCAACTGTTGTCTTTGTCTCCTAAAAACAAATTCTTCTTTTATTAAACATGTTAATAATTAGCAATATTGGGGAAAAGGTTGTTTAGTTTATTAGATCCGATAACAGATTACAAGATAAACATAAATCAAAATGAGTTTAATTAAAAGCATGTTCAGGTCGGTGCCCATGATGTCCATGGAGACAATTTGGATCTACTGAATTCGCGGGTGTTTGGCATGGCTCCAACTCTATATGGAGCTGCTCCACTCCAAAACTCCAAGTGGAGCCAACTTCGAGTGGAGTTGGAGCTATCAAAGTGGGGTGTTTGGTGGGCAACTCCATCTTTTTGCGGGCTCCATCCGTCGACCTCACATCTCTATTTTCCCCATCTTCTTCCTCTGATGTCCATGGCCTCCGATCCCCGGATGCCCCGGCTGGGATCTTCACCTGCACGGACACACGACGGATCTCGGCGCTTGGCGAGTGAGGAGGGCGCGCCGGACTGACGCTAGGCCTCGCACACGGACCTCGTTTTGCTGGTAGCAGGACCTCACCGGACCTCGCGCGGATGACCGCATCGCTGCCCCCTCTATGGCTCTATCTCGGTACCGGACTGCAAGGGAGGAGACCTCGTCGGCCTGCGGTGCCCCTGCCCGCCTTGCGCCGCCTTCTTTCCCCACCTCGCGCCGAGGAGGGAGCACCGGCGAGCCCCTTCTCCCTCTCGCTTCCTTGACGACGCGCGTGGCGGGGAGGAGGTCACGCCGGCGCCGGCGGAGGCCAGCGGAGGATAGGGCGCCGGCCGGTGGCGCGGGTGGGCGGTGGCGGTGGCGAGGGAGAGGGCGCCGGCGGGAGGGAGAAGCGCCGAGGAGAGGGCAGCCGACGGGGATTGGGATTAGGAGCGCGTCGGCGAGATTCAGCTGAGCAGGGTGTTCGCGGGGGGAGCAGGGGAGGAAGGGGTCACGAGGCAGGAAAAGAAAGAAGCGAAGAGTTATTTTTTGTGTAACGAGTGACATTGATGGGTAATTACCTATCAACTCCACGGGTAGGTTCATATTAATTAGGCTGGTTTTGGAGCAGCAGGAGAGGTGCTCCAAAACTCTAGCAACATTTGCACTACAGCTCCAGAGTTTTAGAGCTGGGGTGTTTGGCTAGCTCCATCCATCTCCACCCTAGAGTTCGGCTCTAGAGCCATGCCAAACACCCCCTTAGACTAGGGTAGGAAAGCACTAGCAAGACATGTGATCTATCTTCAAATTAAGAATGGCGAGAAAAGGAAAAACAAAGTACTTAACAAAACAGATGAAGAAAGAATCTACTTAGGCCCTGTTTGGATGCAAAGTATTTTTTAAGTACTGGAGAAATACTATGGTTTTACAAAATACTTTGGTTTTTAAAACTACTAGGTGTTTGGATGCAACAAATCTTGTAGTCTCTAAAACCATGGTTTTGTTAAAACTGTAGTTTTTGGAGTTTTAGAAACTCCACTCATGACCTCTTTTTTCTTGAACCGCGGTTTTATGTCTCTTTGACTTATAAAACCATGGTTTTGGGATACTACAGTTTCGAAAACCACATCACCCAAACAAGACCTTAACCTCCCAACTATTGGTGGCCGTATATTTCACCCTCTCACCTATAAAATCAGGTATTCTACCACTTAAACTATTGAAAACCGTCTAAATAACACCTGAGACAGTTTTGAAGGTGCTTTTTTTATGTGACATAGTAAAAAGTCTATATAACCTCTAACATATCAAGGGTTGACTGCATGACCCCTCTACTATAAACATGATATTTTAGCTCTTAAAGCATCAAATAATGCTCAAATGACTCTAGGATAGTCTTGTAGAGCTATTTGAACATCATATCCCAACACACTAGCTTAATACCCATGTTTGCATGCAGGCCCATTTGTTGTCTCTACCTCCCCCTGCTCTTTAGACTGACCCACCTACTCCCTACGTCCCATGGAGTTTGTCGTTTTTGACTTTTTAAACTCCATGTTTGACCATCCGTCTTATTCAAAATATTTATGCAAATCATAAAATAAATTAATCAATATTCAAGTATCTTTATTGATAAAATAAGTCATAATAAAATAAATTATATTTGTGCAAAAATTTGAATAAGACGCAAGCATCGAAAAAGATGGCACGGAATCCGGGGTGACAAACTTCGGTGGGATGGAGGGAGTAATGAGCAGCATGTCACATCTAGTCTCCTTCTGTCACTTTCGTCAATAGCATTGAGCTCAAGCACTACGCCTACACTGTCGTTGTTCAGCCCCGCCCTCCCGCATCCTCCATCTGGTTTTTTTTTTTTTTTAGAAAGGCGGCAAGAGATTTGCCGTATTTTTATTAGACGCAGTAAAAGGAAAAACAAAGTACAAACTAGAGAAAAACACCACTTTCCACTCACCCCTACTACTGACTAGCACCTACAGAACTAGAAGAACTAGAAAAACTAGAAAAACAACTAAATAAAAACAGCTAGACACTGGAAGCACTCTACTACAGTAGATAGACACGTACAAGGACCAACAGAGGTCCTGGATGAACAACAAGATTAGGCGTCCGGACTTGACTTTGCAGGTCGTTTGTTGTCGTGCTAGTTGCCAGTTGATACTGTAGGACATCATCTTTGGCCAAATGAGCTACTTGAAGGGGGTTAAGCGACTTCTGCTGAAAAGTTCTTGATTACGTTCCTTCCGGATGTTCGACAAAAGGTATATAATGATTCCATCAACTCTTCTCTTCTCCATTTTATCAAACTTGGCCCGACATCTGCGCCAATAGGCGTGGATTCATCCCCGAAGTGGTGACTGAGTCTAAAACCGTTAGGTTCAACCATTGTTCTAGGTGTGTCCACACTTGCCGAGCAAAAGGACAGTCTTTGCATAGGTGATAAGGAGTCTCCGGCTGAAGAGCATAGTTTACATATCGGGTCATTTGGCCACTTCTGTTTGGCTAGGTTGTTTGCCATAAGAATTTTCTTGTGTAGCAGCGTCCCACGAAAGAATCGACATTTGGGTTCTGCCTTCGCTCTCCAAATTGGCGTCAATCTTAACCTAGTAAAGCTTCCTTCAAACTGGATGAGATAAGCACTTTTTGTAGTGTATTCTGCACTTTCGCGGTCCGTCTCCAACGTATTGAATCTTCTCTATTCTCATCTAATTGGACCTCATTTATCGCTTCCCCACAGTTTGACATACTTCTCTATCTCTTGTGCTGTTTGTATTGGTAACACGTTTGAAATCCATCTATTTTGTTTTAACGCTTCATACACTGTTAATTTCTTCCGTCTTGATTTCTTGAATAAACTTGGTGCGATTGACTTTGGCGTTTTTCCATCAAGCCATTAGGATGACCAATTTTATCTTTGCGCCCTATATATTAGGTTGAAGTCGCCTATTAGTAGCCATTCTGGGAGCATGCTTTGCTTCAGGTTGGTCAATTCCTGCATGAACTGAATTTTTTCTTGGTTCGACTGGGGTCCATAAACTCCCGAAATCAACCACGAACTATTGTCTGCCAACATTGTTACACGAGCTGAAACAGTGTTTGTTGTTCAGTGTACGTTGTCAAGGTTAAAGAAACGCGAGGAGACCGCAATAAGAATTCCACCTGATGCCCCCACTGATGGAAGACATACAACGTTTGAGACCATATCAGCACCTACAGTTTCTGCGAGGAGTCCTGGTGTCCAGTTCATGATCTTGGTCTCTTAGACATATAATTGTTGCTCCAGAGGAAAAAATCTGGTTGAACACAACCATCGAAGAATCTCCATGGTCCAAGGACCCAAAGAAATCTGGAAAATAACCCAAGGTGTCATCACGTTCCACACTTGCCTAAGGCTCCACGTCCAATAGTCAATCAAATCCACTGACAAATTACAAAAACTTGTTTTTTGCCGAAGGATCACAGGCCAGCAGGCGAACCTTTGCCGAAGGCTCGCAGGCCAGCAGGCTCCATCTAGATGTCCTTCGGTTTTTTAGGTAGCCATAGGAGGAGAAAGCGAGAGTCCCAAGTGTATGTGCTAAATATCATTGAGAAGTGCATCAAGTGGAGTAGGAAACAAGGTGGTGCTCACCGAGAGGTAGCACAAAGCCTAGGCACATTACCCGCTACCCATTACCCGAACCACGCACCGAAATACCCGAACCAGCGGTACCCGAAATGTAGTTCGGATAGTGGATCGAATTACCCGAAATAATATTGGGTAATTGGGGTAGTTACCCTCGGTACCGAATTACCCGTTCATACGCAAATTAGAACTGTACATCATGGTATTTGATATATTCCATGTGTAGATGTGTAGTGGTTCTTGATTTGATCTATGATTTTTAAGATATAAATAAATCATATTCCATGATTTTTTAGAAAGTAGAACTCTAAATCATAGAACTGTATGCATTTTTTAGGCTATCATATTCCATGATTTTTAAGATCTGTAGTGGTTCTTTGCATAACGTTGATTAGCCCATAGTTTGCATCTGAACTGAATGCATGTTCTTTTGGTCCTTTGCATCTGAACTAAGTACGATGTGACAATGTTTGTAAGGTTTAAATATTTGTGATGACAGTCTATGAGTTGTGCTTGAAAACTTGAAGTTATTATCAATTATTATGTAAATTCTATGCAGTTTGAGTGCTTACTGTAATTTCATATATTTTGGGTAGTTCGGGTATACCCAACCTGAACCCGATTTACGGGTACCGAATTTCTTGCGGTAGTGTTTTTCTAGGCTGAAATCGGGTACCAAATCTCATTACCCGTATTTTTTTCAAAACCCGAATTACCCGACCAAACTAATCGGGTAACCCGAACGCCCAGGCTTAAGCACAACTCTAGAAAGAGTACGGAGAGGAAGACAACAGAAGCGCCTATGTGCAAGCATGTGTGCTAAGGACAGTATGGTGGGATACAGTGTCCAAACAGCCCTACATGACCATCTGAGGGTCATTTGAACATTATTAGATGATTTAAGTATTTAATATCATATATTTTAGTTGAGGGGATCATGCAGTCGACCTTTGATATGTTAGTGGTTATATAGACTTCTTAATGTGCCACGTCAAGAAACCACTATTAAAAACCGTCTCAAGGGTTTATTTACACGTCTCCAATAGTTTGATGGATAGAATACCTGGTTTTATAGGTGAGGAGGTCAAGTAGAGAACCACCAATAGTTAAGGGGGTTAAGTAGACTTTTTCAAACGGATGATGGAAATAAGTTTTTTTTGAAGAAAATGTTGGAGTCTTTTTGTTATCAAATCAATGTTTTGAGTTCAGCAAAAAAAAAAAAAAAAAAACCCTGGTTTTTGTACCATCCAGCCAAACAAAACTTTATTCCGAATTTAGTTTAAGTGTTTTTCTTAGGAAAAAAAAGGATCCAAAGAACCCCTTAATGTCATCTTGAATTTCAATGGAGTTGATTTTTCATTTGTTTTTCACGTAATAAAATAAGCCTTTAGAGATATTCCATTAGTTTCTGTGTCGCAAAACAGACATGTTGCAATGCAATCATAAATCAAGCTTAATACCTTGCAGATGACCCTCAAACTATGCCCCTTGCAACTGGCATCTTGTGGTCCCAAGAACAAACTTGCTAATGGGATGAAGAAGATGAGAGATGAACTACAGGAGATCGCAGATCAGCATTCTAGATTCAGGTTGGAGGTAGGCTCTGCTTTCAATGAGCAGAAATTTCTTGATGCAAGGGAAACAGCAGTGATTACGAATGATGAAGAGGTCATAGTAGAGCGAACTGAAGAGAAAATGAAAATAATGGTTTCTTTATCTAAGAGCATTACAGAAAAGTTTACCATCTTTCCCATATATGGCATTGGTGGCATTGGAAAGACAACAATGGCGAAAACGGTTTTCAATGATACAATGTTCAATGACTACTCTCGCGTATGGATCTATGTGTCCCAGGTGTTCGATATGAAGAGAATTGGCAACTCTATAATATCACAACTATCAAATATGGGAAGTCAAATAACAGAAATGCAGATGATACATACTCGCCTTGTAGAACTGTTTGCTGGTAAAAATATTCTCATTGTGCTAGATGACCTGTGGGAGGATAATGATCAATTTCAGTTGGATGAATTGAAGAAGATGCTGAAGGTTAGTGAAGATAGTAAGGTTGTTGTTATAGTAACCACACGCAACGAGAGCATTGCAAATGATCTTAGAACCGTTCAACCGTACAAATTAGCACTATTGTCAGATGACTCTTGCTGGACTATAATAAAGCACAAGAGTGGCATAGACTCTAGACCTGATGATAAAAAACAACTGGAACATATTGGAAAGGATATTGCAAGGAAATGTGCAGGTGTGCCCTTAGCAGCTAAGGTCCTTGGGCACATGTTGCGAAATTTCACTTCTGATGAATGGGAGTCCGTGAGCAAGAATAGTATCTGGAGTGTATCTACTTCTGAAGAGACACATCATGTACTTTCATCTTTGAGGTTAACCTACACCTATATGCCCTCACATTTGAGGCTATGTTTTGCCTATTGCGCAATCTTTCCAAAAGGTCAACAGATGGTTAAAGATGATCTAATTCACCAGTGGATTTCTTTAGGCTTCATAGACACAACACAAGTACTCAACACTAGGCAACTCGGTGAAAAATACATAACACAGCTCTTGGGGTTGTCCTTCCTTGAACACTCAGTAAGTTCAGATGTGCCTTTAATTGAATAGTTTATTTGATTACATTCTTTTAGTACTTTTACACAATACAAGGTTCTATAACATCATGAAAATACGTACATCACAATAAGACCAGTCTTTGACAACGGATTATATGGATTCTTCTTCCACAACTATAGTTTATTATTATAAGAATTCAATTCAAAGGATCCAAAAAGGGCGAAGAGTTGTCCTGCTGGTCTGGTGTAGTGGCAGAGACAACAAGCCAATGTTCAGTCTGTGGTTCTTGAGTGGAGAAGAGAAAAGTGAGAAGACAATGAAGCATATCCACTAGAGATACAAGCGGGGGTAGGCTGTGGACAACCCGCATGCTGCCGCTATGACCGCAACTCTATTTTGTGGGCTTTGCAGGTGGACACCAGCTTCAAGTTGCATTCTGCAAGTGTTCATTGGGTTTAGCCTTACAACCTGCAAGCCTACACCATCTTCATCCATGGACACTGTCCTTAATTTAGACTTGATTAACACAACAATTCATTAAGCAAAGGCTAGAAATGAGAAATCAAAGGCAAGCCCGCGGCCTTGAAAGTGGCAAGCACACCTTGTCTCGCTTCTTGTCCAAACCACAAGGACTGGATCTGAGTTCGACAAGGAGGCAATCTGTTTGCTTGGGACTCGATTACCACAAGGACTACGGGGAGGAACTCCAAGAAATCTCAGCCAATGGGTGCAGTGCTCCCGTAGCAGTTGCAGTGGGATTCAGGGCTCCTATTTATCATCCGCTGAGTTTAGTTTCCACTGGGCATAGCAGTTCGGCCTACTAGAAACTGCAATCGCTAAGCTTTGACTTCGGTGGGCTTGAAACTCATGGGTACAATACTCACACAGTGTTAGAGTGCACAATATACTAGCCCAGTCTGCTATAAAGTATAAACACAAGCCAACATATCCCCTCAGGCTCCGGTGGCTGTAACAAACCCTCAGGCTACACTCCCAAAAGACTAACCTAATAGTTAACGGTTGCTCCACCTTATGTATTGTGCTCTCCCAAACATCTATTAAACAATGTGAGGCTAAAGCGAACACAATATACCCAATAAGTGTATCCAGAGGCTACCACAAATCCACCACCATTGTTCATCAGTAAATTCTTGATTTTTTTATTGCCTCCCATAGACATCAAAGAAAAACACACAACACACAATGATACTTAAACATGCTATGGCCGTCACAGCCCAACCTACTACCATTCTAATAAAAATACCAATATTTGCACCCTCTCATATTTTTTTTTTGAACTGAAAACCATGGAGTATTGCTCCCCAGCCATATATTATTAAACAAAGGGACAATTATCTCTATAGCCCTCAAGAAAACAGTTTGAATCTCTATGGCCTTTTTTTTTTTTTTTCCCAAAGTTAACTCTATGGCCCCGAAAGTTTTTGGTTACCTACATGGCCTTATGTTAGGTCTGTTAAAACTTGCGATTAGTTTGGCCACAAACCCAGATGCGAAAATTCAAAATTACCCTTAGCTTCTCAAGTACCCCTTCAGTCTCGGAGACCCGCAAGACGCACGCAGAGATCGAGCAAATCCAGCCGATCAAGGGTCCTTTTCTTATATTCCATAAAAATGCTCATGTTAATATTATCTTATTTTACCCAGATGTGATAGGATTTATGTACTGAGTAGTACTCTCTATATTTTTATCCCAGTCCACAGTTCTTCCCTTTGCATCATTTGCCTTTGTGTTTTTGACATGTGTTTGCTATTCTTCCTTGTGTGTATCATCATACTCATATAGATATTTTGTTTTTATCTTTACCTTGTGATTGGTACTCCCTCCGTCCTGTTTTAAATGTTGTCCTAGCACTAGTTTTCCTGTCCAAGTTCAGACCATGTTGCAGGCATCTGACGCAAGGCTATTCAAGTTCACAACACCTTGAATGCACCTGGTAGGAAGCTCTGACAACATTTAAAGCGGGACAGTGGGAGTATTTTTTTATTATTTTTGAAAGAGAATTTTTAGAATGTATCCTTTTCTAATGCATCTAATGAGGATCAATGTGAAGACATGAAAATTGATCCCTCGTTTAAGTCGTTATAGTAACAGCAAGATTGAGTCATCGTTAGTGACAATAAGACTTGAAAATATAGTCCTCGTTAGTCACAGTAGGATTTTACTCCATGCATTTTGTGGCTTAATTCACTGAGTACAGTATGCTACGCATCATCTCAGATACAAGAGCAGTATGAATGTAACAGTAGAAAATATAATATGCCGCATAGAATCCTAATGCTTCTAAGTGTCATTCCAGGCTATTGGATTGCATCATGAAGATGTCACACGCTTGGCAATGCACGACCTGGTGCATGACTTAGCACGAATGGCGCTAGCCGATGAATTAGTTCTGAGGGTAAGCAAACTCGACAATGTTGATACCGAGGGAAGTAGCAAACTGGGCAATATTAATACCGAGGGAAGTAGCTGCCGCTATGCACTGTTCGACGATTGCAGCAAGAAACTGGAATTATACACAGATTCTCCTGCCAACATAAGGGCACTGCATTTTCTAGATTGTGGAAATATTGGACTTCACAAGAATGCATTTTCGTGTGCCAAGTATCTGCGTGTCTTGGATCTAAGCCACTGCTTTATACAGAAGCTACCCAATTCTGTTGGTCAACTGAAGCAGCTGAGGTATCTAAATGCTCCAAAGGTCCAACATCGGATGATTCCCAGAAGTATCACAAAGCTCTTAAAATTGATGTACCTCAGCCTTCGCGGCTCTTCTGCATTGTTAAAACTGCCAGATTCAATTGGTGATTTGAAGGGCCTGATATATCTTGATCTATCAGGCTGCTCAGAACTACAAAGACTTCCAAAGTCCATTGGCAAACTAAAAAAGTTGGTCCATGTGGATTTGTCGAAATGCTCCAATGTTGCGGGTAACTCAGAATTCTTGCAAAGCCTCACCAACCTCGAATATTTGAATTTATCATGCTGCTTAAGTACTGCATTGCTACCGGAACATTTCAGTAGCCTTTTGAAGCTTAAATATTTGAACCTATCTTGTTCTGGGGAAATTCCTGGAACTTTTAGATCACGTAGGAGTCTAGAAGACTATGTGAACTCATCACACTGTCGTAAGATAGTTGAAGGAATGCCAGAATCCTTGGGTAATCTGAGCAAACTTCAGTATTTAAATTTATCACATTGTCACTGCATTGATGGAACCAAAATGACAGCAGCCATGGCAGGTCTTACCGAACTCCGGCATTTATATCTATCAGGGTTCCTGGATACTTCTCGTCTTGATGAATCTACAATCTCCACTTTCCTTGAGTGTATCAGCAACCTTTCAAATCTGGAACATCTTGACTTGTCTCATAATTCAAGTCTCTGCAGTGTGCCAGATTGTTTCGGTGGCCTTAGAAAGCTACGTGTGCTGGACATCTCGAACTGTGAGATGCTCGAGTGTGTCCCAGAAGGTGTAGCGCAAATAGATGGCCTACAGATGGTAGATACGAATGGCTGTAACCTCATGGCCATATATTTTTCACGTGAAGTGAACAGAGCAAATAAAAACTTAGTCACTCTACCAGAATTTGAGGTCCAAGCCGACCATGGTGCCTCCAGCCGCAGCAACATTGCTCTGCTTAAGGGCGTAAATCCTGTCGAGTTGAAGATAATGGGACTTGAAAATGTGAAATCCATTGAAGAGGTGGAAAGTATCAGATTGGTTGGAAAAGAAAGAATCAAATACCTGGTTTTCGTGTGGAGGCATGGTTCCATGGAGAGGGCTGTGGAGGACAAAGCAGTGTTGGGAGGCCTCGTGCCACCAAGCACTATAAAGATGTTACGTATTGATGGCTACAACAGCGCAATGCTTCCAGGCTGGCTAATGGGTATTCCTGCTTATAATTTCCCTAATCTTGTCGCAATATACTTGGTGGATTTGGATTACTGCACCATTCTACCACCACTCGGCCAACTACCTAACCTGAGACAGCTGGACCTGGTGGCAATGCAAAGTATTGCAAAAATCGATGAGGACTTGTGCGGTGGCCCGGGAGCATTTCCTCAGCTGGCGATTTTTACCCTAGGCAATATGAAGAGTCTTGAAGTGTGGAACACAATGTATTCTGGGCATATGAATATGTTCCCCAGGCTTAATACATTGATAATACATGACTGTCCCAAGTTGAGAGTGAAACCTTGCCTGCCCAAAGCGAGTAGTCTGACTATAAGGAATAGTGATGGTCTACTTTCATCGTGGGGAGATAGTATGTCATCACACAATGGTGCTTCCACTTCCTTCTCTCATGTCGCTACTTTGAAAAAATACAAGGTTGCAAGGTGCCTATGCATCAGTGGAGGCTGATTCACCATCTCCCTGACATCCATGATTTACGTATCAAGGACTGCAGTGATCTTACAAGCTCACCTGAGATTATCCGAGCCCTCTCCTCCCTCATATGGTTGTCAGTGAAAAGGTGCAACCTGGCACAGCTGCCAGAGGGCTTGAGTCATCTCACTTCGCTAAATTCACTTAAACTAACAAATAGTGACAGCATGGTAGCGTTACCACAGTGGGTGGGAAACCTGGTCTCTCTCCAATGTTTGAGAATACAACGTTGCCCAAACCTAAATAATCTGCAGGAGATCAAGGGACGCCTCACCTCCCTAGAGGAACTTTTTATCTTGTACTGCGATGGCCTTGAGTCTTTGCCAGAGAGCATACAGCAAAGCACCAAACTCAAGTATGTACTACCTCGGTTCCATTTTTTAAGTCGTTTGCCAACTGCCAACACACATGCCCAAAACGACTTATAAAAAGAAATGGAGGGAGTACAAATTATTGGGTGCCCTGCGTTACGTCGGTGGTGTGAAACAGAGGAGAACAAGATGAAGCTCTCCCACATCAAGGTAATGACGATCCAATACCTCCCATGCAACGTCTCTTCTTTTTTTTTAAAAAAAAAATCTTGATTAAAGATGCATCTATATATTACGTGTTGGGATTGTTCCTTTCCATCTGAAATGTGTTACAACAAACAAATCATTTAAGGACTGCCAAACATGCATAGTACCGTATCTTCTATACTTTGTTCTGTGCAGCACCATTTAATGACTGTCGAACACACGAATTATTCCTGTGGATTCACTCTGAAAAAAGTATTGATTTTGCAGACAATTGTTATGAGGGATTGAGTGGCAATGCAAACATGGTAAGCATCATTTCAAGTCTGCACTGAAAAACGGGATTTACTTTCTGAAAAAATTACTTATACCCCGTGATGTTTAGTTACAATTAATTCCTGCTTAATATACTAGAGTTTTCAAGGAAAGAGGATATTGCTATATCATTATAATCACCTATATTGGATTATGCCCTAATAATACGCTCAACTAACATGCTTAGTACTATTGATTGACATTTTGAATTTGCTAATCTGATCCAGTCCACTTAAGCCCCAAAGCATGTTTTGTAGGGTGGCTTCGCCAGAATGCCTGCGCACTAGAAGTTTCAGATTTGCTGGCCTCGGTGAATGTACCACCAGACAAAAAAAAAGGAAGGGGATACGACATTCTTGTCGAGTCCTCTGGCGCCGTTCGAGTGCAATTAGCAGTGGTCCATGGCCAAGAGAAAAAGATAGCCAAGGCGCTGATGAGATGATGATGTGGTTCTCGTCGGCAGCTAGTCCCCCAATCCGAGTTGCCCTACAGCCATACAGACCAGGGAGTAGGAGATGAGATCCCCAGCTGGTGCTCCAACCTCAGGGGTATACATGTGGAGTTAGCATAATTGCCTTGATTATAAAGTGATCCACTTCTGATTTGAACACTGATCTTTTTTCAGCGTGAGCCTGGCACATATATGCCAAGTGATTGTGTACCTTTTCATTCCACACTGCCATGTCCGGCAATGTTTCCTTCAACTTCCTCACTGTATCAAGACGGGGACACCATTCTGTTTCCGATGCACACGGGTGGTTGTGAGTTGATCAGATTAAGGTTTGGGAGAATTAGGTATATGGCCCTCAAAAATTGTGTCTTAGTATGTGGCCCTTTTTTTTTGAATTTGGAAATCTGGCCCTAAAACCAAATTCCTTTAGGTATGTGGCCTTCCATCCATTTTAGGGTGTAACGGTGTTAACTATGAGGGTAAAAAGACCATTTTACCCCCCTGAAAAAAAAAATAAAACCAAATTCCAGCCCGGCCGCTTGGGGCGCCGCCCTGCCGGCCGGCCAGCCCAGCCCCGCCCGCTGGGGCGCCGCCACGCCATGCCCGCGAGCAAGGGCCGCCGCCACCCCTTGGCCGCGCCTTGCCCGCGCCCCGCCAGCTTGATGCCGGCCGCGAAGGTAGAAGGCACCCCTTGGCCGGCGGGAGGAGAGCCAGCGGATCCGGCGGGAGGAGAGGCGGCATAGTCCCTTGGCCGGCCGGGAGCCCGCCGGCCATCGTTTTTTTTTTCTATCGGAACCCATCGCACGCACGGAAGACAGAGGAGTCGGGAGTCGGGTGGGAGTGACGGAACGAGTGGCGCCTACTTGCCTAGCAGAGGCGAAAAACGCCTTTTCCCATGCTCTCACAGTGCAAACCCTAACGGAGGAAGGCCCAAACCGTGACGGAAGGCCACATACCTAAAGGAATTTGGTTTTAGGGTCAAATTCCCAAATTCAAAAAAAAAAAGGCCACATACCTAAGACACAATTTTTTGAGGGCCATATACCTAATTCTCTCTTAAGGTTTCCCCAGTATGGTGAAAAACTTTCTAGCACAAAGATTTTACGAGGGTTTTGACATGAAAACCTCTTAGCTTGTTATTACACAAATATAAAAAACTTCCTCACGCGATGCCTAGTTGAACCCTAGGCGGCCGGCTCCTCACCACCGCCCGCCGCCGCTACCCGCCACCGGCCGCCGCTCTGGCGACGGCGGCCCACCGCCCCTCGCCCTCTCCCTCCCTACCCGCCACGACCGCCTCCCCGGTGCTTTCGCCGCGCGGCCGCCCAAGGCCCCATCGATCCGGCGGCGGAGACCGACGGCGTGGGCGTCCCGCCATCCGGAAGGCCGGATCCGACGACCCGCGCCCTCCGCCGGCCGCTGATGCCATCCGGCCGGCGGGAGTGGGCGGTTCGCCCGGCGAGCCGATGCCCCCCGGCGCGTCGTAGCCGCCGCACGCCGACGCCGCTTCGACGACGGGCGGGGGCGGCGCTGCGGCCCCCAGCGCGGGCGCGATGGTGTGCCGCCGCAAGCCCCGCTTAGTCACGCTAGAAGGCCCGACCTCCGGCCGCAGGATGCGTCACGCCGTGGCTGCCCAGCCCACACGCCAGGGTGTCCAGTCTGCCGCCGCCTCGGCATGTCCGGGTCGCCGACGGCGCGAGGATGGGTGCCCTCGACGCCGTAGGCCTCCGGCGTCGCCGCCGACACGTTGGCGTTGGTGCCCCGCCCTCGTTACGCCACCACGGACGAAGTCTCGGTCATCGCCGAGGACGCCTCGGAGGGCGAGGACGCCGACGTGGTCACCGCCGCCCATGGCCACGACGCCAGTTGCCGGGGGCGGGCGCCACCGCACCGGCCCCAAGATCTTCTCTATCTCCGGATGCAGCCCTCTTCGAGGCCATCACTAGGAGGGCACTCGGCGCTGCGTCGGTGGGCGGACAACGATGAGGATGTGTCCGACGAGGAGCGGCCCTTGTCCTACCTCGAGGTTGCCCATCGCCCCGCCGATGGTCGCCCGTGGCCCGGGAACCCATCCGCTTCCGCAGCCGTGGCTCCGTGCCATGGCCGGCCGGATGGCGTGCGGCGCGAGCCTCGAAGAAGACGAAGGACACGTAGACGACCGCCCCAAGTTGGTGCACGGGCTTACCCGCCGGGCCCCCGGATGGTCGTGATGCCCGCCCGCCACCGCCTTGGCGATGTGGACGGGTCTCCACCCCAACGCCGATTGGTGGCGTGAGATCCTCACACCCGGTAGGAGACGCGTCCCGTGGCCGTTCGGTTGAGCATCGCAGTGCAGCTCCCACAGGCCCGAGGATCCTAGAAGTGCCTTGTGGCGGTGCTTCAACGCCTCTCCTACTCTGCCGTGTTGCGACACGTCGGCCGCCACCGCGTTGCACCGCCATGGCTTCTACCACCTTGCCAGGGAGTGCAAGCGGCGTCCACGCCGGGCACGCACGTCGTCGCCGACGCGGCCCCGCCCACCAAGGCGAGGGCCGCCGGGCGAACGCCCGCGCGGCGGTTCGGCCTCGGCCTCGGCGACCGTGCGGGCCTTCGCTGGGTCCCCCCTACCGGTGACGTCTTCTTCGGTCGTGCCTTCAGCATTGAAGGTTGGCGGCTCGGATCCCGTCGTCAACCCTTCGACCTCCCAAGAAGCCCCTCATGGGCCAAGTTCATAAGTGGTTGTCTTGCGGGTGGGTGCCGGCGGAGTTCGACGCCGACGGCGCAGAGTACGACGCAATGGACACTTCGCGCCAGACCCTCTTGTGTTGGAGCCTTGCGCCGGAGGAGCATCCGACATGGGTTGACCCCATGTTGGAGGAGCTTGCCGCCCGCTAGCCCCTCACGAGCACCACGGCTAGGTGCCCACCTTCTACGCTGTCGACTCTCCGGAGGTAGATGTGTCCCCATCGATCGCTCCTTCCACGACTAGCAGCCCCTTTGGTCCAGGGAGGCGAGGTTGTACTGTCTTGGCCACACCCTTGGAGGGAAGACAACGAAGACGGCGGGTGGATGCACCGAGGCGGAGGACATAGGTGATTGCGCCTTCCTTGCGAGGGTTTGTTCAAGCCCATCCCCGCTCCAATCCTCCAAATACCGGTGTCACCACCTCCGACCCGGTCGAAAAACACGGAGGAGGGTAGTTGTTGCACCCACCCGCCGAGTGCACGCCCGAGCGGCTCGACCTTCCTCGATCCCGGTCGGCGTGCTCAACATAAGCTTATCGTGAACTCTCCTTCATCGACGGTAAGTTAGCGGCACCGACTCGGGATGCGGTGGTCACGGCCTACATTGACATGTACGGGCTCAACCTCCCCGGAGCGGCGGTGAAGGCTATCCAAAAGGCAAAGACGTCTAGAGGACCGTAGCTTTCCAAATTGCTTGCAACCATGGCGGCCAGTCGTGAGCTGTGGAGATTGAGGGCGCTTTTTTAGTTTGCAAATGTAACTCGTAGATAGAGCAAAGAGCAGCTCTCAGCTTTTAGGTTGCTATTGGTTGTCATTAATGTGTGAGTATCGGCTTTGTAACCAAACCGAAGGCTATCCAAAAGGCAGCATGTCTAGAGGACCAGAAGCTTTCCAGCTTGCTTGCAGCCATGGCAGCCGAGTCAGGAGCTGTGGAGATTGAGGGCGCTTAGTTTGCAAATGTAACCGTAGATAGACCAAGAGGCCGCAGCGACTCTCCGGTTTTTAGGTTACTATTGGTTGTCATTAATGTGTGAGTATCGATTTATAACCAAACCGGGTTGGAGTTGAGGCTGCCCGCGCCAAAGAATATTGTATGTTACTTCCTTCTTATTATCAATCAAAAGCCGGCCACGGATCTTTCAAAAAAAAAAAAAAAGACATGAAAACCTCTTTTCTTCCAAACATGCTCTAAAGGAAAAGAGTACACAAACGGAAGCAATAAAACTCAATGGCACACAATCTATTACTGTTTGGCATCGCACCTAAGATACGCACCAGGATTGTGAAGGCAAATAGATCTGCTCCAGGGGCTCCTGCAGGTCCAGCTCTCGGCTTGGCGAATCCACTCGTCCATGGCTGCTTGCTTTGAACCGAAGAATACCTGCGAAGGCCTTATACGCAGGCGAGGAATAAGAAGAGGTCACTCACAACAAGTAGATGGTGAACCAGCACTTTCCCACCCCCACCTCCACCGCCGCACCGCGTGAGGGGAGAAGGCCAACGGCGACTGGCCGCCGCCGGCGGCGGCGGGAGTCGGTTGCCGCGGGAGGCAATAGAATGCAGCCCCGATGGGAGGGAGTGGTCGTTGTGGGCCGTTTCCATCTAGTGGACCTGGGCTTCTCAGACCCCGACCGGTCCACGTGAATCCGCATTACGTGGGCTTCACTTGGGCTTGGGCCATGTAATCAGCGCCTCTATCTCGCCAGTGTGCCCCAGTCCCCACGACTCGCTTCGCTCCAGTCGTCGCTTCGATGTCGTCGCCGGCGGCGGCGGCGGCGGCGGCGGTGCTCGTTTGCAACGGCGCCATCTGCCCACACGCTCCCGCTTCCGCCGCCGCCTTCCTCGACGCAACCCCGGGCGCGTACACCACCACCCGCGGCACGCTCCTCTGGTGGCCCCGGCACCTTCGCCGCCTCGCCGACTCAGCCACGCTCCTCGCCCGTTCCCACCCTCACCTGCTCGGCCTGCCCCGACCGCGCGCCCTCGACTTCTTCTTCTCTGGAACCGGAACCAGAAGTGAAACTCCCGTGATCCACTCTCTCGTCAACCCCTCCGTGCGGGTCGCCGTCCACGAGATGCGCGCTAGGCTGCCCGTGGTCAAGGATGAGGAGTTGGCGCTCACAGCCTTGGTGAAGGGAGCCGATTCCTGTTCCTCGGACGGCCACGGCCTCGACGTCTTCGTCCATGTGGGGATGTATACGCCGCCGGTTTTTGCGGAGGCGGGGGCTAGACTTTGCTGTCGCCGGCAGCGGAAGGGATGTCGCCGCCGCCAAGTACGCCCCATGGGTCAGGTGGGTGCTCCACTGTGATGTTCATCCGTCTTTTATTTTCTTCTCTTCGGAATGTGATTCGTTTCTCAGTATCAATCTTTCTGCAAGTTTTTGGTTGCTGCCTAAGCCATTAAGTTGTTATTCCAATCTCTTTACCTCTGTAGTATGCAATTATGTATGCAGGATGCGGAAGAGTATGGAGAAGATGAGGCCTCCTGGGATCACAGAGCTCTTGTTGTCTAATGACGGGGATCACATCCTTGAAGGCGCTGTCACAAACTTCTTTTGTTGTCTGCCAACAGGCGAGTGCTAATTCTTTGTTGTCTATTAGCTACATATTCTTGTGATTTTTACAAATAAATACTCAGGCAAGAATATTCTGTGTGCATTGACAGCACTTAACTTACACTGCATGTCAATGAGTTTTTGGTACTCATCACTTCATTTGTCTCATGTTATTTTTTTTTTTTGTTGTTCTCCAGAATAGAGAAATGAAGTATGTAATGGCAAGGCACAAGTGAAAGTCATATGCATTTCTTTTCACAAATTTTATTTTCATCATTTCTAGTCAGTTGTACTCTACTCTTTATGTCACTGTTGCCTTAGTTGTTGTTCTGCCACCATATAGATGCACTAATTAGTGTTTGGGCTAAAACGGTGATCCTTGGTGACTTTTATGAATTGATTTTGTGATGTCCAACCTCCACCTAATGACCAAAGATCTTTACACTTGTCAGATTTTCTATTTTGATTTTGATTTGATCTCTCAAGCACTTGCATCATGCTGCCAGCCACTTGGATCTTCACTATTAAGAGCGTACACTACGTTTTGAACCCAACCAAGTGCATTGTCATGTTAGAATTCTAAATATACTTTTCCTTTTTATACAATAACTGATGTATTTATCTATAGGAAGAACGTGAGAGGAATGGGGAATTCTCTAATCATCAAGCAATGGATGCTAAGTTTGAAGTGCAAACAGCGCCACTTACTGATGGAGTCCTTCCTGGGATTATACGTCAGATAGTGATAGAGTAAATGTTCTTTGATTACTCTAAATTCCACTTGCTTTGGCTTTATTGTCTTAATTGATTTTAGATTAGATAGAAGTGAATTTCAGAATACGGATAAAACTGGAAGTGATTTATGCCTACTTTGCTATTACCTTATTCCGTCTCACAGTTTTGCACTCTGCACTCTCTGCACTAGGCAGTGAACATATGCTAGACCTAATAATTGCATACTAAAGGGGTTGCATAAGTGAGAGTAATTGATGATGGAATCCTCACTGAGATATTGTGAGTTAGAGATATCACCAAATGCTGAGGCCTCGTAACAGAAGTTGTATTTTATTTTAAAACAGAGTGTGCCATGATATTGGGATCCCAGTTCGAGAGATCTCTCCATCATGGTCAAAGAATGAATGCTGGAAAGAGGCCTTTGTTACAAGTAAGAATATTGCCTCTCGGATAAAAAGGCCTGTTGGTACATGATGGCCTTATTTTGAGCATCGCTTGCTGCTATTTGATATAACATGTACTTCGTAACTGTAACAGGTAGCTTAAGGCTTATCCAACATGTAGATTCAGTTCAAATACCTTTATTTTGGGACTGCATACAATCGAAAACCTGGAGCGATGTACCTTGGGCGGTGAAGGAGTTTCAGGTATGCAATGCTTATAGTGTCTTCTTTTTTTTTCTCCTGATATTAAAGCCTGTTTGCATTACTAGGGTGCTGGACACATTACCACACAGATTCAGGTTAGTTCTTCACAAGATTTAGGAAATTTTCTTTATTGCACACTTGTGACTATCTGACCCACATTGCACACTCACTATGTAGAGGGAAATAATCAAGAGAGCAAGAAGAGACAAGTATGATATTAACACTCACGTGAGTTATGAATGTTGATGTTGATTCACTTCAAAGGTATGCGTAGGTGTGGCTTTATTTATTCCCATTATAGTATTATTTATGGAAATATATAGGTAACTTTTATAGTTTTTGTTTTCTGCTGAGACAGCATTATAAGACTGTACTTTTTGTGTGGACAATTCAGACATTTTTGTTGCTCTGTCTTTTTTTTATATGTTGTTCATATAAAATTGGCCTCACCTCTTGGAAGCAGAAGAGAGAAGAGAGAAGACAACTCGATAGATTTGTAGTCTGGAATCTGGATGTGATGGGAGTATGGATAGAGGATAGTCTTTATTAGTTGAGCTGCTGACTCATAGTCAGGAAAAGGTTAGGAGAGCTTCTCATACCGTGCTCTTATTTTGCACTGACTGCGCTTTTCATGCTATTATTTTTATACTTAAAATTTTATTTTGTTCTGTATTTAAGAGAAATACTATGTGTCATTTAATTTTTATATGATCTGTATCACAGAGACAGCTCAATTTTGATAAATTTCATGACGCATTTGCTCATCTCCTTCTGAAATTTGTCTTTTATATTACAACAGATAAACCATTTAATGACTACCTGCTGGCATAAATGCAAAGGAACAATATTTCATATTCTTATTTCAGTTCAGCACCATTTTATTGATCTGATCAAAGCAATACCCTACACGCAAAGACATTTCATTGTGAACTAGGATTCGCTGATGAAACTGCTGGTTTTTTTGTGACAATTATTACTAGATGAGGTTGAGCAAGCATGGTCACATGATAACATAATTTAAATTCTGACGGTATCTATTTCTTTTTTTTTTGGGAAATTCATATACCCTATGAACTTGCAAGTCTTGCTAAGCTTGAGTTCTTGAAAAAGAGAGAATATTGCCATGTCATTAAACTCCTGTATATAAAAAAATTGCTCTCCAATGCACATTGGTGCTTAAATACACTCAATTACCTTGTCAACAGACTCTAAGCACCTTGGAGCAAACATAAACATGATATCCTCCTCCTTATATAAGCGCATGGCGCACATAACGTGCCAAAAACAATTTACATAAGCATATAACCTTTTTGGACATGTCCCCCCAAACTAAATCCATGTTTGAACAACCTGAATTTGATAATCCTGTCCATTTTCCCAGCTAAGCTGGTTTTGCAGAGAGGCTTTGCTCCATGGCGTGCTTACAAGAGGTTTCTACAACGTTGGCTTGATGACTTGACCATTAGGCCAAAAATAAGTTGGAAGGGCATAATATATATGTTCCTCTGTTTTTTTTTTTTTTGCTTCCATTAGACGAAGTCCATTGACAAGACGATTATGTGGTGTGGTCAAGTGAATGCTCCTTCTGAAGGACACACCAGCAACGCGCTTCCATTAGACGGCTCTGAAGATTACTTGTTAATTAGAATTATAGTCTTTTTCTTGTGAAACACTGTCATTTGTGGCCAACCAAATAGACTAGCAAATAGCAATTGCTCCCAACCAAAAATAGAGAACGCAATTTAATATGTACTCGTTAATACTTAGCCGTACTTATGATTTCTACCGAATTAAAATTGTGTATCATTTTAGAATTGAGTTTCAAGCTGAACATTTATGACTGTTTTATAATGAGTGGTATGATTTTCTAAGCCATAAGAGATGAAGCTGAGCATTGTTTTCTCTATTAAAAACAATGCATGATTAAACTACTTACCTATATAGTACTTGTGCGATCTGCCTCCATCGAAAGCGTGGCCAATCCCTTCTGTGTTGCTTCAACAGCAAGCTTTCCCCATGGAATCTCACCTAGCTTCAATGTGATTCCTAATGCCTCCCTTTCTGATCACCTAGCTAAATTACTCTCACTCCTCATTTGTTATTTCTTGATCTGTCCCTTATTATTGTCACTCTACTCTACGACGAAACAAGGATGAGGCTCAACAAAATGGGTATGCACACACATGGCACAATATCTCTGCCCTCTAGAGTCGTATATATAGATCTGATCTAGGTGTATTGTATACAAGGACATTGATTAACAGTAGGTATACCATTCATCACTCACCTTTAAGTTTTCGTCCTCTCATATAGTAATGTTAGCGCTATAAAGTAAGGCAAATGCAACTTAATTGTATGTGTCTACCTATCTTTTCTTCCCCACACCGCCCCCTTCTCTCTCTCTCTCTTCTCTCTCTCTCTCTCTCTCAATGTTAAATAAAGGAAATGATATAAAGTTTTGTCAACTAATCTCATCCCCAACAAAACATAAAAAAAGTCCAAAAACGGTATTAGTGCGAGTAAGAGAACAGTTTGGGTGCTCTTGTATCATAACGCAAAACCACTGAGCTCAACCTCACAGCTCACATGCACCACCATATGATAGAATAGCCCGGCCGGTGGTCACTGAAGATGATTGAATGCAGCTGATAATGGACCCGTAATGATCCGATTCCGATGTGCTAATTAACCTCTCATGTGCCGGTCGTCATACCTTTGTACTTTCTTTTTTCGATCCTTTTCTATACCAAGACAGTTTTTTTTTTTTTTTTTTTTGAGAATTTGAACATGACAAGACAATGGATGCTTTTTTTCTATCTCTTTCGTGCAGAATCATGCAACATCACTGCAATTTATATCTGGCATTATTTAGTGGTACAAAAGAGCAGCTTATATATACTCACCATGCACAATTAGTTTGTTCTTACTGTATCTCTCCTGCATCTCAAGCGTGCCTGCATTCCAGGAATATGCATATATCTCTAGATGTGTGTATAGGAGTCAGCAGATTCTTCTTAATTTGCTTCATCAATCACAAGCACAAATGTCACAGGCTGCCAACAACGCTTCTTGAGGCGCTGTAGCCATTTTTTTATAGAAAGTTAAGTAAATTTTATTCCGATCTCTCTGCAAGAATTTTGCACCTAGCTATTCATTATTATTCATCTTGCCTGAGGTTGATTAAAGAGACACAAAAACTGAAAAAAATGTTTGAGACAAACTCAAACTCGATAACGCACCAAACACTAAGCCTATTACATGACTCTTATTTTGTTGTGCTCCATGCCTCCATCTGAAGAATGGACCATATATATAAATGCTTCGGTGAGGCCGCTCTGAACGAAGATTACCTGTAAGTAGGGAAAATAGTCATTCTTTTGTCAAACACGGCATCATTTACGGCAAACCAAATTGTTTTCTTTATTAAATTAAAAAGATGCATGATTAAATTGGTTACCTATACTCAAGATAACTTCCATTATTTGTGGTACTGCTCCCATCGAAAGCGACCATAATCACTTTGTCTCGCTTCAACTGAGGCGGAGACGTCAAGCCTCGCATTAATGTGATTCCTAATGCCTCCCTTTCCGATTGCATATGCATGCATCTCTAGCTAAATTACTCACTGATTTCACTCCTCATTTCTTGATCTGCCCCTTTATTATTATCACTCTACTCTACGGCGAAACTGGATGAGGCTCAACAAAATGGGCATGCACACATGGCACAATGTTTCTATTTGCCCTCTAGAGTCGTATATATAGATCTAGATCTATGTGTATTGTGTACAAGGACATTGATTAACAGTAGGTATACTATTCATGACTCATCTTAAAGTTTTCGGCCTCTCATATAGTAATGTCATCGCTATAAAATAAGGCAAATACAATATGTATGTCTACTTACCTTTTTATTTTCTCTCTCTCTCTCTCTCTCTCTCTTAAAATAAATAAAGGAAATGATATGAAGTTTTGTCAACTAATCTCCTCCCCAAAAAACATCGAAAAAAGTCTAAAAAATGGTATTAGTGCGAGTAAGATAACAGTTTTGAGTGTGCTCCTATATATCCACCACCACTGAGTTCAACCTCACAGCTCACATGCATTGCCATTCACTACTACAGAAACGATTTTTCGTGGCGGGCGTTTTCGATTTTCCGTGGCGGGCATAAGAACCGCTACGGGAGCTAGGGTCACGGTTAATCGAACGATTAACCGTGGCGACTCCTTGCCCGCCATGGAAAATCGATAACCGTGGCGGGCGTTTAACAAAACCGCCACGGTTAATAGATTTACCATGGCGGGCATCTTTATGTGCCCGCCATGGTTAATGTATTAACCATGGCGGTTTTTGTAATATGACCGCCACGGTTAATTAATTCAGGATTAATAAAAAAATAATTCAAAAATATTATAAAATTATAAATTATGATTTAAACCACATATTAAATAATAAAATAAGAGAATATTCACATAAATCTTAAACATGCATCACAATTTAACATTCAACTAACATGGACATTTAATTAAAGCACTTAGAGTTTAAAAGTGACCACCACACACATCAGAATTTACAAAACTCGATCGAACGATCGATTGATCAATCACGCTTAGCTAGGTTACAACTCGGGCCATCCCACGTATAGTCCTTCTTCATGTCTAGCTTATTTCTCCAATCCACGGAGTTCCCATAAGTCCTCGTTTACGGCAAGGTCATTTGTTAGGATCGAAGAAATTGCCGGTAGGTAGCACAACGCCCTCAATGATGCCCCTACGGATGGCGCCAACCCAGTTTCTTGAAGGTTTTGTCGTCCAAGCCGCTTTTAGTCCAAAATTCTGGCGTGGTTTTCTTCGTCACCGCGCCACGTAGTACGGTACACGCCATCGCTGGGGCTATGAACGTATTGTATAGAAACCACACGGGTTGGTGCCTATAGGCTGCTTACCGCACCGCATGCACGATACATGTACCAGAAAAATGGTTAGAATATTATGAGACCATTCAATATGGACGAGCAAAACGAGTAATGCTACATATACCTCGTAATCTCGCCCGATCTTCATTTGGTCCTTATGTTTTTCTTTGCGTATGTTTTGCCTCCGATCGAATGACTCGGGGGTCTTTCAAGTAATCCTTGTAAGCCCTGTATGAAATCCCACAGTGTCATGACTTACGGAAGTTTGTGGTATGAAATAGTATGCAAGTGTCGTGACTTACGGTTCTTGAGCCTCTTCAAAATGTTTATAGAGGCCTTTTGGCGTATCATACAACGAGTCCAAATTTCTAAGGGCACATCCATCCCGAGGGAAGATTAGCCAAGTAATTCAGTGGTCAATGTGTGCTGTTGTTTGTATACCGCCATGCTACACCATTTTATTTGATTAGAAATAGATTCCAAGTGTTCAAAAAATAAAAAGTATTGCTTTTGACTTACTTGATATGTTGGGCCGCAATGAGACAACCGGCGTCCGTTTTGATCTTCTTCATGCACTTACAGATGTAGTCCGCCATCTCTAACTTTTGCATTGGCTAATCTTTCATAGTGTTTATATTGTTCGCCTTGCCCCCGGCTTCTTGAGCTCTTGGTTCCTCCGGCTCTCCATCCAAATCTAGAAATTTCCGCCACGCCTATATATCGCCGGACATAGAAACACAATTGGCTCATTCTTCGTTCGGGCTATCAATGCTTGCATCCTGCAAGCACATGTGGTCACGTCATTATAGGATCAGAGATCTAGAATTATTAGTGGTGTACGAGCGGGTCATGCATAAACAAACTCACACAGCATAGAGTGTGACAATGGATTGGTCGAGGTCCTGGCGCCGTAGCAACCGCCACATTTCGTCGAAGCCTATTGGCGCGAAAATATCGAAGTCCAAGTTAAAGAGCTCCTTAGGAACCCTGAAATGAAACTCCGTCACCCCCGATCCACTTTGATGCTGATATAATCGGTGGAACTCTGAAAGTGTCCCACTCCTCGTCCTCGATTAGCTAGCCCTTGGGCACCATGAACTTGCCAAGCTCAAAGTAGTCTGGGCAGTCCGGGCTGACCCATTTGTTGGTATACCTTATAGCATAAAATATAGAGGTTTTAAAAACGAAAATAAGGACTTAAAATGAATATTAACATAGTATAGGGGCTTGACTAACATGATTCCACTAGTTTTGGTGATTTATATATTTTTCGGGAGTAAAACAGAAAATACCCAAGAGATTGCAAGCCCTACGACATAAAAAAGACGTATCCGTGACGTAACCCAACGTGGAACCTACACTAGAACATTCCGAGAGAGACCGAGAGAGCACCGGAAGGAAGGTGGGGCCCACTGCGAGCGGCGGCGGCCACCCCTAGTGGGGCCCCCCGTCCTCCCATTCAAGGTCGGTTCAGCATCGCCTATGAGGAGCAATCTAGTCTATCCATCAAGGTCGGTTTGATCCAAGGGTCAAGTCGTGCATCCTCTCGGGGCTATATAACAAGACCCCTAACCCCCGGGTGAAACCCTAATTCATTCTCATTCATTCAAAGTCATCCTACTCCAAGTCAAGACCCTAAGCCCTAGTTCCACCATAACCGAGCAATAGCTATCTAGGCTAGTTCTAGAGGAAGTCAAGTATTGTCTTGAATTCCTGATTGTCAAGAAGTAGCGGAGCAAGAGCTTCTCGTGGCTTCTCTCTTGTATTCATCATTATAAGTATTTAGTTAGAATACAATTGCTATGACTTTATTCTATTTAATGATTATATTCTTATTTATATGTTTCCATGCTTATTATGATTATATATTTAGTTTAGTATGTTTGTCTTTATATTCAAGCATGGAGTCGTATAGCGCTCATATAGATGGTCACTATGTGGGTGGTCGACAATGTGTAAACATGGTGTTTATACAATGTTTGCCTGCGACATCACCCTATATTCGAAGTGTGGTAGATCGTGGATGTGATACTCCCATTGAGTCCTTTGGAGTCCACCCCCTAATGTAGGGCTAGTTGAACTTTGTTACTATGGTAGGTTGGTTTTGTTCCTAATCTTCCTTAGTAATATTCACCATGTGTAGATATGATACTTTCATACGATGATGACTAGATGTATTGCACTAATTGTAGTATGCATTGACATGTAATTAGGAGTAACTTAGGAATATTCCATCCTATTCTACCTATACCATGATATTTAGCCTGTTATGATACTTTCTAGTGGCACACTATTGTCTTTGACTTGGAATGTTGTTATTATTATTATTATTATTATTATTATTATTATTATTATTATCATTATTTATCTTTACCTTGTGACTTACCTAGTTTGAGTTTAGTATGATGCATATGGTTTACTCTACATTACACCACTGCAAGTGAATCAATATTAAATCATCAACCTACCCATAGCTTACCCCTCTCCTTTTTCGGTAGAATATAAATACGATACCGGATAGACTCCCCGTGAAGTGCTACAATTGGGTAATTCTATCCGTGCGCTTGTAGATACCAGTAATTATATTATTATTGCAAGAGTTTCAAGTGTCATATAAAGAATATCCGTTCACGCATTTCTTTAGCGCTGTGAGCTAGGGTGACAGAGACTAGTTTCATAGGCAATGCTAGAATGTGTGGTACAGCTTTTTGTGCCTATCGTGGTGAGATTAACTCCACCATCGATAATGTTACAAAGTCATAAACCATAACTAATTCCGTCCTAACTTTATTAACTCCCCGATCGACTTTTTATTGGAATGTGAGATTAACTCCACATCCAAGCTAACTTATTAGATAGATACCATTTATACATTTCTAGCGCCGTCCTAGATGTGGATCGTGTTAGAGATGTCAACAAGCATTTCGGGCGCCGTTCTTGGGAAGGAAGGGTGCTAGCCAAACCTAAACACACATACATGGATAGATTGATATCACTTGCATCACGTAATGTATCGAGGACCCATTATCAACTACTCAAACATGCTTACCCTTGTTTGTCTACTTGTTTTTGATCTTATGTAGGGTAAATGAATGAATTGGAGTAATCGTCCCCGGATAATTATATAGACGATCCGTAAGTATTAATCGAAGGGCAAGATCCAAACTTAGAAGGACACCAACACCCCCGATTCGACGTTGATCGATCGAGGCGGGACCTATCACCGTGTTTGAGGCTATGGGTCGATAAGACGCTTTGCGAAGTTTTCTTCTCAACTACGGCCAATGTTCGCGACCGACCGGAAGTTGAGATTGGAGATCGAGTTTCAACTCAAGCCCGGACTTATTAACATGGTGCAAGCCAGCCAATTTTATGGAAAGGCACACGAAGATGCTAGTGCTCATCTCCAACACTTCCCGGAGATTTGCGCAAAGACTTTCACCATCAAAGATATACCAAGAGATGCAATCCTACTTCGCCTTTTCCATTCTCACTTTTGGGGAAAAGCGAAGCGCGTGGTTCTACGCCAACAAAGAGAAGAATACGCCATGGTCACTTTGCTCTCTCTCTGCCTTCCTAGCAAAATTTTTCCCAATTGGCAAGACCAATGCCTTGAGGGGAAAGATTTCAAATTTTCAACAACAACATGATGAATCTGTCCCGTGCGTGGGAGCGCTTCCAAGAATACATCTCGCAATGTCCACACCACGGGATGGAGAAGTGGTTACTCATGCACCTTCTATCATGGGCTCACTACGAGTACCTGTGAGACAATGGATGCCGCAGCGGGAGGTGCTTTCCTTTCACTTACAATCTCCAAAGCTACGTAACTTGTGGAAAGATGGCTTCCAACCACGCTTGGAATGAAGATCGCCCAACCCGCAAGATAACAAGTGGAACGCACCAGCTGAAAAGAGGTAGACATGTTGTCTCGCCAAAATGGACCTTATAATGAAGAAACTTGAGGATACAGATCCTGAACCAAGGACCTTGTCATGCAATTCGACTCTCGCATGACTTGTGAAGAATGTGGCAACACCGCCACATGGGCAAGAATTGTCCAGAAATAAAGAGGAGGTACATTATATCAATAACAACAACAACTACCGTCCCTCCACGTAATCTTGGATGGAACCAACAGAGGCCAAGCTTCCAAGGTAACTTCCAAGGTAATTATCAAGGTAATAACTTTACTAGTTTTAATCAACCTTCTTTAAGAGATTTAGTTTTAACCCAAGGAAAAGCTATGGAAAATTTAGCTAGAAGATTAGCTTCCAATGATAAAATGTTAGAAACCATAAATAATAGAATGGATAGTTTTTCTTCAAAGAATTAAAACTCAACATAGCTTTAATAAAATGATAGAGGATCAGCTTTCTAGATTGGCAAATTCTATATAACCTTACCAGTGTGAGATACCGGGGCCAACCGAAGGAGGTAGAAACCAAGAAATCTTGTCGATATATATAATGCAGGTCATTTCCACATGGACTACCTCAGGACCATCCGAGATTGGACCACATGAATTCAAGAATGCACTTTGTGATTTTGGCTCAAGCGCCAACCTAATGCCTAAGGTAATTTATGAGAAAATTCATGGTAGACCATTATTATATACATCCGTGTGCTTGCAAATTTGCGCACCGGCCACTATGCTACCCAATGGGTATACTTAGAGATGTTTGCATTAGTTTTGGAAATGCATATGTGCTCATGGATTTTGCAAAGAATTGAAACAGGGGAAGATGAGAAGGCTCCAATTATATTGGGCCGACCCTTCTTGAACACAACGAAGGCAATCCTCTACGCCCACAAAGCAAAAGATTTGTTTTGATGTTCAGGGAGAAGGAGAACATTTTATTTCAGAACAAGAAACTTTCCTCCCCCTGCTCAACCAAGAACACCATATATCTACGAGACAATCGCAGAGCCAATGATTAAGGCCAAGAAGAAAAAGAACAGAAATAAGAAGGCACAAACCTACAAAGGTAATGATGATTAATCAGTGCACGCTCGTAAAACGACCATTCACTTAAATCCCCAATGCTACAAAAGTTAGATGATCCAGAGTCCCTACCATACATTGTTCTATTAACCAATGGAATTTCTATAACACTTATTGTGACACGGGCCCCGGCATCAACTTAATGGGAAAGGTAACGTATGAAATGATATTTGGTAAGATGCCTTTGCACCCAACATATTTACAAAATGCAGATGGCGGACCGCCTTTTTTTCGATACCCGTAACGAATTGCAAAAAAGATATACCAAGAAAAGATAAATGATCACTATGTCCCAACCGACTTTTTAGTCATGGACATGGGAGAGGAACAGGATCCACCAATAGTCTTTGGGAGACCGCTCCTCAACACTACATGCGCCATCATCTACATGAGAACGGGGAGATCCACTTCCAATTTCCTAAAGAGAAGGTACGCTTGCATTTCAACAAAGCATACACCACTTATGAATATCCAAAGAAGAACAGTCAAAGACGAAGACGCCCAAAAGAAGCAATGGATCATGAATCCAGAAAATCACACCAAGGTACCAGCAGATTCAATAATGGGGCATCATATCAAGGCACACAAAGAAGCCATGAAGGCATTGAATATGAAAGTGAAGGAGGATTCAAAGATACATCAAGGAAAAAGCTTGCTCGACTTTCACCGTAAAAGACAGCTTTGTCTCAAAGTAGGAGTTCTCTCAAGAACTAGGAGAATCATGGGAAGATTATGAAGAAGCACGCAATGAGTATTGGTGGAACAGAGACCAACAAGTTTTCTCCTTGCTAGAAGAAGCTAGAAAAGAATTAAAAGCTAAAAAGGTGAAGTCCCTTGCACCTGAATCATCCTTAGAAGAAGTAGAAGAACCTACCACCTGCACAACAAGGAACAATGGAGTGAGGTGACTCCCAAGACACCATCGGAAGAAATATCAATCAAATCATCGAACCTCCAATTGAGACTCACCGATATACCCCGGGAGTAACACTATGTAAAAAGGCTAATAACCGCCCGGAGCCCGAGGACGCCGCTAATAACGAGCGCTCAGTTGTTAGACATTACCGACGCGCGGGCTGGGCGAAGGCCAAGCATTAGGTGACGGATGGTCCCATTAAGACCAATACGCTGTCGGTAATAGGAGGTCATTACAGACACGTGTTCATGTAATCGTGGACGGTCACCAACGACATATTTTTAACGCCAACATTCTACCAATAAGGGGATGAAACTATACCTTACTACACACATATACATTTATTACTCACATATTTCCACTTGTAGTGTCCAAATTATTATTGAGCAGATTTATATAAGAAACTAGTGGAAAATGTACCAAAAGGCGCCTCCCTCGAAAGCGCATTCCCTCAAGAACATCAAGCCCCAAGGGAGAAATGGACAAAACACGCAGAATCGGGACGAGCCAACGCCGCCTCTACCACTTTTCAGCCCAACAACGCCACCCCCTCGCTGAAGCTCGAATTTTGCCGACCTGGGGGGTGCGCGCGACCCTGTTGCGGCCGCACCCTCCCTCGAGGCGGCTCGGGCCCAACCCGGGAGGCGGTGCATTACCTTCCATGGAGGGTCAGGCCGACGTTGGATGGTCGGTTCAAGCAGACTTGGAAGGTGTCCAAGGACGGTTTTGGCTCCTTCCATGTGGGGAGGGACATTTTCCAATGAGCCCCCTCTCCTCTACCTATAAAAGGAGGCCCTCTCCCCCTCATTCAACACACACCACACAATAGAGCCTCTCTCCCTTTCTTCTTCTTCTTTCTTCTTCTTCTTCTTCTTCCTCTTCTTAGTTTTTACTTAGGAGGAGTTGGGCAAAGAAATAAAAGGAGAGCAAGACATTTTGGAGCTATTCGGTATGAGCAATTTAGAGTTCTTCATCTTGTTCTTGTTCTCTACTTATTAATATAGTCATGTTCTTGAATTAGAGCAAAGTTCTTGTGATATAATCTTGGTTGAAGAACTAGTCTATAGTTGCTATATCATGATCTTGTCTTATAGAACTTCGTGCTTAATCTATCATACATACATGTTTAGACCAAAGAGCTAGATCGATATGATGAGTTCTATCTAGAGATAGACTTGGTTGATGTTGGGTTACGGGATTGATAGTCGCTCCTTCGGGCGGTGCTCGTAGAAGGACCCCGGGACGGGTAAGCCTTGTTAACACGCCTTTTAGTAATAATCACTAGTGTAGACGTGGTGTCTGGGCTAGGGGTTGCCTATCTTTTGCGGTGCATCCCACGGTTGAGGGGGTAGGCGGCTTGGTGTTGACGGTAACCAACGACATATTTTTCCCGTCAACTTACTACCATAAAGGGAGTAAAATTAAAACTTTTTATACTCATATACTTTTATCACTAATAAATTCCACTTGTAGTGTCTTGTATTTTATTTTGCAGATTTATAATAAAAGCAAGTGGAAAATCGACCAAAAGTACGCCTTCCGAGAAAGCGCATTATTGCAAAACCCAAGCCCAAGAGCAAATCGACCCAAAACATCAAATTGGGCCGAGCACAAAGACGGCCCACAACTTTTCGGGCGAAAAAGACGACACCCCACCGAGACCCGGCCGCCGAGCCTGGGGTGCGCGCGACCACCCTGGTGCGGCCGCACCCTCCCCGAGGCGGCTTCGCCCACCGGGGAGGCGGTTCGTGCACTTTCCAAACGGGGTTTCCGCCCGCGTTGGTCGGTTTGCGATACAAGGAAGGTTTACTGTGTCGGTTTTGATGTAAATTAGCACTTAGGCCCCTCCTCCAAGTGTATAAGTAGGCCCCCTCTCTCCCTCTCTCAACACACACACCACTTGGAGTCCAAAGAAACCAAAGAAATCTCTCTCTCTACCACCTCTACCTCTCTCTCTCTACTTCTTCTTTCTTCTTCTTCTTTCTTCTTTATTCTTTCTTAGTTAACACTTGGAGTAGAAGAGCTACAAGGAGGGCTTGTCTCCTAGAAGAAAGTGCTTTGGTAATACATCCACTCTATGGAGCATTCTTCTATTTGCAAGTCTTATATTTATGTTCTTGGCCTAACTTATGAACTAGAGTATAGTTTTGTTCATGTTCTTGTGTTGGTATATGAACTAGCATATAGTTTACATATCATAATCTTGACATGTTCATTACAGTTCATCATCGATCATCATATGCCTAACTTGATTAGAGGTGGGATATCGGTTCGTTGTTCCTTCGGGTTTGCTCTTGTTCTAGTCCGTCCCATTCGACGAGTGGGGATCCCGGGGACAAGAGTAGTGTTTCTAATATGCGGGCATGGTGCCCGGTATTACGACACCTGCGGATATGAGGGCATGCCACCACGGTTGAGGGGGTAGGCGGCTTGGTCGTGACAAGCCTTGACCGCCCCTTGAAATCCCCCCACGTTCAGATGTTCTCGTAGGGAGTTCGTAAAATGCTTCCTATCGTCTCCGTATGGTATCCGTGGAGTCTCCCCGCTATCCTAGACCTAACCATGATTAAATCAGTTTGCATATGATCCTAACTATTCATTTGTATGGCCATGACTAGATACATTAGAACTACTCCATTAGGTTATTCAATTATTCATTTATTCTTTATCTATTTTCTTTATCCTTTTGTCGGTGGATTCTTAAGTGTGTCACACTATCCATGAACCGTTATTGCTTACCCCTCGTTATGAACATTTTGGTCTAAGCAAACACATGTTCCTTCTATTCGGATGCCATGCTAATTTATTAATCACATGCCTTCCTTTGGGAAAATATAAATAACGATACCCCCGAATACTTCCGGTGAAATGCTACAATGATAGATCCGCGCGCTTGCGGATGAATATCTAAGATGGCAAGATCTATCCCGCTGACAGCTTCCATTTCGATCACCGACATGGTGGTTTACTTGGGAATGTCACCGCGCATTTCGACGCTCTTATTGGGGATGGGTTTTATACCGCTTCCTTTGATTGCGTTAAGAAATGCCAACAAGCATTTCTCGGCGCCGTTGTCGGGAAGGCATTGTGAAAAAAATATAATAAATAGTCGGCTATGAATATAAACCGCAAAGCGGGATACCATTTGCTCATACAAAGCTAATCTTTTATGTTTTCTCCCGCTGTGGATGAAAACAGATAGTGTATGTCGCTTTCCTCTTGCCGAAAAACTTCATCTCCGATCCGTAGGCACTCCTAAGGAAGAACCGTCTCGTGTCCGCTTCTTCTTCAGCCGAACCCCGACAATCGAGACCGACATCCCCGCACCAACCGCAACTCAAGCCATGGCCCGGGTCGCCGCCAAGCGATTTCTCAACCCCCGCTGTCACCAACGTGCCCACCGGGCCGACGGTGAACGTGGCGACAAAAACTTCGAAGCCAGACTGGGCCGATCACCATGGTGCAGGCCGCCCATTCTCGCGGATCGCCGAGCGAGGACGCAAATGCTCATCTCCAACACTTCCTCGAGCTATGCGCGATACTATCGCCATCAAAGATGTCGCAGCCAGACGCCATCAGTTCGGCCTGCTTCCCTTCCCTCGTGGGGAAGGCGAAACAGCTGGTTCTACAAGGACAAGGAAGTCGCCAAGACGTGGGCCAAGTGCTCCGCGGGCGTTCTTCGCCAAGTTCTTCCCCATGGGCAAAACCAATGCCCCGAGGGGAAGAATCGCCAATTCCAAAGACATCAATGGAACCTATCCCGAGGCGTGGGAGAGGCTGCAGAAATACATTCCGCATGCCCGCACCACGGATGGAAAACCGGGCCGGTGCTCCGAACTTCTACAATGGTCTCACGGCCATATCGGCGGGCACCTCGACGCCGCCGCCGGGTGGCGCATTTCTATCGCCACCATCGATCGTGCAACAGCCCCGATTGATAAAATGGTGGCAAATCGAGCCGGGCGAAGACGTAGCCCCGCCAAAACACAAAAAAGGCATGCATACCGCGGAAGGAGGCGGATATGCTTGCCGCAAAATGGACCTCGCCGCTAAAGAGGCCGGAGGAGCGCAGCCACGATGCTACTACCCAGCGCGCCCGCCACGCCACGCACGCCACATGACCTCGCGGAGACGTGGTGGTGAGGTTGGCCACTCGTGGGATAATTGTCCCGAGACCCGTGAAGAAGTCGCCTTCATCAACAACAAAGAACGGGTACCGCCAACCGCAAAGTTAGGAAAGCCGAACAACCAGCCCGTGCCGCCATTCCAAGGCAAACCAGGGATACAACTCCAACTATAACCCCGGGCAGCCATCATTGAAGGACCTGGGCATCTCGGGCCAGCGAAAATTAACGAAAACCTCACCAAAAAGATGAGCCGACCGATAACATCTTGAAGGAGTCAGCAGCAAGCCGGACGGATTTAACTCTCTATGACAAATCAGCTTGACCTTCAACAAGAAGATTGAAGCACAAATAGCCCAAATAGCCGCCGCCTCCAAGTAACGGTGGGAGAAAAAGCCTCAAGGCAATCCAAGCCCCCGTGAGAGCATAAATGCAAAGAACTACCGTGGGGGGAGATCTACTTGTGACCCACCAAATCCCAATGCTACGGTGAGGAAACAAAAGAGAAGTCAGCCTCAAGAGGTAACCCCACGTGCAGCGTAAGAACCGTATGGGAGGAGGTACCATTAGAATATACGATACGACGCACCTACCCTTCGCCACAAGAACAAGGAAGGCATTAACCGGATGAACAGCTTTTACCTTGGTTCATGGAGATGATCCAAAAGTACATGTAAGTGTACCACTCCTAGATATGCTCCATGTGCCATCATATGCCAAGTACATAAAAGACATCATCCGTAACAAGCTGCCACCGCCAACAAATGTTTGTGAAGTTGATCAAGAATGCAAAGGCCGCTATCCTAAATCGCCCCGCCGTAAAAGAAGAAAGATCCAGTGGTGCCCTACAATTCCCCGCTCAATTGGAACACAAACATTTAACCACGCCTTATGTGATCCGGGCGCCAAGCAGTTAGTGTCATGCCAAAATCCGCGTTTGACAAGCTCAAACATACAAATCTTGAGCCAACGCCTATGACACTACAAAACCGCGTGATTCATCCATAAGGTACCCAAAGAGGGATTGCGTAAAGACATACCCGTGAAAATCCGAGGGTATTTTGTCCCAGCTTGATTTTGTGGTGTTGGACATGGAGTTCACCAAAGATACACCACTTATCCTTGACGACCATTCTTGAGCACCGCCGGCACGATTGATGTTGGGGCCGAGAAATCCGCTTCAATATCAATGGCAATGAAGAGAAATTTGAGTTCAGCCCCGAGTCTCGTAAGAGTGCAAGATGATCCTGATAAAATATGGGGAACAAGGCATTAAAGAAATAGAAATCCAAAATTTCAAAGACCGGCAAAGACCTCCAAGACAACAAGAAAAATAAAAGGTGGGAACAAAAGAAAAAGACAGCCCCTAAACCAAAGAAGAAGGAGAAGGTCCCCATCTTTACAAAAGGACAAAAGACCCCTAAGAAAGCTCCACACCAAAAAGAATCAAAACCAAAGAAACAATCAAAATACACCCCTCCACAAAAGGTGTGGAAGCTAAAAGAAGTGCAGCCCTCCATATCTCCGTGAGTAGGTGCACCATCAAACAACAAAAATCGAGAAAGTCCCAAATCAAGCACTCCAAAGAGTGGACCCTCCGGCCAAAGGTAAAATGACAGCTTATCTCAAAATGACAAAAAAAAAAAAAGAGATACCCACAAGCTTCCAGATAGCTTGGGGAGGACCCCCCCACAGTATGATTGCATTGCATATTTAATTCCATCAAATTTTATTTTATTTTAGCATGTTTACATTTCAGTAATATTGCATTGAAAAAAAAAAAAAAAAAAAAAATAGAATAAGTAGCTCTTCTTTGTGCCTTAATGCTTATATATATGAGCTATAAAAAATGTTTAGTCTTAGTCCCTTGTTGAAATGATGAATAGTTGCTCGCCTTATGCTTTGCCTCGTGCCTAGTTTATAATTCAAGTTCTCTAAAGTTTGGGTTTAGTGGCTAATTCTAAAACTCATCCCGAAAAAAAAAAAACCCGATTCATGTGGGTTGCATATGCTCTATCTAGTCTAAGTTGTTGCCAAATATGATATGGTACAAATGGATTTGCTATGACTTCGTCCAAAAGAGAAACTTGACATCCGGAATCTATGCTTTAAAAAAAAAAAAAAGAGAAAATGTTTTTGGGCTATGCTAAAAAAAAAAAAAGATGAAAAATGGACAAGTGTCCGAGGGCGAGTAGAGCCCACATCTCTAAAAAAAAAAAAAAAAAAGAAAAGAGAGGAAATAAAAGACAAAGTCTAGGGCGAGCAGAGCCCACCTCTCCAAAAAAAATATATATATATATATATATAGCAATAAAGCCCATGCTTTCTTGAAAAGAAATAAATATTATCTAAATAAAATCCCTGATAAAAAGTTGATCAAAAGGATGAATGATAAGCACCTCTCAAGTATAACCGCTTCTATCTCGCAACCGCCAAGGCTTTGAGAAAAGCCGAAAGCCCCGCTACGATGAAAGGTAATAAAAGGGTGGGAAAAAAAGATGTGCCATTTTATTCAAACTCTAGTAGACACTCTTATTATAACCCCGCACTTGTAAAACGTAATCGCATAGTAGCAACTCCCGATCAACAACCAAGTACTTATCTCTTTTGCTCGAGGACGCCAAGAAAGGGTAAGCTTGGGGAGTTTGTTGACGTAAACCAACGACATATTTTTCCCCACAAACTTACTACCATAAAGGGAGTAAAATTAAACCTTTTTATACTCATATACTTTTATCACTAATAAATTCCACTTGTAGTGTCTTGTATTTTATTTTTTGCAGATTTATAATAAAAGCAAGTGGAAAATCGACCAAAGTACGCCTTCCGAGAAAGCGCATTATTGCAAAACCCAAGCCCAAGAGCAAATCGACCCAAAACATCAAATCGGGCCGAGCACAGCCCGCCCACAACTTTTCGTGGCTTAAAGACGACACCCCACCGAGACCCGGCCAAAGCCGAGCCTGGGGGGTGCGCAAGCAAGACCACCTGGTGCGGGCCGCATCTCTCCCCGAGGCGGTTTCGCCCACCTCGGGAGGCGGTTCGTGCACTTTCCAAACGGGGTTTCCCGCCCGCTGGTCGGTTTGCGATACAAGGAAGGTTTACTGTGTCGGTTTTGATGTAAATTAGCACTTAGGCCCCTCCTCCAAGTGTATAAGTAGGCCCCCTCTCTCCCTCTCTCAACACACACCACTTGAGTCCAAAGAAACCAAAGAATCTCTCTCTCTCTACCACCTCTACCTCTCTCTCTTCTTCTTCTTTTCTTTCTTCTTCTTTCTTTCTTTATTTTATTCTTTCTTAGTTAACACTTGGAGTAGAAGAGCTACAAGGAGGGCTTGTCTCCTAGAAGAAAGTGCTTTGGTAATACATCCACTCTATGGAGCATTCTTCTATTTGCAAGTCTTATATTTATGTTCTTGGCCTAACTTATGAACTAGAGTATAGTTTTGTTCATGTTCTTGTGTTGGTATATGAACTAGCATATAGTTTACATATCATAATCTTGACATGTTCATTACAGCCATCATCGATCATCATATGCCTAACTTGATTAGAGGTGGGATATCGGTTCGTTGTTCCTTCGGGTTTGCTCTTGTTCTAGTCCGGCCCATTCGACGAGTGGGGATCCCGGGGACAAGAGTAGTGTTTCTAATATGCGGCATGGTGCCCGGTATTACGACACCCCGCGGATATGAGGGCATGCCACGGTTGAGGGGGTAGGCGGCTTGGTCGTGACAAGCCTTGACCGTCCCTTGAAATCCCCCACGCTCAGATGTTCTCAGGAGTTCGTGAATGCTTCCTATCGGGCCGTATGGTATCCAGTGGAGTCTCCCCGCTATCCTAGACCTAACCATGATTAAATCAGCTTTGCATATGATCCTAACTATTCATTTGTATGGCCATGACTAGATACATTAGAACTACTCCATTAGGTTATTCAATTATTCATTTATTCTTTATCTATTTTCTTTATCCTTTTGTCGGTGGATTCTTAAGTGTGTGTCACACTATCCATGAACCGCTATTGCTTACCCCCTCGTTATGAACATTTTGGTCTAAGCAAACACATGTTCCTCTATTCGATGCCATGCTAATTTATTAATCACATGCCTTCCTTTGGGAAAATATAAATAACGATACCCCTCGAATACTTCCGTGTGAAATGCTACAATGATAGATCCGCGCGCTTTGATGAATATCTAAGATGGCAAGATCTATCCCGCTGACAGCTCCATTTCGGATCACCGACATGGTGGTTTACTTGGGAATGTCACGCGCATTTCGACGCCTTATTGGGGATGGGTTTTATACCTGCTTTCCTTTGATTGCGTTAAGAAATGCCAACAAGCATTTCCGGCGCCGCTGTCGGGAAGGCATTGTGAAAAAAAAAAATAATAAATAGCCGGGCTATGAATATGAACTGCAGGTGCGTGGATACCATTTGCTCATACAAAGCTAATCTTTTATGTTTTCTCCCCGCTGTGGATGAAAACAGATAGTGTATGTCGCTTCCTCTTGCCGAAAAACTTCATCTCCGATCCGTAGGCACTCCTAAGGAAGAACCGGTCTCGCGTCCGCTTCTTCTTCACCGAACCCCGACAATCGAGACCGACATCCCCGCACCAACCGCAACTCAAGCCATGGCCCCGTCGCCGCGCGATTAACTCCCCGCCGCCACCAACGCGCCCACCGGGCCGACGGTGAACGGGGCGACAAAAACTTGAGAAGCCAGACCGGGCCGATCACCATGGTGCAAAGCCGCCCATTCTCGGGATCGCCGAGCGAGGACGCAAATGCTCATCTCCAACACTTCCCCGAGCTATGCGATACTATCGCCATCAAAGATGTCGCAGCCAGACGCCATCAGTTCGGCTCGCTTCCCTTCTCCTCGTGGGGAAGGCGAAACAAAGGTTCTACAAGGACAAGGAAGTCGCCAAGACGGGCCAAGTGTTCGCGGGCGCGTTTCGCCAAGTTCTTCCCCATGGGCAAAACCAATGCCCCGAGGGGAAGAATCGCCAATTTCCAAAGACATCAATGGAACCTATCCCGAGGCGTGAGAGGCCGCAGGAATACATTTTGCATGCCCGCACCACGGATGGAAAAACCGGCCGGTGCTCCGTAACTTCTACAATGGTCTCACGGCCATATCGGCGGGCACTCGACGCCGCCGGGTGGCGGCATTTCTATCGCCACCATCGATCGTGCAACAGCCCCGATTGATAAAATGGTGGCAAATCGAGCCGGGCGAAGACAGAGCCCTCGCCAAAACACAAAAAGGCATGCATACCGTGAAGGAGGCGGATATGCTTGCCGCAAAATGGACTCCGCCGCTAAAGAGGCCGGAGGAGCGCAAAGACGATGCTACTACCCGCCCGCGCCCCGCCTACGCCACGACGCCACATGACCTCGTGAGACGCGTGGTGAGGTTGGCCACTCGTGGGATAATTGCCCCGAGACCCGTGAAGAAGCCGCTTCATCAACAACAAAGAACGGGTACCGCCAACCGCAGCTAGGAAAGCCGGAACAACCAGTCCAGCCGCCATTCCAAGGCAACCAGGGGATACAACTCCAACTATAACCCCGGGCAGCCATCATTGAAGGACCTGCATCGGGCCAGCGAAAATTAACGAAAAACCTCACCAAAAAGATGAGCCGACCGATAACATCTTGAAGGAGTCAAAGCCAGAAGTCGGACGGATTTAACTCGCTATGACAAATCGCTTGACCTTCAACAAGAAGATTGAAGCACAAATAGCCCAAATTAGTCGCCGTCTCCAAGTAACGGTGGGGAGAAAAAGCCTCAAGGCAACTGGCCCCCAGAGAGCATAAATGCAAGAACTACCGTGAGGGGGAGATCTACTTGTGACCCACCAAATCCCAATGCTACGGTGAGGAAACAAAGAGAAGTCGCCTCAAGAGGTAACCCCACGTGCAGCGTAAGAACCGTAAGTGGAGGAGGTACCATTAGAATATACGATACGACGCACCTACCCTTCGCCACAAGAACAAGGAAGCGGCATTAATCGATGAACAGCTTTACTCGGGTTCATGGAGATGATCCAAAAAGTACATGTAAGTGTACCACTCCTAGATATGCTCCATGTGCCATCATATGCCAAGTACATAAAAGACATCATCCGTAACAAGCTGCCACCGCCAACAAATGTAAGTTGTGAAGTTGATCAAGAATGCAAAGGCCGCTATCCTAAATCGTCGCGCCGAAAAGAAGAAAGATCCGTGGTGCCCTACAATTCCCTCGCCAATTGGAACACAAACATTTAACCACGCCTTTATGTGATCCGGGCGCCAAGCAGTTAGTGTCATGCCAAAACCGCGGTTTGACAAGCTCAAACATACAAATCTTGAGCCAACGCCTATGACACTACAAATGGGCAGATTCATCCATAAGGTACCCAAAGAGGATTGCGTAAGACATACCCGTGAAAAACCGAGGGTATTTTGTCCCAGCTTGATTTTGTGGTGTTGGACATGGAGTTCACCAAAGATACACCACTTATCCTTGGACGACCATTCTTGAGCACCGCCGGGCACGATTGATGTTGGGGCCGAGAAATCCGCCTTCAATATCAATGGCAATGAAGAGAAATTTGAGTTCAGCCCCGAGTCTCGAAGAGTGCAAGATGATCCTGATAAAATATGGGGAACAAGGCATTAAAGAAATAGAAATCCAAAATTTCAAAGACCGGCAAAGACCTCCAAGACAAAAGAAAAAATAAAAGGTGGGAACAAAAGAAAAAGACAGCCCCTAAACCAAAGAAGAAGGAGAAGGTCCCCATCTTTACAAAAGGACAAAAGACCCCTAAGAAAGCTCCACACCAAAAGAATCAAAACCAAAGAAACAATCAAAATACACCCCTCCACAAAAGGTGTGGAAGCTAAAAGAAGTGCAGCCCCTCCATATTCCGTGGAGTAGGTGCACCATCAAACAACAAAACGAGAAAGTCCCAAATCCGCAGACTCCAAAGAGTGGACCCTCCGTCAAAGGTAAAATGACAGCTATCTCAAAATGAAAAAAAAAAAATAATGAAAAAAAAAAAGAGATACCCACAAAGCCTCCAGATAGCTTGGGGAGGACCCCCGCAGTATCATTGCATTGCATATTTAATTCCATCAAATTTTATTTTATTTTAGCATGTTTACATTTCAAAGAATATTGCATTGAAAAAAAAATCCAAAAAAAATAGAATAAGTAGCTCTTCTTTGTGCCTTAATGCTTATATATATGAGCTATAAAAATGTTTAGTCTTAGTCCCTTGTTGAAATGATGAATAGTTGCTCTGTCTTATGCTTTGCCTCGTGCCTAGTTTATAATTCAAGTTCTCTAAAGTTTGGGTTTAGTGGCTAATTCTAAAACTCATCCCGAAAAAAAAAAAAAAACCGATTCATGTGGGTTGCATATGCTCTATCTAGTCTAAGTTGTTGCCAAATATGATATGGTACAAATGGATTTGCTATGACTTCGTCCAAAAGAGAAACTTGACATCCGGAATCTATGCTTTAAAAAAAAAAAAAAGAGAAATGTTTTTGGGCTATGCTAAAAAAAAAAAAAAAAAATGAGATGAAAATGGACAAGTGTCCGAGGGCGAGTAGAGCCCACATCTCTAAAAAAAAAAAAAGAAAGAAAAAGAAAAGAGAGGAAATAAAAGACAAAGTCTAGGGCGAGCAGAGCCCACCTCTCCAAAAAAATATATATATATATATATATATAGCAATAAAGCCCATGCTTTCTTTCGAAAAGAAATAAATATTATCTAAATAAAATCCCTGATAAACAGTTGATCAAAAGGATGAATGATAAGCACCTCTCAAGTATAACCGCTCTATCCGCAACCGCCAAGGCTTTGAGAAAAGCCGAAAGCCCCGCCACGATGAAAGGTAATAAAAGGGTGGGAAAAAGATGTGCCATTTTATTCAAACTCTAGTAGACACTCTTATTATAACCCCGCACTTGTAAAACGTAATCGCATAGTAGCAACTCCCCGATCAACAACCAAGTACTTATCTCTTTTGCTCGAGGACGCCAAGAAAGGGTAAGCTTGGGGAGTTTGTTGACGGTAAACCAACGAAATATTTTTCCCGGCCAACTTACTACCATAAAGGGAGTAAAATTAAACCTTTTTATACTCATATACTTTTATCACTAATAAATTCCACTTGTAGTGTCTTGTATTTTATTTTTGCAGATTTATAATAAAAGCAAGTGGAAAATCGACCAAAGTACGCCTTCCGAGAAAGCGCATTATTGCAAAACCCAAGCCCAAGAGCAAATCGACCCAAAACATCAACTGGGCCGAAAGCACAGCCCCCCACAACTTTTCAGGGCGAAAGACTACACCCCACCGAGACCCGGCCAAAGCCGAGCCTGGGGGGTGCGCCACAACCACCCGGTGCGGCCGCACCCTCCCCGAGGCGGCTGCCCAAACCGGGAGGCGGTTCGTGCACTTTCCAAACGGGTTTCCCGCCTCGCGTCGGTCGGTTTATGATACAAGGAAGGTTTACTGTGTCGGTTTTGATGTAAATTAGCACTTAGGCCCCTCCTCCAAGTGTATAAGTAGGCCCCCTCTCCCCTCTCTCAACACACACCACTTGGAGTCCAAAGAAACCAAAGAATCTCTCTCTCTCTACCACCTCTACCTCTCTTCTTCTACTTCTTCTTTTTCTTCTTCTTTCTTTCTTTTTATTCTTTCTTAGTTAACACTTGGAGTAGAAGAGCTACAAGGAGGGCTTGTCTCCTAGAAGAAAGTGCTTTGGTAATACATCCACTCTATGGAGCATTCTTCTATTTGCAAGTCTTATATTTATGTTCTTGGCCTAACTTATGAACTAGAGTATAGTTTTGTTCATGTTCTTGTGTTGGTATATGAACTAGCATATAGTTTACATATCATAATCTTGACATGTTCATTACAGCTTCATCATCGATCATCATATGCCTAACTTGATTAGAGGTGGGATATCGGTTCGTTGTTCCTTCGGGTTTGCTCTTGTTCTAGTCCGTCCCATTCGACGAGTGGGGATCCCGGGGACAAGAGTAGTGTTTAATATGCGGGCATGGTGCCCGGTATTACGACACACCGCGGATATGAGGGCATGCCACGGTTGAGGGGGTAGGCGGCTTGGTCGTGACAAGCCTTGACCGCCCCTTGAAATCCCCCACGCTCGTATGTTTTGTAGGAGTTCAAATGCTTCCTATTGGGCCGTATGGTATCCAGTGGAGTCTCCCCGCTATCCTAGACCTAACCATGATTAAATCAGCTTTGCATATGATCCTAACTATTCATTTGTATGGCCATGACTAGATACATTAGAACTACTCCATTAGGTTATTCAATTATTCATTTATTCTTTATCTATTTTCTTTATCCTTTTGTCGGTGGATTCTTAAGTGTGTGTCACACTATCCATGAACCGCTATTGCTTACCCCTCGTTATGAACATTTTGGTCTAAGCAAACACATGTTCCTCTATTCAGATGCCATGCTAATTTATTAATCACATGCCTTCCTTTGGGAAAATATAAATAACGATACCCCGAATACTTCCTGGTGAAATGCTATAATGATAGATCCGCGGCGCTTTGGATGAATATCTAAGATGGCAAGATCTATCCCGCTGGACGCTCCATTTCGGATCACCGACATGGTGGTTTACTTGGGAATGTCACCGGCGCATTTCTCGATGCTCTTATTGGGGATGGGTTTTATACCTGCTTCCTTTGATTGCGTTAAGAAATGCCAACACTTGGTCGTGGACAAGCCTTGTCCGGAAATGACCCACGCTCCACTTGTGCTCATTCTAATTTAAGCTTCCACCCTCCATAATCCGGTCCGAATATCCATTCAAATCAAAGACCTTGGCTATCTTGACTTAGAATCTCCCACATCATGTGTGTATATCTCAAGTCTTGACATGACTATTTAGGATATGCCTTGATGTTAGACTTATTCTTTTATTCATTCTTTTATCTTTATCCTTGAGATTGGCTTGACATGTGTGTCAAGTTATCCTATTACCTATCCTATTTTACCCCTATTATGATCATTGGTCTATTATACATTCCAATCATCTTGACCATGTCCTTCTTTTGAGACTTTTACACCATGCCTATGTAAAAAATATAAATAACGATACCCCCAATACCTGTGAAATGCTACAATGATAATCCGAGTGTTGCGGATGAATATCTTATTTGGCCAGATCTATCGACCGCTGGCCGGGCGAGTGTTATCACCGGCGCGGTGGTTTCACTTTAGAACGTCAACGGCGCATTTGGCGCCATTAGAAGGTTATTTCTAAACCCGTTTTCTAGTGAATGCGCAAGAAAACGCATGTAACGCTGCCCCCTTCTTAATCCGCACGCGCTTTCTGGCTGGCACCACGCGTTGGGCTACGGCACGCTTTTGAAACCGAATGTCCGCCGACTAACGTATCTCGGACACACGCCATTTATTACAGGCGCATTTTCGAGACCGATTGACCGCGGGATGCAACCCCTAATTCAGACGCTTTTGTTTACGCATTACCTTTTTAAGCGCCGCCCGCCCGTGCATCGCTATTTAGTATTGCGGACGCCAGCGCGGATTCATACGCACTCGCGCGGTCGATAATCGCCCGTGTTGCTTGACACCGGCATGTACGCTGCGTCGTGCAGATAATCGGACGCTTTGGAACATACAAGGGCTCAGAATCGCCACTTAAAATTAAAGTCACGGCGTTTATTTTGGGACGAGTTGTGTTAGGAGGTGTCTGCGTACATGTCGCAACTACTACCGACGCTGCCGCTTATTTTCGGACGAAGTTGTGTTAGCAGTGTGTCTGTACATGTCGCGACCACTTAGCGGCCAGCGACGAGTTGTGTTAGCAGTGTCTTGTCGCATCCACTACCAGATGTGTTAGCACGTGATACAGCTACATGTCGCAACCGCTAATGACGCGATCATTTACGTGTGTTGTCGCCACCGTATCAGGCTTTGCTGGGTATTGCGACACGCATCGATGCTTGACGCCGCAAAAGCGCCGCGGCGTGCTTAACTGCCGCCGAGATGTTACGATGCGTCGCGCGTTGTCGCCATAGTCCATAAATTATCGCGTGGTGTCCGCAGCGTTGCGCACATTACGTCAGTGAGCAGACGCTCGGTAGGCTGCAGCACGCTACCGTATTTGTCTCGAAGTCTTACGATCGCGCCCGCCCCGCTAGAGACGATGGATGTTGACACACGCGTGCACTGCGGGGAATTTGGCCGGGCCTGCATCCGTTTTGAACAGGCTCTCCGCTTCGCCCGGCAGGCCGCTGCCCTTTGGGCCCGAATTTGGACTCGCATGTTAGGCCCGTTCTCTTGGTACAACGAAATGCCGCCTTCCGCTGCGTAGGGTTATAACACTGCGGACATATTGCCACACACACTTCAACACCGCTCTCTCTCTCACGGTGGTGGCGGCACACCGAGGGGTGGGGGGGGGCAGGGGGAGGAGCGCGACGACAAAGGGCGGCGAAATGCGTTGGTTTGTGCTCCGCTATATCGAGCTCTCCTCCTTTTGTCACCGCGTTCCTCTCCGCATTATATTATATTGGTGCTTGTGCTTTTCAAAGAAGCGACGCCGAAGAAGGGCGGGCCGTGCTCCGCCGCTATCTTCGTGTCGAGGCATGCTCCGCCGCCCCTGGCTGGGGATTTCGCCGGTGGCGGGCCGTGCCGCGTTCGCCAAATTTCGGGGGGGTCGCCGGGACGGTGGTCGCCAATCTCCTCGAATCGTAGGTGAGCAAACCTAGCTACGTGACGCTTCTAATTTCTTCTTTTTAAGAAAAGGGAATATATTAAGATCCCGGCCTTAACGCATCGATTAATGCATATGGCTGAGATAGAATAGTGCATCTAGTTGTTGGCGGCAATATCTTGACTTAAATTGGCCGAGGATTTCTTCAATTTCCACCCTCCTTATTTTTGTAGACGATGGGGATCGAAGCCACCGGATGTACCGGGTGAGACGCGACAAGAATAAGTACTTACATGGGTTGCAATCTTTCCTAGTCACTGCGGAGGCCCATGTGCGAGACCCGCCAGTACGGGTATGTGGTGCCCATGCGCCGACCGCCGAACCGTGTGCAATACTCGAGTTCGTTTTCAGTCCAAGCCCACCTAATCCTTCGAGGTTTCATGCCCGGGTACACAAGTTGGAACAAGCATGGAGAAGGTGTCAACGACAACGACCAAGACCAAGCCGCCAGGATCTCAAACCGATGCCGGGTGGGGTGGGGCGGCAACAATTGGGGATGAGGAAATAATTGATGATGATGAAGTAGCAAAGCTTGCCGCGAGCCCCGTGCCCCTACTATGTTGAGAATCGAGAAGTTGTCCCTATTTGTTCGGTACACTAACGCTTCTCCAAACAAGGAAGAGAATCATTGGACCGACAAGAGCTTCGGACAATTGCTAGAGGTGCTCGGGGATATGCTTCCTCCATAGAATCTGTTGCCAAAGACTACATATGAGGCCAAAAAGCTACCAAGGCAACTTGCATCGCGACCAAAGATCTTAAAGCCAAGAAAGCTCAACCGAGAGGCAACTTGGAGCAAGTGACCAAAGATCTTAAACCCAAGAAAGCGGAGAGGCAACTTGGAGCGGTGACCGAAGATCTTGAACCCAAGAAAGCGTAATCGAGAGGCAACTAGCCAAGAAAGCCGAAACGGAGAGGCAACTTTGCAAATGCTGACCAAATATCTTTAGGGTAATGCTATCAAGGCCGAGCTAAAAGAGGTTTCAAACTCAGCTTTGAGACGATAAGGAGTACTTGGGCGAGGTTGATGATGCCATCGGGACCAAATTAAAGCTCGGCCTCTGTGAAACAATTCTTGAACATGTAATCTTTCTTTGGCTATAGTAATCGCTTTATGTATGTGGGTTGTAAACATACTTTATCCTGTTCAATCGGTAGTCTTTAATCGTCATCGTATGCGTGGTAAATGTGAGAAATGTTAAAATGAGTCGGTAGTTATTTGTTTTAACAGTGTCTATGCATGTCGAAATTGTTTAAAATGAGTAGGTAAATAAAGGGAACAAGAAAACAAACAACATCTTCGGGCCAGAGAACCTATACGAGATGTACATATTAAGAAGTTATACAACTTTTTATGTGCATGACTTCATCCGCTGAAATCATTAGATGCTCCAAAAATTTTGTCGAAGTCGTATTTTCTCGAAATTAAAATTTCAAACGTTTTAAAATAACATGACAAAAGTAATAGCAAAGAAGAATACAATTTCTTGATACCTAGTAAATTTTGCTTTCAACTCCAGCAGCATACTACCTAAACTAGACTACCCAAACTCGTTCCTACTGCCCATGACATGTGGAGCCCACCAATCATCCCTTTCCTCTCGCTCCTTCAATCGACGAGCACGCAACGCCGCACAAGGGGAGGGGCAGGCAACACTGCCGAGGGGCGGCGGTTGCCCTTTGTGCGCCCGATGAGCACCGCCGGTGAGGATCCGTCGTGGCTACCCCCGCATCTCGTCGGGCACGGGTGGCGGTCGGAGCAGACGCGTGGCCGTAGGCACGGGAGGGCCGCCCGCACGCCCCTTGTTACCTATCCGGGGTGTATTTTACTCTTTTTTTTCCCAAATAGCCTGCTTCACTAATCATTTCAATCAGAATAAAAAATCCAAACAACACAAATTTGGAAAAAATATAACACAATGCATACTCGGGATCTTTCTAGCATCATCCATAAATTTGATCGATCAAATTTAAAAAGACCACTCTTTACTATTAACGACGAATAACCTCGACCTTCGCGGATCCTACACTCCCTCGCTGCGTAACTTGTAATCGACGGCCGGAATTCCGCCGATCGCGCCAATGCTACCGCGCACCGCCTTGCCCTACCGCAGCAATGCCCGTCATGGCGAGGCTCCGGTGGGCGGGATCCGCGGTATTCGATGCCACACATTAATCAAGTCGCGCGCCGCGAAGCAACCCCACATTTTGGCGGATTTCAAGCGAATGGAAGTTGTCGAAGGTCGCAGACGTCCCTGCGCGTCCGGGTCCGCCTTCGATCTCCGCAGATCAACCGCCGGCACGATCGTCGCCGGCGCCCCGGTGTTACCCCCTAGAGCACAAGAGCAAGGACATACTTGGCGGCCTTATGCTCGACGCGGCCAGCGTCTTCGCGGCATCGCGAGAGGCGGCGTGGCGGTGTCCGCGGTCTTTGATGAAGCGGCATACAAGCCGGCTCAAGCACGCCTCCGGGTTGCCGGCGGCCGCGAGCTCGTTGATCGGGACTCACGCGATACTCGCGCCGAGTAGTGGAAAAGCTCGCCGGGCCCCGTATAGCAGCGTGGTCTAGTGGGATGCTCCGTCCCACACTGGGATCACCGCACGCCGCTTTTCATCTCGAAGGCGCCCGCGAGATTGCGGAGTGCCTCTATGGGATCGGTTGAAACCTTGGCGACATATCGCATCGCGATGCCGTGCAAGCATGTCACGCGGAAGGTTTGCCATGGCGCGAGACGCGGCGTGGCGGGGGTTTTGGCGGAAGCTGGAGCGCGATCTAGGCGGTTTGTCGCGGCAAAGAGAGGTGACGAGCGGCCGGTTGGCGAAGAGAGGTGAGCAGCAAAATGCGGGTGCGGAGATGTAGGGATTTTATGAGGGGCGGCCGACGGCCCGGGGCGAAGAGATGTGAACAAAGAATAATGTGGGCGCTACAGAGCCTACAGTGCACTCCGGCGGGGAGGTCGAGCGACGGACACACAACCGTGGAACGCAGCGAAGGAAATCGTAGCGGCCTCCAGAAGATTGCAAGAATCCAAAATCAAGAGAAGAGCAGCTTCTAGCCGATTCGGGTGACAATTTAGGGCCCGCTTGGATCATAAAGTCCATTTGGTTTAGATTCTAGATTTTAAAATCTAGAATCTACCAAACGGGCATTACCGCTTTTGCGCCTCATAAAGTGCAAAGGGCATAATGGAGTGCGGGGAAAAAATAGGTGAAATCAGATGCTAGAATCCCATGATCCAAACAACAAATTCGATTTTGAAAACCAACTAGAATCCGCATTTTTAAAATCTAGAATCAGATCCAAACGGGGCCTAAATCTAGTAGCACACCTCGGCACAAAAGCCAAGGGAGAGAGTTCATGGCGGCCATTGTTGCGTGGTCGCATGCGGGAATCGCAGAACATGAATATAACACGAAGAACGAATTACCACATATATACAAAGAACATATACACAATAAAGTCATAGTAGGGAGAACCCTCTTGTTATCTTAAAAAAAAAAAAAACATATACTACACAACAACACGTATTGATTCATGCAAGACCACTACTTTACTCATACCCACACCGCACCAAGGAAGAACCTATGGCACTCGGTAGCGGATCCTACACTCCTCGCCGCGAACGATTGTACGGCTCCCATACTCCCGGCGCCCGACCATCCATGAAGCCGCACCTATTCGACCATCTCCGCACCGATGCCCGCCCCCGCGAGGGCGGCGGTTGGGCCGCGAGGAAGAAGTTTCCTCTCGCATGGGGCATCACCAAGTCGCCCAGCGCAACACTCCCATTACCCGCCCGCGGAGCTTTACACGGTTCGCCGCGATACTCGGGTGCAGCCATCGCCGCCGCCCGTGTCGCGCCGATCTCCGCAAAATCGCCGCACGGTCGTTGTCGGGCGGCGCGGTGTTATCCCCGTAGAGCACGAGAGCAAGGACATACTTAGCGGCCTTATGCTCGACGTGGCGGCGTGCGCTACGCGGCATCTTGAGCGGGCGCGCTGACGGTGCAACGGCCGCCCGATGAAGACGGTATACAAGCCGGCTTTGAAGCACGCCTCCCGGTTGCCATCGGCGGCGAGCCCGGCGATAAGACTTGTAATGAGCCGACCAATTTATAAGAAATCAAGTATAATTCGCAATTACGGAAGCAATCGCAGCCTACACTTGAGTCCATATAAACCCGGTATTCGAAATCTCCGAGTGATTTCAAACTCATCAACAACACAACAAGGATCGTTGAGCTCGATGAGTTCAAATCCGCAGTATCTCAAACCAAATTCAATATATTATAATCGAAAAGTGCGATGTACACATTTGTTTACAAAGTAGTTCAAGGTGCGGAAGCAATAGCTTTTCGAAAACAAGATAGTATGCAAATGAAATAAAATAAGATAGTGCCAACATGATGTCACCCCCTCAGATTAGCATGAGACGGGAAAATATAGAGATTGCCATGCCCTAGGCATTATTCTTTACCACAAAGAAGACACAACCGACGTAAAACATGCTAGGCGGAGTCACCGCAAATGAATAAACCCGTGAGTACTCAATTGTACTCCAAAGACTTACTCGCCTTAAACCGTAAAATAAGGGAAAGACTCCAAGGATCATGCTTGGCTTTATCTCGAGTCGGGCCGACTCACATTTAATTTCGAGGAAAATAGGGTTGATTAGTGAGCCTACACATACTACTTGAATTCTTCCAAGTTAAAAGGTTATTTATTATATACATAACCATAGATCCCGTATAGTCAAGGTTAAAGACATATGCTCAAGAATATAAATAATAGCATAAGTAACTTGATCATAATTTTAACAAAGCAAAGAACATGATAGTATAACATATATTGTGATATTAAGACTACATTGCCGTGGAAGCATCCCGGGTTCTCACTAACCAGAGAGATGGCGATTCGAATCGATTTGCAAACCACCGGGCGAATACCCCCGTCACAAACCGGGATCTACGTCATGATCGCCGGACCCGATCACTCCCGGGACGTTACGGGGCGTAAAGTCTCTGGCCTTGCCGGCTACCCCTCCTTCTCGAGCACCCAAGTGAGCGTAAGCAACGAGTACGCGACCGTCGTATGCGATCTTCTTGTGCCCGATTAACCACACCAACCATCACCAAAGGAGGAGCGATAAAGCGAGCATGGCCGCCCCTAACATTCCCATCGAGCTTAAGTGGCTCACGCGACCACCGGAGCCTACTATATGAATAGGTACGCTCAACTTCCGACCACACGGCCCGACAAAGTATGAGTCCTTAAACGATCGATGGAAAGACCACAAGTTCCATCCAATCTAACATGTTTTAATTTAACGTGGTTCTCGTTCTTGAGCTTGACAATCACCCATGTGATTGTTCACAACATTTCCTCAAGTGACCGTAATCATCGCCTCACCGCAATCACGATACCGAGCATTAACCTAGACCTCTATATAGGATAAGGCAACTTTCAACAAGGATCATAATGCATCAAATCGTTTCAACCATTTCCCTAAACTTAATGTAGGAAACATATAAAAAGACTCAAGTCAATTTAATTGGAAGAATTAGGAAAGGGCGTAATGCTCCCGGGGCTTGCCTTCGTAAAAGGGTTAGAAGGTGCCTTGGGCACTTCAGCGAAATTGACGACACGCCCCGCTTCTTCCTCGAACCTCCTCTTGTTGCACTTCTAGATGTGGACCTCTCCTTCCTACTTGTTCCTCGATTTCCTCCGCTCTCCTTCCTTCGATCCAATATGAATATGTATGCAAGGATAATTATTAAGGAATGCATGATTGACAAGGAATGGATGAATGCATTATGCTTGTAAGATATTAGTAAGTGCATATCTCTTCAGCAGAGACACAATTAAAACTACACAAGAAACCCTAATATCCTACATCAAGCAAACACCCTATTTCACTAAACACTGCAAATGGCAGCTAGACATGCTGTCACTAAAACAGTCACACAGGGAGTTCTATAACTCCAAATGCAGCAAACGAATACTCGTTGGAAAGCTAACGAAATTTCCTACAAAACATTCCATATCACCCTGACCTGATTCTGTCATCCACAGCCTTGAAAACAGCAAAAACAGAGACTCTGTTTTCAGGCAACCTACAACTTACAAAAGTCTACTATAAATCACTCAAGCATGTACTTCCTCTAGGACTTTTCCAGCACGCATACCAAGTCATAATCTATCAAATAAACTTACTGGTCAAGCCAAAAAGATAAACTAATGCACATGAAATGATATTCCCTAAATATCCACTACACATGCATGCCTTAAATATAAAAGCTAGAATTACACTAGTTTACCATAAACACAATACCAGCAAGCCAATCACACCAAGAGGTCCTAAACATGCTAGGAGCATACAATAAAACTATCAACACACATTACCTTAACATAAACATGCATTTCTAGGCTATTTTCCATGCAACATAAATATGGTAAATACATAAACACCTCAGGAAATTCTACAAAAATTACCAGAGCATCCTACTGACATAACAAGGCTACTATAAAAATCTCATGGCAAGATCATGCACATACTGTCCTACACAAAAATAACATGCTAGCACTCAAACTAGGCATGAAAACACTTTGTACTATGAAAAGTGTCGACAACAGATTTCTGAGTATGAAAAGCTACTAAAACCTATCAAAACCAATCACACCAAGTATCACATCCAAAACCCTAGTAATTATTTTTCTATGAATTTCCCAAGAAAGCATGGTAAATAACACATAAATCAAAAATGACATTTCCACCACAAAACCTAGGGTCAAACATATTTTTCCCATGATGCACATCACAAAACATGAACATTTCACATAGGACCCACTATTTTATCATGCACCAAGAATTAGATATGCATTTATCTATTTTCATGGCATTTACTAGCATAAATATAAATAAATATAAAATCTACCAGAAAATACCATCTCATATTTTTCTACTGTAGATATACTCATAAGAAGCACAACAAAATTGGTTTCACTCAAAAGGACTTAAAATGAGCAAGATATGGAATTTACAAGCTATGCATGCAATTCGAAAACATAATTTATAAAGGATATTCGGCCGATACCGGGCCCGCCAGATCGGGTGACTCGGAGCGGGGATGGCGCCGACCGCCGGATCTCCATCGTCGGTGAGTTTTCCGGGCGAGCCCGGGGTACCGCTTCGGGTTCGCCTCGCCGAGATCTACAAGCCGGGTGGCCTTGGCGCATGCTTTGGTGGACGTTAGCGGGCGGTGGCGACTCGCGCGATGGGCGGCGCTGCCATATCGGCGTTCTCGCCGCCTCTCCGGCGACAAAGCGGCGGGGCAAGGCGAGCATGGGCTTCCCGGGGTCAAGGGGACCGGATCCACGGGTGGGTGGCCACTGCACGGGCTTAGGCGGGCGGTGTTTGACGACGCGGCGCTTGGCGGAGCAGCGGCATGCCGGTGGCGGCGCTGTCGCGTTTCGGCGATGTGGGCCACATCGTCCCAACCGCTAGGGTTCCACCATCCGGACGCCGAGGCGAACCACGGGGCGCCGCACGCTGGGACGGCCGGTGATGCTCGGGCTGCGCTACCGCAGCGCCCGTGCGCGGCGCGGAGCACCGGCGAGTGGCGGCGCGACGGAAACCGCCGATTGGGCCGTTCATGTGCTCGGTTGGATGGCGAGTGGGTCGGCAGGTAGCTGGCAAGGTGGCGGGTCGGGTGCGCGTGAAATTGGGCAACGGGCGGTGGTTGGCGCGTCACGCGGCGGCGGAGAGCTCGGCTTACCGGTTTTCCGGCGAAATCAGAAAATCCAGCGCGATGCTCTACGGCGCGTTTCGCTCGACGGCTTGGCCCATGAGGTAGAGGAGAGGGAGGTGAGGCTCGGGGCAAGCTGGAGCGGGCTAGGCACATGGTGGGCGGCTTGGCCGGGCGGCGCCGGCAATGGCCACGGGTGGCCGGGCGGTTGCTTGTCGGCTTGCTGGCGCTCGAGGCGAATGGAAGGGAGATGGAGTCTGGCGTGACGGGGCGCGCTCGGCTTCTCCTTCAAGGCACGGACGCCGCGGGGGGATGGCGGGAGGCGCAGGCCACGCGTCGTCTTGGCGCCGAGCCGCGCGGCAGGGCGCGCGGTGACGGTGGCCGGCCCGGCGTTTAGAGACGGAAGGAAACAAGCGTCACTAAAAACTGAATTGAAACCCTAATCGATCCGTTTAGGCCTGTACATCGAGATGCGTGCAAAACTAGCCAAAGTTCATATTGAATGAAATGTTCCTTACAAAATTCTGAACATTTCACCTATATAAACTTTTTCCTAATTCGGTCTAGATTGGAAACTACGCGATCGATCGAAGCACGTTACTCTAAAAAGTCAAACAAACCCTAATTTGTATTCAAAACAAACAATTTTCGACTTTTCGAAAGCACGATCCACTCACTTTCATGAAACGATCCTCAGAACACCTTTTGTTTTACACTAAATTACCTACACTTTCCATGAAGGATGCACACACATGCATAAACCCTAGCTAGGACTTTTGAGCAAAGCAAGATGAGTCACACTCAAAGTCAAACTAGGTCAAATGGAGTCAAACTACCATTATAAAATCAAATCAAGGAACATGGCCAACATCATCCTTGCTCTAAAACATCTTATAAAACATCACTAAGAATAAATAAATATTAAACAACTAATTATGCGAGCATTTCATACATGAAATGATAAGACAAAAGCATAACAAGCAAAATCAATGCATTTAAACATGCAAATGACATGTATCATTTTATGTGCATAAATGCATATGATGAAATGATGATTATGCTCATGAAATGCAGATGCTAATGACATGCTTAACACCAGGGTGTTACAAGACTCTCCCGATACTGCACGAGTAGTGGAAGGTCTCGCAGCCCCCGCCAAGATCGACACCTTGTCCAGGTCGCGATGCTTTCGGCCCCACTAGGGGTTGCCGCATGCCGCCTCATTCAGAATAGCCGCCCGCAGAATGTGGAGGGCCTCTATGGGATCCGCTAAGACCTTGGCGACGCGAATCGCAATCTCTACAAGCATGTCAACCGGGAGGTTTTCCATGGCGCGAGACGCGGGGCGCTGAAGCTCGAGCGCGCTCTAGGACGCGTTTGTGCGGCGAAGAGAGGTGAGCACTGAGCAAAGAATGCGGTGCGTAGCCCAATGGCACTACGGGCGGGTCGAGCGACGGACATATATAGAGGCACCGGCGGAAGCGGCGTCGAAGGAAATGGGCGACGCCCTTTCAATCAACCATAGTAGTACGCGCTATCCCAAAGTCGCGTCTGTAGGAATAAATGTTTTCACAAGCTTTCCCCGAGAAACAAATGCCGCAATTATATATTAAAATATATAAATATTTATGCTAAGTAATTAGCATTATCAGAAAGATCTTTAAGTCTAGTTTTTTTAACAATTTTATTTTAAGATTTAAATGTTGCACGTATTTTCTAAAATTTGAGTCAAACTTGTGGCACGCATCCCACGGCGACAAGCTTTAAGGGATGGAGGGAGTACATCTCAAATCAAAAGGTTGTAAACCGTACAAAGTTTCATGGATATCCGAGAACTACAATCGTTATATTGGTGGTTTGTCTAACTGAGGTCACTTAAAACATTTAAATATCAATTTTCAATCTTTTTGAAATTGAGACGTAATTTTCCTTTACAAGATAATGTCAAATAAAAAAACTTTTAAGCTAGACAGTTTCATAACTTAGCAAGATCGACAATTCTTATTTATACCGAGCAAAACTAGCTCGGCCCACGGGCCCCGACTAGAGCCCGACGTGTTTTGGCCCGCCCACAAACCTTATTGACCGGGGCCCGGACAAAGTTCTTGAAGCCCCGGTAAAATTTTTTGGCCCGACCCGCACTCGAAATATTACATTTTTAGCTATTTTGTAGTGGAAAATGCGCCGGGTAGCCCGCCCGAGCCCGCCCGAGCCGGCTCTCGAAAATCTAGGCCCGACTTCCCCCTGGGATGTCATGGGTAGGATTTTTTTGGTTCGAATAACCGGTTTTTTCGCCCGGCACGAAAAACGCCGTATATTCTTTATTTTACTTGTTTCCCCGTTCAACATAGTGCTAGTGACATTGTTCACAAATCTTCGAAATCTCTCTCGTTGTTTCATCAACTCTATGAGACATGTGTAAATCTTGTGATGAACAAAGTTACTGCGACGCCGTCGGATGAAGAAATGACCAATATAAAAGATGTACATATTAAGAAGTTATACAATTTTTTCTGTTCATGAATTCTTCTACTGAAATCATTAGATGCTCCAAAAATGTTGTTTAAAATTGTAATTTTTGAAATTCAAAATTCAAATGTTATCAATAAAACATGACAAAAGTAATAGCAAAGAAGAATACAATAGGTTTATACAACATTATTTTATAAAATTTTAGAAAGAAAAACCATCACATTTGGAGTTATTATGTGGGAGAAAGACTAGTCACAAGTTTTCGCCACAGATTAAAATGAAAAATCAGAGTTCCAAAGAAGTCGGCGGCGGCGAGACGGTGCCGCTGCCTTCCACGCACACGCGCAGACATGCTCGCTCAAGCACGCCTCCGGGTTGCCGGCCTTGGCGAAGCTTGGTGATGAGACTTCGCGTGGTAGTACAAATGCCCCGACCATAGCCATAGCCATAGCCGCCGACGCCGACCCGCGCCGGCGGTGTAGCACCCGTCCCAAAGGAATGCTCCGTTCCAAAGATGGCGCCGCGCACGTTTTTCGTGTCCAGTACAGATGGCCCATAGATTGACCCGGTCATCGGCATGCGCTACGGCGACGACGAGCACGAGCGCGCACTGAAGCCGCTACGGCGGCGACGAGCAGCTGGCCGGGCGCTGCGGGTGGCGGGGGTGTGCCGCCGAGCACGGCCGGGTCGGTGGCGTAGGACGGCGGAGAGGGCGGCCCGGGCGGCGCGCATCCGACGGCGGCGCCGTCCGCTGGGCGGCTTCTCTCTCTCTGGCGGAAAGTTTCATGAGGTCTCCGCCATGGAAAGATTCCTCTAGAAAAAATTCATGAGGTCTCATTCATGATTGTCGTTCTTCCCACGAGGAAAAATTGAATTCCATGAGGTATGAGCTCATGGATTTTTTTCCTCCGCTTTCACCCGAAACCAAAGAGCAAGAACCTTTCCCTGTAAAATTCCTTTGGCCCTAAGTTTGTTTGAAAGTTTTCAGCCATTTAGATCCGTGTAGCTATACATAATATATAAGATCGATGGATCGATTGAACACGCGCTCAAAATGCCCGCAATAGATGACCGATGAACTCCCCGACACTCGTTGCGGATCCTACACTCCTCGCGCGAAAAACGCTCCACGACTCCGATTCCGCGTGCATCCGGCCATGCCCGCACCATTCTCGCTCTGCGACCGATGCCCATCATGGCGAGGCACCATTTGGGCTATAAGGCGGGTTGTAGGCAACTCTTGTATCAAATGCGCCGCCAAGTAGAACAGCCTAAAAATCCCATGCCCGCCGGGCGGGGCCGAGTACAATTGATGTTCTTCCACGTCCCCAGCCGCCGCCGGGTGGTCGCCGACCGATCTCCCCGCAACACCCGCCGGGCATAGTCGCCGCCCACGGTAATCGTGTTTGCCCCCAGAGCACAAGAGCAAGAGCATACTTGGCGGTTTCATGCCCCGACGCCAGGCGGCTGGCCGCAAAGATCTCGAGCCGCGGAGTGACGGTCGCGGCGACCTTTGACGGAGACGGCATACATGCCGCCCCGGCACGCCTGCGGGTTCTTGACGGGCGGTGAGCTTGGTGACAAGACTCTTGTGATACTCGAAGCGATACCAACCGTGCCGGCGGGTACGTAAACATCCGGTCCAGCGGGATGCTCCGGCCCCACCAGGTCGCCGCACGCCGCTTTCATATCTCGAACAGTGGCCCGCAGATTGAGGTCCTCCATGGGATCCGCCGAGACCTTGGCGACACGAATCGCAATCTCTCGCAAGCATGTCACGCGGAAAGTTTTCCATGGCGCGAGGGCGGCGGCGTGGCAAGGGGCTTTTCTCTCGTGGAAGCTCGAGCGCCAAGAAGAGTGGTCGCCCACCGCGGGCGGGAGGTGAACAAAGAACCGGCGCCGGTTGGTGAGCACCAAATGCGGGTGCGCATCGCGTGAGTCTCTGCAGCGACATGGGTGCACTCCGGCGGAGGTGTCGAGCCATGGACATGAACCGCTGAACAAAGTTCAAGGAAATGGGCGCACAAACTATCCCAATGCGCCGCCTATAATGATAAATGTTTTCAAACCGCTTTGATTTTCCATGACAAGATGATCTCAAATTAAAATGTTATAAACTACAAAGTTTCATGGATATTTGAGAACTACAATCGTTATGTTGGGGGCTTGTCTATCCGAAGTCACTAAAAACATTTAAATTTCAATTTACATTTTTTTCTTGAATTTTTTATAACCATTTTTTTCTTGAGATTGATCGAGACACTAAGAGTTTCATAACTTAGCAAGATCTACAATTCTCGGTTGTTTCCCCATCCGACATAGTGCTAGTGACATTGTTCACGAATCTTAGAAATCTCTCTTCTACTTTCATAAACTCTATGACAAAGCAGTAAATCTTGTGGATAGTGTTACCGCGACATCATCATATGGAGAAATGACAACTTTTATGTTCATGACTTCTCCTGCTGAAATCATTTTAGATGCTCAAAAATGTTGTTTGCGCTTGTAATTTTTGAAATTCAAACTTCAAATGTTGTCGATGAAACATGACAAGAGTAATAGAAGTAAGAAAACAATCTCTTGATAGAGCATGATTTTACAAAATTTTAGAACAAAAAAACCATCACACTTGGAGTTACTATGAGGGAGAGAAAGACTAGCTAGTCACAAGTTTTGACCACGATTAAAAAGAAAAATTAGGATTCTTGATCCCTAAAGGTCTCCGACATGGCGGCACACCCAAGATGCGCGGGATGTCGTCTCTCTCTAGCGACCATCACCGTCATCGACAATGATATCTTACCGGTGACTTTTCGAGCACAAGTCAAAAAAATTTAATAAATATAATTCGTCCTTATTTTCACTACTATAATTAATCCAACGCTTCGCGACAAGGAACCCCGAAAGTGTTCACGTCCGCCCGCCGGCTCTGCCTCTGCCAAACACGCTGCCCCCTCCCGAAAAAGTATTGTTGGAAAAGGTTTTGGTCAAAATTTTTTTGGGAATATAAAAACTCGCCGTTCGGCCCATCCTTGGTGCAGGGCGCCGTAGTGTCATTCGCACTGGCACTACGACTTTTTTTCCAACACGGGTATGTAGAATCGTAATCATGACATACCTCAACACCGTTATGCAGTAGGTGTATTGTACATCGGGGGTCATGTATGGAGTCATTTCACATGCCCGCTCGATCGATCGAGAGAGAATGAGGTGAGTGTTCGATGCCAAATTTGTTTCAACACAAGGCCAAAATTTGGCTCTTTAGAACAAATCAAGTTTGAATTGTTGAGCCACAATGCACAAACTAGCAATACAAGTTCAATACGTATTCTTGGAGAGCCGGAGCATTCCAAATTTGAACAACTTTTTGATAATATAACAACATTACGGAGAACAGTTTGTTTTGCTAGCGCCGATTTTGGCTGATTTAATAGTATTCCGTGAGACATAGCAAGTCGAAACAAGATGAAGCAAGAGCACACCTAACATTGTCAAAGAGGGGAAGCAAGACCTAAGCTACAAAGACATTATATGGACGTCCCTCGGTCCGGACTCGAGTAGGGACGACGACACCCTCGAGGAGCTTGGCGGATTATAATCTCCAAATAGCAGGTCTTAAGCGCTAGCCATGGCCATGACCGGGCTCGAGACCTACACGGAGATTATAGTCCCACGGCCGTGAGCCCCACTCGTCGAAGTCCACGACGGTCTCTCGGCAAAACTTGAGTCCCACCCGGAAAAATGCTCAACTCGGCGAGGAGAGGGGAGCGGCCCACCGGGCGACCTCCAAAGACTGAAGCCAAACTTTAAAATAGAAACTATATGTAAGAGCCAAATTATTGAGCAATATAGGAGGAGTCACATAAATTTGTAAGACAACAGACTGTTCCTAGCGTTCGGCTACTGATCCGATCTTTGGACGCTAATTCGTGTCACTCAAGACTTGTCTCCGAGGGAGACATGCATTCCAAACGACACTTAACTCCAAGGAGTTGGCAAAGCAACACAAAGAAAACGTGCTTTTCTTGCCACATTTTCTTCGACCTCCTCCCCATACTTTTATAATCTCCCGCGTAGGTCTTTGTGGTTGTACAAGCTATAGCATGAATCACACAAATATTCAAGACAAAACAAAACCTTTTAGAGCCACTAAAAAAAAACTTCAAAAAAGGTGCATTTCGTGAGATCTCGGCGGTGTTTACCCAAGAAGATGTGCTTCTTTTTGACATTTTCTTCGCCTCCTTCCCAACCCAACACTAGCTAAAACAAGAGATCGAGCGGCTAGGGACTTCGAGACCACATGAAGTCGAGATCCGAACGGGCGGGACTCGATCCAGATCCGCAACCACCAAAAAAAAAAAAAAAACTTCTGTATTTTGCCGCTTCAAAAACCATATCTAGCCGCATGGATATGATAAAGAGCACCACCCGCCCGGATGGAGACGGGCGAAGGCGAGGGCACACCCCGCGGTCGGACCGCTCCGCACTAGGTTTGGTTGAGATGAGTTTGGAAAGTCGACGGAGAAGAGGTGAGAATGTACAGTATGAGAAGAGGTGTAGTATGGGAGAAGGAAGAGACGAGAGATCATGAGAGAAAAACTTCCCATTGTAGCACTATAAGGAATCCGAGGTGGCAACCGAGAGTGTTCGATGCGCACACCATGGTCCCACGGTTAATGTAAAAGGGCTTAATCAGAACTTGTGTGCTATTTCGAAATTTCAAACATTGTTTGGAGTAATAGGACTATGGGAGAATTAGAATTTGGCCCCGAAAAAGTTTGTCTTAGGAATCGCATCATTTCTTTTGAATTTGGGAATCGGCCCTCAAAACGAAAAATTTGTTAGGAATCGCCCTTTTTGTCACTTTTGGAAAATATGCATGGTTACGACTAACAAATGTTGTCCATGAAACATGACAAGAGTAATATAAGTAAGAAAACAATCTCTTCATAGAGCATGATTTTACAAATTTTTAGAAAGAAAAACCATCACACTTGGAGTTACTATGAGGGAGAGAAAGACTATAGCTAGTCACAAGTTTTGACCACATATTAAAAAGAAAAATTAGGGTTCTTGATCCCCGAAGGTCTCCCAACATGGCGCACACCCAAGCATGCGCGGATATCACCGTGAGATGAGGTCTCTCTAGCGATGGAACGCCCATCACCGTGTCATCGCAATGATATCTTACCATCGGCTTTTTTTGAGCACAATGTGTCAGAACATACCGCATCAAGTTATAATCAGTACTCTATATGCTTTCAAATTGAGTATATACTATATTGGACAGATTTCGGTTGCAATCCACTCTATTCACTCATCATTTCAGCAACATGTATTATACGAAGTATATCACAATTCACAACTATTAAAACACATCTCGCTTTTCATCATGAGGCACACACCCTCCATCCCACAAATAAGTGCACTTCTTATTTGACCGCTCGCCTTATTCAAAAAAAAAATTAATAAATATTATTTGTTTTGTTACGACTTGTTCAATCATTAGAGATATTTTCCTCATGATGTATTTCTTCTATTATTTGCTTAAAAAAATTAAATAAGACGAATGGTCAAACAAGAATTGTAAAAGTCAAAGATGTTCATTTATTTGGGGAATCGGGTGATTCTACCCTCCTTTTAAAGGCCAAAGGCGTTTCTACCCTCCGTTTTTTTCAACTGTGCAATATTTACCCTCGCTTTTCTTGATTGGAAGTGTCGTTTACCCTTATTTTAGACACCGTCAACGGTGAGAAAAGAAAAAAACAAGCGCCCAAAGGACCACCGTGCCCTTGGTTGGACAGAGGAAGCCGCATGCGCTTTCCCTCGTCACGGCCGCATGCGCCCGCGGATCCCGGCCGCCCCTTCGCGGAAAAGCGACGCCAACGCAGGAAGAAAAATTCCCGTCGCGAGATCCCGAGGCCGCCCGCCGTCGTCTCTCTCAGCGCCGATTCCAACCTCCACACCGCCCGGTCGGGTCCCTCCCCGCGCCGATTCTGCGATCCGCCCCCTCCAAAGACAACCACCATGAGGCCGGGCGGATAGGGGTTGAGGGGCTAGGGGTTTCGGGGGTGGTCCGCCGGGCGACGTCGTCGGTGCCCCGGCGGCCGGGGAGGAGGCCCTCGGCGCCCAAGGGAGCCGCCAAGGGAGGAGGTCGTCTCTCTGTTCATCTCCCTCTCTTCCTCATTCCAGACAGCCATTATGGAGGAGCTAAGGTATTTCCCCAATTTCGAGCGTGTTTGTTTCCTCTGCCGTGAATTTGTAGATAGGTTGGCTTGTTTATTTTCCCAATTCCCCGAGCATGTTTATTTCTCTCGCTGTGATTTGTAGGATAAATCGCAATAAATTGGAACTTGTTGTTAGAGTTCGCTCATTTTTCGCCTTGTCGACAATGGTTCAAAAACATGGTGTCAAGGTAGAACTTTGCCACTAAGGTTATTGACCCCAAAAAGTTTTAGGTTGCCGCAACTAGTTGATTTCATTGGGGAGCATTGCTTTTGGGGTTCAAAACAAGATGTTACATTGTGGCGTGATTTAGAGGATGATTCTATGGAAATTAAATCGGATGAAAATCTGTTGGAGTGGTTTCAACTCAATGATAAGAGTGGGTTAGTATGTATCAATGCTCGTGTCAATGATTTTGAGGGGCCACTAGAGTTTTCTCCAACAAAGAGAAGGTTTCACCCTACTTTGAGGGCTAATTTACTCTCAATTGAGGAGGGCAGCAAAGAGAGAGACACAAATAAGAGAGCCACAACCCCACCTAAAAAAAAGACATTGTTCTCCAAAAAAAAGAGCTCCAGCCAAAGAAAGTGCTTTTGATGAAGAGGTACTTAGTGATAGCAGCTATGACACTGACTTAGCTGCATCATCTGGTGCTTCTGATGATGCTTGGTCTGACTCGACTCGACTCTGAGTTTGATCCTGATGGTGAAATTGTTGATGAGGAAAATGAGTACGATCCTCCCATGTTTTCGTATGATGCTGATGATCCATGTATTGATGTGAATGTGGTGTTCCCGATGTGGATCGCTGCAAGTTAGCTATTACACATTTCTCTGTCTTGCATAATCATGCTTTTGAAACCTTACAAAAAGACAAGACCAGATTTAGGGCCATATGCAAGAGGGCTGATCAAGGATGCGAGTGGACTTTTTTTTGCATCTACAAGCAAGGCCAAGAAATACACATTGGATGCAAGGTAAATGACTTCTATTATGTTGCAAGTGTTCTTCTATTATGTTGGAAGGTAAATGACTTTGACTTTCTTGGTTTTTTAATGCAGGTCAAGACTAGTGGACCAAAGCATACTTGTGGTTCATTCAACCAAGTGGTGTGACACAATGGCCTCCAACAAATGGGTGGGGCGATGAGAGTGGTTGATTGGGTGATGGAAAACCCTCAAGTGGGAGCAAATGAGTTGAGGGTCGAAATAAGAAAAATTTTTCGTGGACGCTCCATATGACAGAAGTTAAAAATTTTCTCGTGGACGCCCATATGACCAAATATTTTCCTCGACTTGTTACTATGTTGGTAGGGGGTAGGGGAAGGGGAAGAGGAAGGAGGGAAGGGGAAGAGGAAGGGGAAGAGGAAGGGGCAGGGGGATCGAGAGGACAAAGAATGATGAGGCAAGTATTAAGGCTGCTATTCATTGCAATATTTTGTAGTAAATTTTAGTGTTCCCCAAAAATTAACTTGCTTCTACTCTATTTTGTTGAAGTGGAAGTGGTACAGTGTACAGGGAAGGGGAAGTTCAACACATCCCAATAATGAGGCAAGTGGTTCAGAAGGGAGACAACACGGCGTAGACAATACACATCCGAAGGCTTGCTACTTTGTTGGGTTTCAATGCTTGAGATGTGGCTCACCATTAGTTGCTACTAGTTCCTACTTTTGGATGACATGTCATTTAGACCTCTATGTTAGTATTTGGCATGTGCCTCCGGACCTCTATGTTAGAATGTTGATTTGGATCCGTATATGAGCATGTTGATTTGGACCTCTATGTTGGCATGCACTTGGACCTCTATGTTACATGGTACTTTGATGGCAAAATATATAGATCTATATGTTTGGATCATTTTGTTGTGTGATATTGAATTGTAATTATATGGAATATATGCTGAAATGTTTGTCAAAATCAACAAAAAAATTGTACACAAAATGTTAGAGTTGATACAAAATAGGGGTAAAAACACACATCTAAGAAAAAATAAGGGTAAAAACGAATGGGCAAAGTTGTCCGTTTTAACACGCTTAACGGACACAACAGAGTAAGGGTAAACATTCCCTTCGTTTGAAAAAAGTGAGGGTAAAAATGCCCGCCAAAAAAAAAAAACGAGGGTAAAATCAAATTTGGGTCCAAAATGTAGGGTAAAACGCCAATGCCCCCATTTATTTATGACGTAGGGTGTACCCATCACGTAGTACACACCAAAATCTATCAAATTAAAGTTTGTTCGATCGAGATCACCATCTAGAGGTCGAAGAACCTCGACACTCGCTGCGGATCCTACACTCCTCGCTATAGAACACGCACCGCCACACCGCTTGCAACGAGATGCGACGACGGCCACACCATCCTCGCTTTCAGACCGATGCCCGTCATGGCGAGGCACCATTTGGGCTATAGGACGGGTTGTACGCCACTTTCGTCGGGTATATCGCGCCGCCAAGTTGCCCACCCTAAAATTACATGCCTATTGGCGGGCCGAGAAACGCTTGATGTTCTTCCACGGCCCGCCCGCCGCGGTGGTCGCTGATCTCCCGCAACACTCGCGGGCACGCCATCGCTTGCGCACCTGTTGGCCCCAGAGAGCACAAGAGCAAGAACATATTTGGCGGTTTCATGTCCTAACGCTGGGCGGGCGCTACAAAGATCTCGAGCCGCGGCGTGACGGTGCAGCTGCCTTCGACGAAGACGGCATACATGCCGGCCCCGAAGCACGCCCCGGTTGCCGACGGCGGCGAAGCTTAGGACAAGACTCTCGCGATCCTCGAGCGATACCCACCGCTACGGCGGGTACAAACATCCGCCCAAATGGATGCTCCGGCCCCACTGTGGGGTCGCCGCACGCCGCTTTCATATCTCGAACAGGTGGCCCGCAGATTGTGGAGGTCCTCCATGGGATCCGCCGGTGACCATGGTGACACGAATCGCAATCTCGCAAGCATGTCATGCGGAAGGTTTTCCATGGCGCGACGCCGGCGGGGCTTTTTTGGTGGAAGCTCGGCGCCGCTCTAGCTATTTTTGTGCGGCGAAGAGTGGTCGATGTCACCGGGCGGCGGGCGTGAAGATCGAAAGCGGGGGCGCCGAGGTGAGCAGCAATACTACGGGTGCGTAGCCCGTGCGAGGAGACAGACAAACCCGTGCGGAACGCACCGAGGGAAAAACGGCGCACGCCCCTAATAATTTCTCAAACTTGCATGCGTATCCTTTGTGTATCCTACACACCTCTCGAAGTCTCACCGCAGAGGGATGCTCGTCCCACCATGGCGTCGCCGCACGCCTTTGCCATCCGCTTTAGAGGTCATCCATGGGATCCTTCTGCGCCCTGGCACGCGGGATGGCAACCAATGCAAGCGACCAAGCACCTCCGGTGGAAGCCGCCGCATGGTGCACGGCGAGGACGACGCGGCGCCGCCCGGCGTGGTCGTGACGTGGAAGGCGACGCGTGAAGCTAGCGGCGACGACGAGATAGATGTAGCCTGGCATTGAAGTGAGTTCGCCCCAAATTGCGCAGTCGCGTAGAGGTAGCGAACCCACGCAGCCGACGAAACGTTTTTTACTCACGCATTTTTAGAACGCTGGTCCAGTAAATATGGCATATTAATCACGGTGATAATATAATATATAATCCATGAATTTTCATCATATAATCTATGAGTTTCCAACATAATAATAGCCAAGTTTCAACGAGAATTGATGATAACATGTGCTAAGATACACATAAATAAAAAGTTCATTTTTGACTTCTACAATCTCGCTTTGACCATCCGTCTTATTTAAATTTCTTATGCAAATAATAAAATAAACAAATCATTATGAAAGTAAACGATAAAATAAGTCATAACTAAATAACTAAAATTTCTTAAAACTTTTTTGAATAAGACGAACGGTCAAACCTAGATTATAGAAGTCAAAAAACGCATTTTTTTATTTGTGGGGACGGAAGTCATAATAAAAAGCAATAAAAGCTAGATTTTTTGCCATTTTTTTTAATGATGAAGTAACGGGCGCGCAAGCTATTTTTTGGCTTAGTAGGAATAGCGGAAAATAGCGGCGCTATGGCGCTATTCGCGTTTATAGCGCGCGCAATAGCACAAATATATGACCCCGACAGACGGCCCCACCACGCGCCTTCTCCACCGCAATGAAGTGGCGCTATTTCGGTATTTCCTCCCTTTTCCTTGTGCCCCCCCCCCAACTTTCCACGATTTTTACGCGCCGAGCTTTTCGCGAAACTCAAAACCCTCAACCGCCTCCTCACAGCAATCCATTTCATATCTCATCCGCCTATACTAACAGACGATCCATTTCATTCCTCATCCGCCCCCTCATAGGCGATTCTAGGGTTTCCAGCCGCCTCATCATCCCGCCGTCACCGCCGACGCATCCGCGCCATTCTAGCCGACGCCGCCCTCCGCCTCGCGACCTCCTCCTCCGATGGCGTCTTCCTCCACCAGGCGATTCTAGGGTTTGATATGTAGCCCATCAATCTTGTCTCATTGCCTATTACATAAACTATTATTGAACTACATTTTGTTGATTCCACTATTCCCGAGCTACTTTTTTTGGGGGGGGAGGTGATCTGTTCCCCGAGAGCTGCTCGCTTGTTTAATATTATTCTCCGAGAGAATAAGCTTTGAAACAAGCCGAAGCAAGCACAAGTTTAACAAAGGCTTTGACTAGTCCTCATAGAGACATAGACTACCTATTACGGAATTGAACTATATAATTTTATCCTCGATATTTTTTTTTGACCGAGACCGCTACTATAACTATAAAATACCGCAAATACCGCCGCTTAATTTTCTTTATACATGAATATACGTGCTCAAGAACAATGACTGCTCTGTAGAGTACTTCAACTATCTTGTCTTACAGAATGTCCTTATTAAAACAACTTCAAATGCTACCAAAGTACTTTTTCCATCTAACTACATTTTTTTTTTTTTTACGCCTCGGTGGTTTGTGTAGTCCTCATAGATATAGCCTATTACAATGAACTGTATAATTTTAGGCCCCGCTATCTTGTCTTACGTAAATTGATCCAATTAAACAAACAACTATATACCTTGCTACACTACCTATTAAACGCTTTTTTTTATATTCCTCTATTTCTAAACTGCATTTTTTTTTGTTCTCTCGCCTCTTTGGTTTGTTTAGTCCTCATAGACCGCATATTACGTAATTGAACTGTTACAATTTTATCCTCGATAGATATGTCGAGTTGTAGATACCGAACCCGACACCGAGTGCTACTATAATGTTGTTATCTCGTGTTTTTACGTCATAGGACACCGCAAAATACTGCCGTTTGCCAAGTCTCGCAAGATGTTTGTCAAGTTAAATCAAACCCCATCTCCAACGGTTTGGCATTTTTAACTTGGCAAAACCTAAATTAGTGGCTGCATACGGCATGCATGGGAGAGAAGCGGCAACAAGACGCAGCGAGAGGAGTTTTGCCAAGTTGAGATTCACTTGGCAAATATGTGCGGCTTGGACCCTCAAATGCCAAGTCTCACCAATTTGCCAACCCAAATGCGAAAACCATTGGAGAGGACAATTCATAGATTTTGGCATAAATATGGAATGCCAAGCCCAAATGCCAAAACCGCTGGAGTTGCTCTAATACTATCTTGTCTTAAAAAAAAAATTGCCTATTACATGAACGATTACCGAACTACGCTTGCTTGTAGATACCGAACCCGACACCCGACCGCTACTATAATGTAGTTATCTCGTGTGTTTTTGTCGCCATAGGAAACGCAAATACCGGCCGCTTAATTTTCCTAATACATGAATATACGTGCTCAAGAAGACAAGAACAATGATCGCTCTCAGAGTACTTCAACTATCTTGTCTTACAGAATGTCCTTATTAAAACAAACTGTTACTAAAGTACGCTTTGATTATATATTCCTCTATTCCTGAACTACATTTTTTTTTTTTTTTACGCCTCGGTTTTTGTGTAGTCCTCATAGACTGCCTATTACGAATTGAATCAGTATAATATTAGGCCCCCGCTAATTTTTCAGGCGGCATCGAAATTTTCAAATCTGCTCAGGCGATAAAGCTACTTCGGTGATTTCCATCCAAATGGCGGGCATCAACGCATCATTAGGCGGAAAGAGATAGAGAGCACGCAGTGTTGCCTCAATTTTTCGTCACCTATTAGTGAGGAAAGGTGATAATTTTGTCCTCGGATGGATATATAGAGTTGTAGATCTTGAACAATACACCTGACCGCTACTATAATGTTATTATCTCGTATTTTTGTCATAGGACAACGCAACTACCGCTGCTTGTTTTCTTTATGGATGAATATGCGTGCTCAAGAAACACAACTAATCAGAGTACAACTATATACCTTGTCTTACAAAAATGATCCTATTAAACGAACTGTTGCTAAACTACGCTTTTGTTTATATTCCTCTATTTCTAAACTGCGCATTTTTTTTGTTCTCTGCCTCTTTGGTTTGTTTAGTCCTCATAGACTGCCTATTACGTAATTAAACTATACAATTTTATCCTCGGATGGATATGTCGAGTTGTAGATATCTTGAACGACACCGAGTGCTACTATAATGTTGTTATCGTGTGTTTACGTCATAGGACACCGCAAATACCGCCGCTTAATTTTCCTAATACATGAATATACGTGCTCAAGAAGACAAGAACAATGGCGCTCTGTAGAGAGTACTTCAACTATCTTGTCTTACGGAATGTCCTTATTAAAACAAGCAACATTACTAAAGTACGCTTTTGATTATATATTCCTCTATTCCCGAACTACATTTTTTTTTTTTTGTTTTCGCCTCGGTGGTTTGTGTAGTCCTCATAGACGCCTATTACGTAATTGAACTGTATAATATTAGGCCCCGCTAATTTTCAGGCGATCGAAATTTTCAAATCTGCTTCGGCGACAAAGCTACTTCAATGATTTCCATCCAAAAAGAGGCATCAACGCATCATCGGCGGCGAAAGAGATAGAGAGCACGCGATTGTCGCCTCAATTTTTCTAAGCCTATTAGTGAGGAAAGGTGATAATTTTGTCCTCGGATGGATATATAGAGTTGTAGATACCGACCAATACACCCTGACCGCTACTATAATGTTATTATCCGTGTATTTTTGTCATAGGACACCGCAACTACTGCTTCTTGTTTTCTTTATGGATGAATATACGTGCTCAAGAAACACAACTAATAATCAGAGTACAACTATATACCTTACAACAACAACAACAACAACAACATATAGCCTTTAGTCCCAAGCTAGTTGGGGTACGCTAGAGATGAAACCCATATGAAAAAAAAGTAACACCTTGTCTTACAAAAATGATCCTATTAAACGAATGTTGCTAAACTACGAATTTGTTTATATTCCTCTATTTCTAAACTGCATTTTTTTTTGTTCTCTGCCTCTTTGGTTTGTTTAGTCCTCATAGACAAGAAACGCCTATTACGTAATTGAACTGCATACAATTTTATCCTCGGATGGATATGTCGAGTTGTAGATACTTGAACGACACCGTAGAGTGCTACTATAATGTTGTTATCCCTGTATTTTTGACGTCATAGGACACTTTGCAAATACTGCCGCTTAATTTTCCTTATACATGAATATACGTGCTCAAGAAGACAAGAACAATGACTGCTTTCGGTAGAGTTCTTCAACTATCTTGCCTTATAGGAATGTCCTTATTAAAACAACTGTTACTAAAGTACAGTTACTTTGTTTATATTCCTCTATTCTGAACTACATTTAGTTGTTCTCGCCTCGATGGTTTGTGTAGTCCTCGTAGAGTGCCTATTAAATGAATTGAACTCAGATATAATATTAGGCCCCACGCTATTTTTGAGGTTCTTGAAATTTTCAAATCTGTTCAGCGACGAAGCTACTTGGTGATTTCCATCCAACAAAGGGCATCAACGCATCATCGGGCGGGAAGAGACAGAGAGAGCACACGAAGTGTCGCCTGAATTTTTCATCGCCTATAAGTGAGGAAAGGTGACAATTTTATCCACAGATGGATATATGGTGTTGTAGATACCGAACAAAGACACCCGACTTCTACTATAATGTTGTTATCTCATGTGTTTTTGTCATAGGAAACCGCTACTACTGCTGCTTATTTTCTTTATAGATGAATATATTTGCGTGCTCAAGAAACACGATTGCTCAGAGTACTCTACTATCTTGGCTTACAAAAATATGCCTATTAAATGAACTTGCTACTCAAATCTATTCTTATTAAAACAATCAGTATAATATTAGGGTCTTGCTAATTTCCAGGCGACTGAAATTTTCAAATCTGTTCAGGCGATGAAGCTACTTACGTGATTTTGATCCAACAGCAGGCAACAACACATCATCAGGCGGGAAGAAACAGAGCACGCAGTGTAGCCTGAATTTTTTCGGTCACCTATTAAATGAGGTGCCTTGGGATAGTTGATTATGCGGCACTCTCCAAAGGTTGGGCGAAGGAGGACGTTGAATTGGCCACCCAAGGAATCCAGAATCCTTGGGACAAATATCCACAGAACCTTGCTCGGGATTTTTTGCGTGCATTGAGCATACTGGCAGTGTCAGGTGACAAGGCTGAAATTGTTTGGACCTGTGAAGAGGCTCGGTCTTTATCTGAGATAGTTTTAGAGAAGGCAGCCCGTCCTTCTGATGTCATTGGTGTAAGGGAAAGATATGAGCTTACGGGAGATGTTACTACAGAGGGGCAGGCATCTGGCCGTCCAGCTTTTGTCGCAGTGAAGGGAAGGGAAAAGGCACTGGCAATTCGTAAGAGAGACACACAGCTTAGGAAGAAGAACAAGGCACGGCGTGTTTCGGTTGGTGGGAAGACTTGTTGGTCCGACGTGTGCAGAAAGACTAGATGCAGAAGAAAGAGGGAGGCGACGAGACAAGCAGTTCGCACAAAGCTTCTTGCTGCACTAGATGAACTCAAGGCTAAGGTGGAGGCGATGCAATCATGATATCAATTTTCGGCGCTTGCCAACATCTCTAGTCCTCAGTAGGTGATTTGCGAAGCGTGGCACCTTAGCCATTGCCGCAGCCGGACCGGATGCCGCAGCTTGAGATGGAATTGGAGGCCAAAGCGGTTACAACAGCACAGGTTGCAATAGATGAGCTCGGGGACCTAGAGTGGCTTGTGCCCTTCGGTTCATCTTGCCCAACCCTAACTACCAAAGATGGATCTCCAATGCTATCACCCGAAGAGCTTCAAAAGGCGGGGCCTTCTTGTGCTTTGCTCTTCATGAGTGGTACATGCGACAGCGCCCACAAACAGGCAAAATGTGGCGTTCTTTGCGCAAAGGCTCGCGAAAAGAAGTTTTTGGCGTGACACGACGAAGAGGTCAAGATCAATGTGGGTTTCGACGATTTGTTTGACCTCATGGCACCGAAGTATTGGATGTGTCCATCCTTCGCCGCATGACACCGTGAGTACAATTTCTTCTATTCTCGCACTCACTTGGGATGCCTCTTCATCTATTTGCTTGCTAAATTTGCTTTGCATGCCTCTATTCCTAGATGCCCGCTTTCGGGAAGCTAGGGCCATGTCTTTGTCGGTTGGCTTTCTTGATCCTGAACCATTGACCTTCGAAGGGCCGGCGGCGGGCCCGGCAAAGATGGGCATGACATATCTAGAATGGGGCCTAAGGAAACATCTTGACACGGATTTTGTCATGTTCGCAAGCATAACCCCGGTGGACACTGGATTGTTGTTGTCATTGCTATCAAGTGGAGCGGGGTTTATTTCGTTGACTCTGCGCCCGGCTTGAATTCGAGATACTCATCCGTTGAAAACTACAATAAAACAGTGAGTGTTTCCTAACCTACAACTGACCCAGGCATTTTTTCTTAATTATGTTACTAAAAAATAAAAAAAGAATGTGACATTTTGCATTTTACTCATGTGTAGGCTTACTGAGCGTGTTTTCAATCCCACGGCTAAGGAGGTGACGAGGACACAAAAGTTTTTAGTTAACCCCAAATATACGAAAGTAAGTAGTGCTTCACTTGAAGTTGTGCGCTTATGCGTTTCCATTCGATGAATAACCAATCGTGTTGTTGATATATTAGGCAATTTCAGTTAATTTCATAAAAGTAAACCATGACGAACTGAAAGCAGCTAGATTAAGCATGTGTACGAAGTGTACTAGCATAACACAAAAGCATATCAAGATCATAGCATGATTCAACATCATATAGCATAACATGATCATAACAACTAGTGCAAACATGTGTGTTGACGGTCACCAACGACATATTTTTCCCGTCAACTTACTACCATAAAGGGAGTGAAACTATACCTTTTTATACTCATATGCATTTATCACTAATAAAATTCCACTTGTAGTGTCTTGTATTTTATTTTACAGATTTATAATAAAAAGCAAGTGGAAAATCGACCAAAGTACGCCATCCGGGAAGCGCATTATTGTAAAACTCAAGCCCAAGAGCAAATCGACCCAAAACATCAAAAACGGGCGAGCAAAGCCCGGCCCACAACTTTTCAGGACGGAAGACGACACCCCACCGAGACCCGGCCAGGCCGAGCCCGAGGGGGTGCGCGGCACCACACCTCGGTGCGGCCGCACCCTCCCCGAGGCGATTCGCCCAACCTCGGGAGGCGGTTCGTGCACCTTCCAAACGGGGTTTCCCGCCCTTGGATGGTCGATTTGCGCAGAATAGGAAGGTTTACTGGTCGGTTTTGGTGTAATTTAGCACTTAGGCCCCTCCTCCAAGTGTATAAGTAGGCCCCCTCTCTCCCTCTCTCAACACACACCACTTGGAGTCCAAACAAACCAAAGCAATCTCTCCCTCTCTACCACCTCTACCTCTCTCTCTTCTTCTACTTCTTCCTTCCTCTTCTACTTTCTTCTTCTTCTTAGTTCTTGGTTAGCACTTGGAGTAGAAGAGCTACAAGGAGGGCTTGTCTCCTAGAAGAAAGTGCTTTGGTAATATATCCTCTCTATGGAGCATTCTTCTATTTGCAAGTCTTATTTCTATGTTCTTGGCCTAACTTATGAACTAGAGTATAGTCTTGTTCATGTTCTTGTGTTGGTATATGAACTAGCATATAGTTTACATATCATAATCTTGACATGTTCATCTCAGTTCATCATCGATCATCATATGCCTAACTTGATTAGAGGTGGGATAACGGTTCGTTGTTCCTTCGGGTTTGCTCTTGTTCTAGTCCGTCCATTCGACGAGTGGGGATCCTGGGGGGACAAGAGTAGTGCTCTAATATGCGGGCATGGTGCCCTGGTATTACGACACACGCGGATATGAGTGCACGCCACGGTTGAGGGGGTAGGCGGCTTGGTCGTGACAAGCCTTGACCGTCCCTTGAAATCCCCCCCCCGTTCGTGTGTCTTTGTAGGAGTTCGTAAATGCTTCTATTGGGCCGTATGGCACCCCGGAGTCTCCCCTGTTATCCTAGACCTAACCATGATTAAATCGGTTTGCATATGATCCTAACTATTCATTTGTATGGCCATGACTAGATACATTAGAATTACTCCATTAGGTTATTCATTTATTCTTTATCTATTTTTCTTTATCCTTTTGTTTGGTGGATTCCTAAGTGTGTGTCACACTATCTATGAACTATTATTGCTTACCCCCTGTTATGAACATTTTGGTCTAAGCAAACACATGTTCCTCTATTCGAGATGCCATGCTAATTTATTAATCACATGCCTTCCTTTGGGAAAATATAAATAACGATACCACTGAATACTTACGGGTGAAATGCTACAATGATAGATCCGTGCGCTTGCGGATGAAATATCTAAGATGGCAAGATCTATCCCGTTAACAATCCCATTTCGGATCACCGACATGGTGGTTTACTTGGGAATGTCGGCGCGCATTTAAAGCGCTTTTATTGGGGATGGGTTTTATACACTTTCCTTTGATTGCGCTAAGAAATGCCAATAAGCATTTCAACGGCGCCGTTGCTTGGGAAGGCATTGTGAAAAAAAAAAATAATAAATAGTCAATATGAATATGAACTGTGTCGTGGCTACCATTTGCTCATACAGGCTAATCTTTATGTTTTCTCCCGTTGTGGATGAAAACGAGGATAGTGTATGTCGGGTTTCCTTTTGCCGGAAAAACTTCATCTCCTATCCGTAGGCACTCCTAAGGAAGAACCGGTCTCTCGTCGCTTCTTCTTCTTCGCCGGAACCCCCGACGGTCGAGACCGACATCCTTGCACCAACCACAACCCAAGCTATGGCTTTGTCGCCCGCTGCGCGATTTCTCTGCTCATTGTCACCAACGCGTGCCCACCGGGCCGGTGGTGAACGTGGCGGACAAAAACTTTGAGCTACGCACTAGGGTGATCACCATGGTGCGAGGCCGGTCCATTCTCGCGGATTGCCTAGCGAGGACGCGAACGCTCATCTCCAACACTTCACGGAGCTATGCGACACCATCGTCATCAGGGACGTCGCACCGGCGTCATCGGGCTCCGCTGTTTCCTTCTCCCTCGTGGGGAAGGCGAAAACAAATGGTTCTACAAGGACAAGGAAGTCGTCAGTACGTGGGCTAAGTGCTCCGCGGCGTTTCTCGCTAAGTTCTTCCCCATGGGCAAAACTAATGCCCTGAGGGGGAGAATCGCCAATTTCCAGCAAACATCAATGGAACCCATTCCGGAGGCGTGGGAGAGGCCGCAAGAATACATTCTAGCATGCCCGCACCACGGGATGGAGAATTGGCCGGTGCTCGAGAACTTCTACAATGGTCTAACGGCCATATCAAAGGGGCACCTCGACGCCGCCGGCCGGTGGCGCATTTCTATCGCTCACCATAGATCGTGCAACAGCCCCACGACGACAAAATGGTGGCAAACCGTAGCCGGGCGAAGACCGAGCCCCGGCCAAAACACAAAAAGGCATGCATACCGTGAAGGAGGCGGATATGCTTGCCGCAAAAATGGATCTTCGCTGAAGAAACTAGAGGAGCGTGGCACGCACTCTACTACACCGGCACCCCGTTTACGCCCGCGAGCGCTCACATGACCTCGTGAGACGTGTGGTGAAGTTGGCCACTCGAGGGATAAATCCTGAGACCCATGAAGAAGCCGTGCATTCATCAATAACGGCAATGGGTACCGCCAACCTCGCCGGGTGAAACAACCCGGCCCAGCCACCGTTCCAAGGCAACGGGGGGTACAACTCCAATTACAACCCCAGTCGACCATCATTGAAGGACCTGGTACTGGGCCAGGCGAAAATTAACGAAAACCTCACCAAAAAGATGAGCCATCAAGACAAGATCCTTGAGGGAGTAAATAATAAGCTCGAAGGATTGGCGTCGGTTGTGAAGAACCAGCTAAGCTTCAACAAAATGATAGAAACACAGGTGGCCCGGATTGTCGCCCAAGTGCCGCTTAACGACTCGGGAAGGATCCTGGGGCAACCTGAGGTTCCATACCGAGTCGGTTAACATGATATCTCGAGGCTCGATCAACCCAAAGAGCTAAAGAAGGTCCCCGTGAGCTCGCCATTCATTGCCAAGAAGGGTGACCACGGGACGTCCACTCATCAAGCGTGCTATTGGCCCCCACACCTTCGTCAACGCATTACGTGACCTAGGGGCGGTATCAATGTGATGTCCAAGGCCACCTTCAACAAAATCCATGGAGGAACGCTTACTCCTGCCAACCGTCCTCCAAATGGCGAGATCAATCAACAAGGCGGCCGGGGAATACTCAAGACGTGCTAGTCAAAATACAGACGGAGTACATCCCCGAGATTTTGTGATCTCGGATAAGGGCCCATCGGAGGATACGTCTCTCCTCCCGGGGAGGCCGTTTCTCTACGGCCAAGGCCGATATCCGCATGGGGAAAGGCTTCATAGTCTTCCACGCCGAGAGTAAAGGCGGTAAAGTGCCCATTCATCGGGTACAAAACAACAACACACCCGAAATTCATCGTTATCGAAACCGGTGTGGAATGTTGAAGGATCGACTCGAGACCCCGGAGCAAAAAGCTTCCGCCAATAGCGGGGACGATCAACAGACCGACTATAAATAACCTCGCTCAAAAAAAAAAAAAAAATGGGGTATATCCAAAAGAAAAAAAAAAAAAAAAAAAAAATGTGTTTTATAAAATATTTTATTATCAAAGTAAACAAAAATATTTATTACATAAGAAAATATTTTCGAAAACTAAAATAAAAAGTTTTCATAAATAAAATAAATTCTTTCATGAAAAATAAAGAAAAAATATTTTCTACATAAAACTATAAACAAAAATATTTTTAAAATAATTTTTCTATTCAAAAATAAATTTATATTTGAAAATTTTTTGGAGAAATTTAAAAAGGGGAAAAAAACGGTCGAACCAGTAGCGAGCAAACAACGGTCCACGAACTTAGCACGCCCGGCCAAAGCCGGGCGGCGGCCGCCTCGGAAGGTGCGCCCGCACCCACGCCGGCGCCCCCCCGCCCGCCCAACGGCTCCTAGCCGTTGTGTGGAGCGACCCTCGGCCGTTGGCTCGGCTATAAATAGCCCGAAAGCACCGGTGTGAGAGCTCCCACCCCTCATTTTCACTCTCTCTCACTCTCACATTCTCTCCCACTTGTTCTACACTCCATTTTCTCCACCAAAACATTGTGCCGAGCAAGATCACGGGTGTGAAAGTTTATACTTTCATCTAACCCTTGCACACCCAAGGTCTCGCTTAATCGTTTTTGCGGTAGCCATGAAGAAAGCCGGGAAGATCTTCGGCGGGTTGAGGCGGTCATCAAGACACAAACTCACGGTGTACAAGCACAAGCACCGCCCTCGACTTCGACGACCTTGAAGGTTCCCCATGCAAGAAGACGCTGCACCCGTCGAGGAGGAAGAAGCTCAAGCTCCCCGACAATCGACGGCCGCCGATGCGCCGTACCTCGACATTCGTGGAGACCGGAGATGCAAGCATATCTCCTACTCAAGGACCGTGTGTTCCAAAGACACACCGAATCGACCCCCGAGCTCCTCGAACAAACAGTATGGACAATGAATTTCCTATCCTTTGGAGAGCGCTTGGGTGGCGGTGGATACCCTCTCGAGGAGGAAGGTTCTCGCCTCCCGACAATTCGGTTTTTATGCACACTAGAAGAGGACCAGCTAGGAATTTCTTTCCGCCTCTTTGGTACACTTTATCATGTTACGTGGGCGGACCTAGCTCGTCATCGGGGTTTTAGTTATAGATGTGCAATGAACTTAGATGCCGCTCTCCCCGGCTTTGTTAGAAATCACTTTTGGGAGGAGATATCCGGTGCTCATGAGACCGGTACTTTCAAACCTCGCCACTTGCGTATCATCCAAAGATCCATCACTTAGATATATCCACCGCCGGATCTCGCCTCGGACTTTGTTTCCTAGACACGGGGTTAGATGGGTGAATGAGGTTGAATTGAAATTACTCTATGCTATTGTCCACAAGGAAAAGGTAGCTCCAAAGTGGTAGAAATGTGCGTAAACTTTTTACATATTATCACAAAAGTTCTTTGTTCTGTCACCGCACGTCTCTTATCACACGCCTCGCTTACGCGATTGGAGCTTTGGATAATCGGCCAGATAGAGTACATTTCCACACCCAGGGATTTTTGGACTCATGTAGGGCACTTAGTTAAAATTTTACCATCCGCGAGCTTGGTCATCTTTTCCCGGCTATGCAACTATAGTTCGGTTACCTAACCCTGACTTACGGTTGTATAAAAGCCGTGTACTAACATTTGAGCTCGAGATCTGGCGATAGCTTCTTGCGCAGAAAGATACCCCCATCGGTTCTTCACGCGAGTTGTCGGGAGACCGGAGGTCGGATCCTCCTCCCATGGCCCCTACTTCACGCCTCGGCCACGGCCCACGCCTACACCGGTGTTCCGGCGGCATGGCCTCATCCTATGGGGACCCCTGGGGTAATACCCTGGTATGATCCTAGGTGGGAGCCGCCGCCTCGGACACCGAGCACCATCGAGTGGCCTCGAAGGAGATACAAAGGCATGGAGGGCCAACAGATTTGACTTTGACGACAGCTCCGACAATATGCCCCCACCGGTCCGGCCGAAGATGGCCACCACAAGGGGTGGAGGCTATCGGTATCCACTCAAAGACCTCGGCGTCCGCACTAGGAACATTGAGCACACGCTCAATACCCATGTGCAAAGCACCGCATGCTGGCAAAGAAAACCGGGAGCAGCGAGTCGCCAGAGATGGACCCAATTGAGTCCAACATGGCTACTCGCAACGCACGCGAGGAAGCATTCGGAGGTACCAAGGCTTCGATCCCGATCGGTAGGCCTCCAGATAGCTTGGGGAGGACCCCACGGTATCATTGCATTGCATATTTATTTTCATCAAATTTTATTTTATTTTAGCATGTTTACATTTCAGCAACCTTGCATTTAAAAAAAACCAAAAAAATAGAATAAGTAGCTCTTCTTTGTGCCTTAATGCTTATATATGTGAGCTATAAAAATGTTTAGTCTTAGTCCCTTGTTGAAATGATGAATAGTTGCTCTGTCTTATGCTTTGCCTCATGCCTAGTTTATAATTCGAATTTCTCTAAAGTTTGGATTCATGTGGCTAATTCTAAAAAAAAAACTCATCCCGAAAAACCCGATTCATGTGGGTTGCATAGGCTCTATCTAGTCTAAGTTGTTGCCAAGTACGATATGGTACAAATGGATTTGCTATGACTTCGTCCAAAAAAGGGAAACTTGACATCCGGGAATCTATACTTTGAAAAGAGAAATGTTTTGGGCTATGCTAAAAAAAAAATGAGATGAAAAATGGACAAGTGTCCAAGGGCGAGTAGAGCCCACATATCTAAAAAAAAAAAAAAGAGAAGAGAAGAAATAAAAGACAAAAGCCTAGGGCGAGTAGAGCCCACCTCTCCAAAAAAATAGCAATAAAGCCCATGCTTTCTCGAAAAAATAATAAAATAAAATAAATTTTATCTAAATAAAATCTCGGATAAGAAGTTGATCAAAAGGATGAATGATAAGCACCTCTCGTTATAACCGTTCTATCGGCAACCGCCCAAGGCTTTGAGAAAAGCCGAAAGCCCCGCTACGATGAAAGGTAATAAAGGGTGGAAAAAGATGTGCCATTTTATTCAAACTCTAGTAGAAAACCTTATTATAACCCCGGCACTTGTAAAACGTAATCGGCATAGTAGCAACTCCCCGATCAACAACCAAGTACTTATCTCTTTTACTCGAGGACGCGCAAAGGGGTAAGCTTGGGGAGTTTGTTGACGGTCACCAACGACATATTTTTCCCCGTCAACTTACTACCATAAAGGGAGTGAAACTATACCTTTTTATACTCATATGCATTTATCACTAATAAAATTCCACTTGTAGTGTCTTGTATTTTATTTTACAGATTTATAATAAAAGCAAGTGGAAAATCGACCAAAGTACGCCATCCAGGGAAGCGCATTATTGCAAAACTCAAGCCCAAGAGCAAATCGACCCAAAACATCAAAACCGGGCCGACCAAAGCCCGCCCACAACTTTTCAGACGGAAGACGACACCCCACCGAGACCCGGGCGGCCGAGCCCGGGGGGCGCTGGCGCACACCCGGCGGTCGCACCCTCCCGAGGCGGTTTTGCCCAGCCTCGGGAGGCGGTTCGTGCACCTTCCAAACGGGGTTTCCCGCCCTTGGATGGTCGGTTTGCGCAGAATAGGAAGGTTTACCAGGTCGGTTTTGGTGTAATTTAGCACTTAGGCCCCCCCTCCAAGTGTATAAGTAGGCCCCCTCTCTCCCTCTCTCAACACACACCACTTGGAGTCCAGCAAACCAGCAATCTCTCCCTCTCTACCACCTCTACCTCTCTCTCTTCTTCTACTTCTTCCTTCCTCTTCTACTTTCTTCTTCTTCTTAGTTCTTGGTTAGCACTTGGAGTAGAAGAGCTACAAGGAGGGCTTGTCTCCTAGAAGAAAGTGCTTTGGTAATATATCCTCTCTATGGAGCATTCTTCTATTTGCAAGTCTTATTTCTATGTTCTTGGCCTAACTTATGAACTAGAGTATAGTCTTGTTCATGTTCTTGTGTTGGTATATGAACTAGCATATAGTTTACATATCATAATCTTGACATGTTCATCTCGGGCTTCATCATCGATCATCATATGCCTAACTTGATTAGAGGTGGGATAACGGTTCGTTGTTCCTTCGGGTTTGCTCTTGTTCTAGTCCGTCCATTCGACGAGTGGGGATCCCGGGGGGACAAGAGTAGTGCTCTAATATGCGGGCATGGTGCCCCGGGTATTACGACACCTGCGGATATGAGTGCACGCCACGGTTGAGGGGGTAGGCGGCTTGGTCGTGACAAGCCTTGACCGCCCCTTGAAATCCCCCGCTCGTTCGTGTGTCTTTGTAGGAGTTCGTAAATGCTTCTATTGGGCCGTATGGCACCCGAGTCTCCCCCCTTGTTATCCTAGACCTAACCATGATTAAATCGGTTTGCATATGATCCTAACTATTCATTTGTATGGCCATGACTAGATACATTAGAATTACTCCATTAGGTTATTCATTTATTCTTTATCTATTTTTCTTTATCCTTTGTTTGGTGGATTCCTAAGTGTGTGTCACACTATCTATGAACTATTATTGCTTACCCCCGTTATGAACATTTTGGTCTAAGCAAACACATGTTCCTCTATTCGGATGCCATGCTAATTTATTAATCACATGCCTTCCTTTGGGAAAAATATAAATAACGATACCCCGAATACTTCCCGGTGAAATGCTACAATGATAGATCCGTGCGCTTGCGGATGAAATATCTAAGATGGCAAGATCTATCCCGTTGACAATCCCATTTCGGATCACCGACATGGTGGTTTACTTGGGAATGTCGGCGGCGCATTTCTCGCTTTTATTGGGGATGGGTTTTATACTGTTTCCTTTGATTGCGCTAAGAAATGCCAACAATGTGTATCATACTAGCATGACTTAGCATCATATAACAAAGCATAGCTGTATCCAAAGCGATAAGTTCTGCCTCTACGGTTGATTTAGTCAAAATAGTCTGTTTACAAGACCTCCATGACACCTTTTGCTCTTCACCTTTTACTACAAACCCATCAGGCTGATCCATGTAAATCTCCTCATCCAACTCTCCATTAAGAAAAGCTGTCTTCACATCCATTTGATGAATGATCAGACCATATGAGGCAGCCAAGGATAGTAGTGTTCGAATAGTGGTCATTTTAAAGTAGTCTAATGCTAATGCCTCGCTTTTAGTTTTCACAAGTAAATATAGCAAAATCTAGAAGCATCATGAATCAACGTCATCAAATATCTCTTTCCACACACCATTCATCTCACATAGATCGAGAATGTATGAGTTCTAGAGGTGCCAAGTGTCTTTCCTCCACGCCTTGTGAGGCTTTCGAGGTTGCTTAGATTGCACATAATTAGGACACTTAGAACCTTTGGTAATGGTGAAATCTAGAATTAGTCTGCAAGCAAGATAGATGTGACACCAAAATTCACATGACATAAACGAGAATGCCAAACACTCGAATTATCATTAATTGTGCCACATATCTGATTCACTGACTTATTACAAAAATCTGCCAAACTTAGGCGAAACAAACCTCCGCAACCATAGCCTTCACCAATAAATTGTCCATGCTTAGACATAACTACTTTATTGGACTCCAACACTACCTTAAACACACAGGAATATTAGCACTGTATGAACCCACCAACTTGGTGATTGAAACACCGATAGTACGGTAGGAACATTCTTTGTACTCATCATCGGCATTGCTAATAGTCACGAGGTTGACGTTCTTATTTTTGGTGGTAGTTGTTAATTTAGCATTGGAAGATTTATTCCTACCTTTGGTCTTGCCATGTGGGTTTTCCCGCACCAAATTCGTGCGTAATGGCTCGGTTCCCCCTTCTCAATAGTTTTTCTAGCCTCAAAGACGTCGGTGAAAAAAAGCCATAGTTAAATCAAGAAAAGACTATAATAAGGTTTTTGGATTGTTGAGATATTAGGCAATTTCAGATTAATTTCATAAAAATAAATCATGACGAACCGAAAGGCGGCTAGATTAAACATGTGAAGCATACTAGCATAACACAAAAAGCATATCAAGATCATAGCATGATTCAACATGATCATAACAACTAGTGTAAACATGTGTATCATACTAGCATGACTTAGCATCGTATAACAAAGCATATCATGATCTAAAAGCATATAGCGAAAGCATGACATGATCCAAGAGTATATAAGAAAGCATGATCATGGCAACTGATGTAAACATAGCGGTTCGGACACGGGCAGTTGAACATGATGAACAATTAGATTAGAATACGGATGTAATACCCGCCGATGTAGAAGTACCTGGTTGTGTTGATGCGCACGGCGATCGCGTAAGCTTAGTCTCTCGAAAGTGTTCCTTGTTGATGATCCCGCGCGCAAGCCTTATGACGACGGGATGACGGATCGATGAAGAGAAACCGCCATGGAAGATTTGGGAGCGATCCACGCGAGCGCTTCCCAAAACCTTATTCGACGGGACGGGATGGAGAGACTATGCAAATGCGAAGAGCGGGGAAAAGGAAAATATTATTTTTACTACTTTAGGATTTTCTAATTGGAAGGGCTGGCCTGGTGCAAGTGGTCTACCGCATGTAACAGAAGGTCCCGGTTCAAGCAAAACAGCTCGCATATTGCACATGGTGCGGGTAAGGCTTGGCGCTAAAAATACCCTTCCCCTGGACCTCGCGCGGTCGGGAGCCTACGGCCGTGGAGTACGCCCTTTTAGGATTTTCTAATTGAAACTCCCAATTATAGTTGTGGTGTTGTCTAATCCCAGCGGGCTTGGTACAAATATATAGGGCGGAAAACTCCCTACCTCCACATCAACCAAACAATATGATACTAATTGATATCGCACCTCGCACCTTTACTCATGGGTTTGAAACAATAAAGCCCATTAGGGAACGCAGATATTGGGCCTTTGAGATTTATTAGAATTTCTTCATATGAATTTTAGGGGAACTATTCATATATAAATTCTAACATGTGTTTCATATGTTTGCAAAGTGCTGTTGCAAAACGATAAGTGATAACAAGACATGTGTTTCATATGTTTGCAAAGTGCTCGTTGCAAAACCGATAAGTGATAACAAGACATCTTTCCACACACCATTCATCTCACATAGATCAGAATGTATGAGTTCTAGAGGTGCCAAGAGCCTCTCCTCTACTACCTTGTGAGGCTTTCGAGGTTGCTTAGATTGCACACAATTATGACACTTAGAACCTTTGGTAATGGTGAAATCTAGAATTAACTGCAACCTCACCAAAATTCACATCTAGAATTAACTGCAAGCTAGATAGATGTGACACCAAAATTCACATGACACAAACGAGAATGCCAAACACTCGAATTATCATTAATTGTGTCACAAATCTGATTCACTGACTTATTACAAAAATCTGCCAAACTTAGGCGAAACAAACCTCCGCAACCATAGCCTTTCTCACCAATAAATTGTCCATGCTTAGACATAACTACTTTCTTGGACTCCAACACTACCTTAAACCCATTTCTTGAAAGAAGGTAAACTTGGATCTCTTTGTATGTTTACAGATTTTTTTTTTTAAGAATATATGTTTGCGAGATATTGGGAACACGAGATATTGGGCCTTTGAGATTTATCAGAATTTCTTCATATGATTGCAGTGCCTGTTGCAAACTGATAACAAGACATGTGGGTTCTACACGGTGCACCACTTGATGGCTGCGATGAAACAAGTTCATTTGGATCGTCACGAGGTAACTCGAAGTGCAGCTCCATCTTGTGCCTACCTTTGTTTGGCAATATAGACCATGTGTACACAAACACTTACGCCTACCTTTCTTTGTATTAGGATTTTGACTTGACGGGAGATTCCATCAATTTGGAGGATATTACGAGAGAAGATGGCCAAGCTTCTTATGGAACATGTCATCAGCCCTGAAGGCGAGCATTTCGTTTAAGTAAACCGTGAGTTGATTCTGTTTCCCTTGCCGCATGACGATCGGTGGATACATGCACGTGAACTGTTCTTGTTTCTCTTGCTTTGCATGACGATCAAAAGCTGCATACATGCATGTGAACTGTGTTATTTGTGTTGTGAACAATGCGTGGCGTGCCCTGAAGAACCAGTACATCTGTGTGAACAATCTGAGATACACTTGAATTTGCAATGCCGCTATCGTCGCCATTTGTTTGTGATCGGACCTGTCCATCTCAGATATTTGTGTTTGCCGGTGTCTACCATTTTCAATTTACGCTGCATAGTTGAAAAGGTCTGTTATCTATGTACGAGACCACAAATCTGGCGATCTTGGCGCTGAGGTTTTCGTACTAAATGTCTCGTCGTAGACGAAGAAACGTCTCGAAACACCGAACAAGCGTCCGAAAATACATAACGTTCTGATGCGTGCGAGAATCAAAACGGTCGCCCTAAAAACGACTAAATCCCACGAACACTGTTACGAAAGAACGTGCGTAGCACCGGAAAGGAACGCAGACGAGCTTACTAAAACACGTCTCGTGGCTCGTGTGTTACTTCGACACCTGTTCGCGAACAACCATCTCAGAACACGGGGGCACATTGCGGACGTCGTTTTAAACATGCGACTGTAGTTACGTGCGAGTTACGGTCGAGCGACCCACGGAAGCGTCTCAAAGTGCATTAAGGTTCACGAGACGGTAGTACAAAACAAGCGTCTCGTGGAACGGAGTGTAGTTACGATCGGCGATCTAACTGCGTCTCGTAGCTCAGTAGGCGACCGCACCGCGTGTACCACAGGCGTCCTCGTAAGTACAAAGATATCCGCAGTCGGTTGCGTTCCACACGGGTGCGTATTTGAATAACGGTTTATAGACCCTTATAGTGATCGGGTGTCTCGTGAATGGATAGCGCTTAGAGGCGCGCGATGCATACAAGCGTCTGTCGGTGTGCGTTAGTGGCACAGACGCCTTCTTGTGTACGCTGTCTCGCACATTCGAATTCTGATCGCATCGCGGCTTCGTCGCGTCACTACTTTTGGGCGCAGTGATGACATCGATGCCGCTGCGGGTTTGTGACATTTCCAGAGGTACGGTCGCATCTTAGACAATTATGTCAGATAGATCGCGTAGACCACGGTCGAGCAAAACCCCAGACACGAGACGCGTTCCCACGGCGTGTGTAACAAGGGCTCACTACGCACGGGAAGTTTGAGACGCACAAAATCCTATCTCGTATTAAAGCCTGTTTGCGCACCTAATGGGCGTATGACAGCGCGCGATCAGAAGCCCTCAACGCGCGACCGTAGAGGCCTTTTTTTACATAGTGTAATGAGCAAAACCGGAAAGTCTTGTTCGGAGGACTTTAATCCCGAACCTTTGCCGAAAGGCCTTTGCCGAAAGGTAATTCGGTAAGTTATCCATATTTAATTCCCAAAGATTGCATATTTACTTTCTCCGGATGCATAGCATATTTCCCTTTTCAAATTGCATTAGAAAAGATAATAAAAATATTTAGTGCTTTGCTTGTTCGAAAAACTTAAAGCCCCATGTGAGTAAATCTAAGGCTTAACACCCTCGTAGATACTTGCTGTGGTGGCATAAAAATAAAATAAAGATGCATTCATCTTTTCTTGCATACAAATAAAGAAAATCCAAAAATATATCTTTTTCTCGCTAAAAGATCCCGTGCGATTTAGCAATGTGGCTAAACTCTAACGCTTAATCAAGTTCCACTAGCTTTGTTGTCTATTTGAGTTTAGCGAGATTTCAAAGGAGAAGAGACATGATGAGCCGACACCACCGCTCACCATCTACCTCAACTCCCATATCATCAACCCGACATTCCAATCTAGCTTGGGAGAGCACCCCATTTATCCCGATAAGTATCTCTACTACTACTATTAGCTAGATATTTGGTTTGCTTAGTTTGATTAGAGTGAGTCTTTATAATTTTTTAAATGAGTCTTTGCTATAGTATAAATAAATGATCAAGAGAGAGTGTACACCTTTTATGCTTTTGCTCAATTAAAAATAATAAAGGAGATGATGAATAGTTGCTCACGTAATATCTTTCAAGTACCTAGCTTTTAAGCTTAATTTCTCTCGAAGCTTAAATGTAAAGCTGTTTTGACTTGAGATTTTCCCTAAACCTGAATTACGTGGATTGCAAATGCTTGCTCTAGAATCTAGGTAATTGACGGATATGATATATGAAAGTTTTGAGCTACTATTTCTCTTACTCCTAGTGACACTAGATTTACGGAGATTTATCTTTTGAAAATTATAAAATTTACATGATAAGTTCCGTATGACGAGTGTTGAAACTCCTACCACAGCCATATATATATGCTCCATAGATTAGGAAAACCCTTTGATATATATAGGCTGCTTGCTTTGCATTGAGTTTGGTCAATCTTTGTCGACCCTTAGAAACTTGTCATGCCGATGTACACTCCATTCATCCACCTCATCCATATATTCCATTCCACTAGACTCCACTCACATATTTATGCCTTTGCTTCTACCCTAGAGTACGCATCCACCATACACATCCAATATATACCCGCCAATTATGTTCCACTCCTATCCTGGGAGAAGGGCAACCAAAAATATTCCATTCCAGTCAACAATCTTATAAAGCTCTATTACTCTTGTTTATCTCTCAAAAGTTTATTGCAAAAAGAGACTTGGGTTGTCTTATTCTTAAAAAAAAAGAGAGAGGGAGATGAAAAACGGACAAGTGTCCTACTTACAGTAGAGCCTACCTCCCTAAAAGAAAAAAGAGAATAAAGGAGAGTTAAAAAAAATGGACAAGTGTCCGCTTGAAAACAATGGGTACTTAGATGCCCGCCTCTCCATAAAAGAAAAATAAAGAAAAAAGAAATGCAACCCCGGTTCTCTCAAGTGTTTTCAAGTTTCAAAGAGAGATGACTTTTCGAGAGAGCTAGAATAGAATTAGACTTTTTCTCATCACATTCATCCCATTCACACCTACCATCAGATTCATTCCATCATGCACATGCATCAGTGTGACTCGTGACTTTGGATCCATTGTTTGAGCTTACAATATATGCTTAGTAAGTAGATTTAGTTTTCTCCCCACCTATGAACTCCAGATATAAGCTTTAGATATAGGGTGAGAAATAAGAAGGCATAGTGTCCTATTGCCTTAGTCCAAAAATACCACATACTATGAGAGAAAGGCAAAACAACCTTATTGCCTTAGAGAGGATCCACCAGTACCACATATGAGAGACTTGAAAGGTTCATACTTGAAGGAACTTTGAGTTTTATTTCGAAAATCGGTGAAAACTCCTAATGATGGTTGAACAAAGAGTTTGAGACCTAGTGCTTGACTTGATTGTTCTATCTTTCAATTACCCAAGATCACAAGAAAAAAGCTACAAGCTCCATGATTAAAGGTAATATGGGTAAGTTGAAGGTTGAAATAGTTTATCCTGGAGATGAAATTTTGTTTGAAAGCATGTGTACTTTTGAGGTGTGAAAGCGTTGCGGCAACTCCCGATCCAACAACATGGTCTTGCTAGGGACTAGCAAGAGGTAAGCTTGGGGAGCTTATTGGTATACCTTATAGCATAAAATATAGAGGTTTTAAAAACAAAAATAAGGACTTAAAATGAATATTAACATAGTATAGGGGCTTGACTAACATGATTCCACTAGTTTTGGTGATTTATATATTTTTTTAGGGAGTAAACGTAAAAATACCCAAGAGATTGCAAGCCCCTACGACATAAAGACGTATCCGTGGCGTAACCCAACGTGGAACCTACACTAGAACATTCCGAAGAGACCGAGAGAGCACCGGAAGGAAGGTGGGGCCCACTGCGAGCCAGGCGGCCGCCGCCAAAGCCCGAGCGGCCGCCGCCCTGGTGGGGCCCCCCCCGTCGACCTCCCATTCAAGGTCGGTTCAGCACCGCCTATGAGGAGCAATCTAGTCCATCCATCAAGGTCGAGCTTGATCCAAGGGTCGGCGTCGTGCATCCTCTCGGGGCTATATAACAAGACCCCTAACCCCGGGTGAAACCCTAATTCATTCTCATTCATTCAAAGTCATCCTACTCCAAGTCAAGACCCTAAGCCCTAGTTCCACCATAACCGAGCAATAGCTATCTAGGCTAGTTCTAGAGGAAGTCAAGTATTGTCTTGAATTCACGATTGTCAAGAAGTAGCGGGAGCAAGAGCTTCTCGTGGCTTCTCTCTTGTATTCATCATTGTAAGTATTTAGTTAGAATACAATTGCTATGACTTTATTCTATTTAATGATTATATTCTTATTTATATGTTTCCATGCTTATTATGATTATATATTTAGTTTAGTATGTTTGTCTTTATATTCAAGCATGGAGTCGTATAGCGCTCATATAGATGGTCACTATGTGGGTGGTCGACAATGTGTAAACGTGGTGTTTATACAATGTTTGCTCGCGACATCACCCTATATTCGAAGTGTGGTAGATCGTGGATGTGATACTCCCATTGAGTCCTTTGGAGTCCACCCCCGAATGTAGGGCTAGTTGAACTTTGTTACTATGGTAGGTTGGTTTTGTTCCTAATCTTCCTTAGTAATATTCACCATGTGTAGATATGATGCTTTCATACAATGATGACTAGATGTATCGCACTAATTGTAGTATGCATTGACATGTAATTAGGAGTAACTTAGGAATATTCCATCCTATTCTACCTATACCATGATATTTAGCCTTTGTTATGATACTTTCTAGTGGCACACTATTGTCTTTGACTTGGAATGTTATTATCATTATTATTATTATTATCATTATTTATCTTTACCTTGTGACTTACCTAGTTTGAGTTTAGTATGATGCATATGGTTTACTCTACATTACACCACTGCAAGTGAATCAATATTAAATCATCAACCTACCCATAGCTTACCCCTCTTCTTTTTCGGTAGAATATAAATACGATACCGATAGACTCACGGTGAAGTGCTACAATTGGGTAATTCTATCTCGTGCGCTGCGGATACCGAATTATATTATTATTGCAAGAGTTTCAAGTGTCATATAAAGAATATCCGTTCACGCATTTCTTTAGCGTTGTGAGCTAGGGTGACGGACTAGTTTAAGTAGGCAATGCTAGAATGTGTGGTACAGCGTTTGTGCCTATCGTGGTGAGATTAACTCCACCATCGATAATGTTACAAAGTCATAAACCATAACTAATTCTGTCTAACTTTATTAACTCCCGATCTGTCTTTTATTGGAATGTGAGATTAACTCCACATCCAAGCTAACTTATTAGATAGATACCATTTATACATTTCTAGCGCCGTTCTAGATGTGGATCGTGTTTGAGATGTCAACACCATTGTCCCCGCCGATGGGGTATATAATTCCTACACGAAGGAGATGTACGTTAGCATCTTCTAGCTACGCACGCATACGTAATATGTCCGGCTAAGTTTGGTTGAGATTATCATGCATATACGTACCTAGTACTTGCCCGGTCTTCACGGCCCCGGGTTTACCTTAGCCAATCGGAGGTCCTTTTCCTTTCTCCGCTAGCTCCGCCCGGCCGCATCATCTAAGTATTTGTTGGTCATAGCAAGAACTTCCTCATCTTCTTTTGATAGCTTCTTCTTCGGGCTTGGGGGGAACATTCGACCTCATCGTCCTTTTGATCGCTTCCGAGGCGGTGTTGACAATCCTATGCATGTGGAATTGAACTACATTAGCCACCAATTAATGCATAGTACAAGTTAGGCATGTATTTTTGTTTCTATACCTGTCACATTTTCTAAAACCTCCTCGAGCATTGGGCGCTTGAACGGCGTGGGAGGGGCGGCGAGCCCCCTTGTCACGCGGAGGAGAAGGTGTCCTCTCGCCGAGCCGTAACGGGGTGTCTTGCCACCATCTTCTCCTTCCGGTTCTTCCGGAGGTGGGTTCGGACCGAGGACTTCCGCCACCTCGGCCACCATCTTCTCATTCTGGTTCTTCCCGGAGGTGGGTTCGAACGAGGACTTTCGGCACCTCGGCCACCATCGTCATTGTTATCATCATCGTCATCGTCGCCACCACCGGGGAAGAAGGAGGAGGGTCTGCGGGACACTTCTTGGCCCAAGGTGGTGTCGTCGGCTTCCACGGGCAATGTCTTCCTTGTTCCATAGGTACTCCTGTCCACCCGAAGGTCCTTGAGTATTGTTTCTCCTTGTTCACACGGGATATCGATCTCCCTCATCACCAAGGCACGGTTCTATGGATTGCAAAGACCGCGAAGGCATAGTCGGGTGGGGCCCGCTCGTTATTGTACAACATCTCTCTCCGTGGTGCGGACACCACGGCGGGGCTTCCCTCCTTCTTCTTTCCCTTCCACGCCAATGGGTATATAGAGAGTGCCCACCGCGGGTTCGACGAGATCGTCGATTGGGTTCTTGCTAGCTCCAGCACTCGTACTCACACCTTGGATGTTGGAAATACCTCTTGTCGTTAATACCTCTTCTATTTTCTTCTCAACTATGTCCTTTATGGCTTCCTCATAGCCTTGTATCTTAAGGTTTTCCTTGTACCTCTGCCTCGTGTGGTAGTTGGCCGCGTCGGATGCCCAGGAATCCACGGTCTTCTAGCTAATCCTCGAGCCCTGGCCCTGAACTTAGCCATGGTGCTCGGGTCTTCCGATTGCCTCGGTCAGCTCGTCGTGCTCCCTCCTAGGTTGGAACTCCCCGCGCTCCTTGGCCTCTTTGACAAGCATGACCTTCTTCTCCACCTCGTCGACCTTTGGGGCATTGTACTTGGACGTCTTGCCCTTCTTACGCTTCTTGGGGCGGGCATAGAAGAAGTCACGTGCCCTCTCGGGAAGGGCTAGCAACGGATTCTCTATCCCTTTCTCGGCGTCCTCCCTTTCTTTCCGCCGCCATCCACCTTTATGACCGGCATATCCTACCATGCCGAGGTTGTGGGGAGTTCGTTCTTCTTTGCGAGTTCTTTACCCATTTTCGACTTGGCCTCGATAGTCTTCGCTAGTCATAAGGTTGACGAACTCATCCCTGCACCGGTTGTTTTATGAAGTTGTAGGCTTGAAAGGGTGACTTGCCCTTCTCGCACATAGTTTGTGTGCAGATTGTTCCGTAGGGTGCGGCGCTTTGCTTGCAATGGACCGGACATGCCTTTTGCATTTCTTTTTGACAAAGCCTTCCGCGGGCCCCGGATAACGAACGGGACATTCACGCCTTTCCACACCTTCTTCTTCGGCTCCTTCGGGACATTCCTCCGGTCTAGGTAAGTGATGGGCACATTTTCCTTGGCTACAACGGCGACACAGTTTGCTAAAGGTGGCCCCGATAGCTTCCGTCTCCAAGGGCTCTCCATGCGCCCTACCCTCAATATATGACGCTGGCGTCACTTCAGCTTTCTTGTGCCTCCCGTGCTGGCCTCTTTTCAAGCCCGACTTCTTGGAGGTGGTGGTCGCCGGTCTTTGAGGGTGGGACCGTAATCCCGCCTACGACCGAGCTCTCTCTTCACCAAACTCTAGACGCCAGAGGCACCAATGGTAAGCTCGGCCACGACAACAACAACTAAAATTAGTCGTGTACTTACATGAGGCACACGACGTTGTGTTTGTCGTATACTTACGTTTTTGGTTCGAGGCTGTCCACTCGAGAACCCCGTGTGTTGGGCTCCTCACGGTTTGCCGTCGGGATCAATTTCCACCTCCCTAGGGCGTTTCTTACGTGGTCTCGGTGGTGTCAACTCTTCGCTCACGTATCCAGCGTCCAGAAGAAGAATCGGGCGTGGAGGCCACATCCTCGTCATGTTCGCTCGGCCACCCATTGCACGATCTTTATCGGTTGGTTCGGATGCCATTGGATTCTACGGGAACCTGAAAGCATTTTATTATAGTGAAAAGGTACGGTAGTAGTATGTAGTGTCACGCAGTCATCTCGAACATAGATTTATTAAATTCCTCTCATGATTACATAGTTTTCCATTTTACATATATAGAGTAGTTACAAAAAAAAAAAAAATAAACTAAAAAATACAAAAAATGTCTACAAATACAAAAAAAAATGTGTAAAAATACAAATTTGGCTCGAAGTCCCCAACTATCCTTATCACATCGCGTCTAAAACGGTTGCTTGTATATGTTATACAAGCCGCCCCTCGCTTAGCCGCTCACAAGTATGGGGACATTTCATCATCGCCATTTGCCTCAACATTAAAAGATTCACATCATCGCATATGCCACTTTGCCTCGGCATTAAGATTCAAATCATTACAAATGCCACAAGTAGATAGTTAAAGATAGTAAATGGCACGGAAAACAAAATATAGATTCAAATCAACCCGAAGAGCTGCCAAGACATTTATATCTCAATTTGGTCCGAAGTCAACATCAATCAAGCTCGAAAAATTCATGGACAATATAATCGCCTCGGCTAAGTCCTCCGCCCCGTTCATAGTCACCCCGAAATGTCACCAGAAATCCAAAATATAGATAAAGTATGGCGGTGGCATTCATGGCACAAAGGGCATAATATAGAGATCGATATATGCTCGATTAATAAATAATCTAAAAATGTGAAGTTGCATCATGGGCAAGGGCATTCAAAGATATGCTCGATTAATAAATAATCTAAAAATGTGAAGTTGCATCATGGGCAAGTGGCATTCGGCATATGCTCGGTAACCATCATCACGAGCATCACAGGCAAAGAAAAAATGGCATCACAGGCATGAAAAAATGGCATCACAGGCATCACAGGAAGCAAAAAGATAGGGACCAATGGCACCGGGGAGGAGCACGGACGGGGAGGAGCAAAGCACCGGGGCAGCGACAAAGACAAATAGGGGACGGGGAGGAGCAGCACCGGGCGCGCGGACGACGGGGAGAAGCAAAGCACCGGGCGCGCGGGCGGACCTCGTCGGAGAGGAGGAGCACGGAGGAGCAACACCGGGACGACGGGGCGGCGGATCTCGCCGGGCACCACCGGGCGGGTGGCGGACCTCGTCGGAGAGGAGCACGGGAGGAGAAGCACCGGAGAGGAGGACGGCACAGCAAAGACTAGAGAGGAGGACGCGGCGATCTCGCCGGAGTCCCCGGCGGCTAGGGTTTACCTAGCCCCGGCCGGCGGCGGATCTCGAGCACACAAGAGCACCGGAGAGGAGGATGCGGGGCGACGGAGAGGGAGAGTGGGCGGCGCTCGGCGCGCGCGGTTATGGGGAGGCGAAGGGCAAGCGGCGGCGCCGTGAAAATTTGGCAGCCCTTCGGGGTGAAAGTGAACCCGGGGCGAAGGACTTAGCCGATTCCAGGATGGCGGCCACCTATATAAACACCGTGATTTTGCGTGGTGGTCATTTTACAATGCCCGCCACGCAGCATCGATTTTCCGTGGGCGGTCATTGTTAAATAACCGCCACGCAAAAATAAATTCAAAACATTAATTTGAAAAATTCATATCAATTCAAATGTTGATTAAAAATTCTGAATTTTTTGTGTGGCCTTCCTATGAGTATGTGTACCCATGAAAAATGTGAAACTTGAATTTTGAATAGTTCTTCCATGATTTTAAAATACGCCTTTTAATCGACAAGTCGGGACGTTTCGAGCAAGTGCAAGTGCGCGTATCTCCAATACATTTTTGGTCCAATTACATAAATGTCGACATACATATTTGGTTCCATTACATATTTGCTTCTATTACAAAAGTAACGACTTATTTTTTTGCCGGGCTGCCATCGCCTTCTTTTTCGACCGTCCGCGGCGCACCAGAGCTTTGTCTTGGTCCTCGATGACATTCCCCACACGCCGTGTCTCGACTTCCTTGATCTTGTTTGGATGATTGGTAAAGAGCGTAAAAACTCGCGTAGTTGTTGTACTCTTCAGGACTCGCACTCCATCGCTCCCACGATCCTTTGCTTCCCTCCCACGGCCGCATGTAGTTGCTTTTGCCCCGCGATTTGGGCACCGGGTAGTAGGCTACCCGGGCCACGCCGACTTTGCGAAGTACCCACTCATCATCTAAAGTACTTTCGAAATGAACGTGGTTAACCCAAAGTCGCCCACGCCAATCGCCGCTGGCTTCACCCACCGCAATCGAAAATGGGTATCTCGTAGCTCTCGCCATAATCAAGTTCCCAAATCTCTTGGATTTGCCCATAGTATGTCTTGAGTTTCTTGGTGGCCATGTCAATGCCCTCATACCCGACAACGCTCTTCCGTGATGCGCTCTTGTTGTCCTTTTCTTTTGTGTGGAACCTGTATCCGCTGATGTCGTAACCTTGCCATGTGATGATTTGGCTAGATGGGCCGTATGCAAGCATCAATTCTTCAAGATCCGTTTAGGGGTATCTCCCTGCTTCGGATCCACGCTAGAAATCCATCCGTGTTGTCTCAAGCACTCCACCCCTCTCAGGCGCCCGGCCAGCCTTTGCCGCGACTTTCTCCGTGATGCTTCTCAACCCACGTTTCCATTGATACTAACTGGTTCGAGCGTCATGGGCTTCTTCAATTGTTTCTTGGTCTATATCGGTTCGTACTTTCTCCCTCGCAGCCCATCCCCGCGGTCCCGCTTCGTGGGTGGTCGGGTAGGCCGATTGCATTTCCATCCCGATGTATCTAGTGCAGCGCTTAACGGCCTCCCCGTGTCGTGTATGCCTCGATCATAGAGCCCTCTCGGGTATGCACGGTTAAGGACGGATCTGTTAAGAGAGGACATGAACCGCCGTTTCGGCCCACATCTCGCGTGCGTAGAGAGGCCCCAGTTCTTCTATCTGATCGACCATGTGTATCATGAGGTGTGGCATAATATCGAAGAAAGACGGTGGTAAGCACATCTCGAGCCGGCACATAGTCTCCGCGATGAACTCTTTCGCCATGGGGAGGTCCTTTTCAGCGATGACCTTCTCTCGTGATGCGATTAAAAAAGTAGCACGCGCGTAACGACCATCTTCACGAACTCGGGCCGATGCACCTAATCACAATTGGAAGGAACACCGCCGGTATGACATGGCAGCCATGGGCCTTGAAGTTTGACAAAGGTGAGGTCTTTCATCGATACAATGCTCTTGATGTTGGAAACGTAAACCGCCGCACTTTGACATCCCCTCGAGCCATTTGCAAAAATCCCTCTTTTCATCCCGTGTCGGATTGTAGCTCGCGGGCCGGAAGGTCGACTTTTCCGCTATTCCCCGAGGGTATCGAGTGAAGTTCGGGCCTCGATGCCCATGTCGGCAAGATCCCGACGTGACTTGACACCGCCCTTCGCCTTAGTCTTGATATCTAGGAAAAATCCCACCAAGCTCTCGAAGACATTCTTCCTCAGAGATGCATGTTATCGATGGCATGGGGTGTATGGAGCATCTTCCAAAGATGGCGTGTGCTTGAAGAAAATCGACCGCTTCTTGAATGGGACTTTGGGCAAAGGCCGGATTGGGTTCCCCGCTTCTTCTTCTTCTTCTTCTTCTTCTTCTTCTTCTTCTTCTTCTTCTTCTTCTTCTTCCACCACCTTCGTTTTGTTCCGCTTCCGCTTCTTCTTTGCCTTTGGCCCACCAAATTTTCTTCTTCTTTCCGAACTCGTGGTTTATGTTCTTCACCATTTCAAACACCTTTGGCCCGTATTTCTTTACCCTTTCCGCTCCTCCGTTTTCAGCCTCCGCTCGCCGTCAAAAGTACTCATCCATCGAAGTTTCCTCAAGACACGGTTCTTTGCGCGGAGGAATTTACGATGCTTCATGTACACCGCCTTTGGGATCCGCTAAGGTAAGTGGAGCGTGTATTCTCAATGCAAAATGGTGCAAGCTGCCTTCCCCTTAATCTCGCTCGACAATGAAAAAGAGAGCAGGGTAATCACCGATGGTGGCCATTATCATTGCCTTTAGAGTGAACTTCTTCTTCTGACGCATCCATAATCTTGGCCCCTTTCCACGCTACGCCATTTCCTCCATTCTCGCTCAATGAGCACATCTATATCATTGCCGGGCCGCTTTTGGTCCGAAATGAGCATGGCCGCAGAAAGATATTTGCGCTTCACACACTCGTAGGGAGGCAGGTTGTATATGGTGAGGGTGACCGCCCAGTGCTGTGCCGAACCATCGAGGTCTCCGAACGGATTCATCCCGCTAGTACTCACGCGAACCTTACGCCTCGGGCTCGCCCCTAAAACTCCGGAACATGTCATTGATGTGTTTCACGTTTTGACATCCGAGGGTGTCGCAGCCTTTACATCGCCCTTCGCGGCGCTCCGCTGATGCATGCCGTGACATTAGCTTGGCATCCTCCCGGGTTCCCAAAAAATTGCACGCGTGCGATCGAAAGCACGGGTAGGTACCACACCGATAGGGCAGGGATCTTCCTTCGGGTGTAACCCTCTTCTTCCCTCGCCCCGAGGAGGTGGCATCCGCTTCTGTTGCCCGTCTTCGCTTCTTGGGCCCTCTCGACGGTCCCCTCCTCATCGATGGCACGACACCCAAAGATTCCTCTTGTAACGACTATCGCCGCATCGCGACAGTTCCGCAAGTCCGCATAGTTACCCGGTATAGAATGCAATGGTTAGGCACGCATGAAACTTCCTAAGCTTCATCGCCACAGATCTAATCGCTTCTTCGCCCGATAGGTATTGGCGGGCACCTTATTCCCCCAAAAAACAAGGTCACCAAGGACCCGTAACAGTCATTGAAGCTCGCGGTTCGACCACCCGCGGGCGAGCCTTCAAAGATCAACATCGTTAGGTTAAAAAACGTAGCACCGCAATGCTTCTGGACATTTGCCGCCATCTTTGTAGAGAGGGTCAATTGCCGCCGCTTCATCTGTCTAAAAATTCTCGAGCCATCTTGGATTGCCAAACAACACGCCATCTTCATCTTTGAGGTTAGCAATATCCTCGAAAAAGATCAAGATCCTCGGGCGACATGTCATCAACTACTGACTGTTCACCATCATCTCCACCGCATTGTCTTCTAGCATGTCTTCGCAGTTCGCCTACCGTGATGTAATCACGATTATCAACTTGTTCTCGCCCTTCGCCCACCACCATTGTTTCCGGCGTTGTAGTCGACGGGGGTCCTCCGTGATGAACCGGCCGCGGCACTCGGTTCTTTTTCACCATGATACTTCCACACGTTGTACCTCGCTCCCCGATGAAACCATACCACAACAAGTGCTCCACCCACGACATCATCCTTGTGTAAGAACATATGCTTGCACCGATAGCACGGGCACACCATTACTTCCGAACCCCGACCGATTCGATGCTTCAAGCAACGCGGTATAAACTTCTTTCGCACATCATCAACGAAATCCAAACTCATCCTTGGCCTGCATTACATCCAATCCCTATTCTGGCGCCATGACGGCCTGCTCAAATTAATTAAACCAAAGCAAAGAGAGCGATCGATGATTAGAGATCGAAGTATCGATGATTAGAGAGAGTTAACTAAAAGTGCAAAAGAGGAATACGAGAGAGAGAGAGAGGGAGTAGAGAGCTGGGAAAGAGAGCACGTGCACACTCAAAATGAGAGGGAGAGAGAGGGGAGGAGAAAGAGGGAGAGAGAGGGAGAGAGAGAGAGAGAGAGGGGGGGGAGAGAGAGGGGAGGGAGAGAGGGGAGAGGAGCTAGCTTGAGAGGGAGAGATCAAAACTAGATCTCAAAAGAAAGGGAGAGAGAGGGGGAGAGAGAGGGGGGGGAGAGAGATAAGGGGAGGGGAGGGGGAAGAGAGAGAGCACAAACCACATTCAATTAGATCTCAAAAGAGAGGGAGGACCATGCATAGGGAGAGAGAGGGAGAGAAAGAGGGAGAGAGGGAGAGAAAAGAGGGGAGAAAGAGGAGAAATACCCCATAGCGGTGCCAAACTTCAATCAAACCAAGGGCAAAAACCTCCCCCCCAAGACATGGGTTTTTTAGGTTTTGAAGCTCAAAACCCTAAAAATGGCGAAAATCCCGCGGGGAAGAAGAAGGTTGGGGCTGTATTTATAGCTCCAGCCTTTTCCTCGTGGCGGCATTAGAATAAAAACCGCCACGGTTAATGGGGATTAACCGTGGCGGTTATTTTTTATTAAAGACCGCCACGTTAATCGATTAACCGTGGTGGTTTTTACTTCTTGCCGGGGCTGCCACCCACCTATTTTCCGTGGCGGTTTTTTGAAATGCCCGCCACGAAAAATGATTTCTAAACACCATGCAAGTTCCGTTCGTAGTAGTGATTGCCTTCAATTCCTACTTACGCTATGCAAGGGCAGAGCCAAGATTCAAGAGGGGTTGTTTAAGCCAACAAGAATCATAAAGACGAAATATATACATACCAAGAGCGTAGATAACAACCAAATAAATGTTTATTTTGTGAAAAAAAGAAACATAAAAACTAAAAATCACTAAATAACTATTGCCTTACATTATTCGTACTGTAGTACATACCTCATATATTGATTTTTGTGTTGAGTGAATCATAACTACTGCCTTACATTATTCATGAGGCACTTCTCATGTTTCAGTTACCACTGACATACATGAGTCACTTCTTGGAGTACAACACCTTGTATCGCCGTGTGGACTCGGGATTACGGATACGATAGAGAGCCGAGGAGCAAATCGCCACCTAGTCCAGGTCCTATCTGGTTACATGTAGATAGTAACTATTTGATAATAAATCTCTTTTGAATCCAAATATGTGTAGATAGTAGATTGGATAATTGTTAGTTGGACCTTTAGATTTGTTTTAGATAATGGAAACAAAAGAGCAGCTTTGAATAATCGATCGATCTTGTATTGCCTACATCTGATGAAGTGTGTCTGCATTCCAGGCATATGAATATCTCTAGATGTGTTTAGCTAGTAGTCAGCGGATTTCTTCTTAATTTGCTTCATTAATCACAATCACAAATGTCAAACAAGGCATCATTTACCGCAAACCAAATGGACCAGTAAATAGCAACTGCTCCCACCCAAATTAGAGAACCCAATTTATTAGTATGTACATGTTGAGAGTTTAATCAAGCATTCACTTCCGCAAACCAAATGGACCAGTAAATAGCAACTGCTCCCACCCAAATTAGAGAACCCAATTTATTAGTATGTACAATTTATTAGAATTGAGTATTTAGTCGAACACTTGTGATGACTTTTTGTAATGAATTGGTACAATTCTCATAGCCAAACAAGATGAAGCTGGACTCTGTTTTCTTTATTGAAAAATGATGCTTGATTAAACTACTTGCCTATAGCACTTGAACATCAATGATTACCTTCTTTGATTCAGAGTCATGCTCACCTAGTCACCTGACGTATGCTTCAAAATTTCTAGTTTTCCTTTCAGTGTTTGTATTTCTAACTCAAGCTTCTTTTTGAACTAGCAGACTCCAGATTATTCCAGAAAAGGATGCTTCAACATCTTGCTTGGCGCATGAATCTCAAATTTAGCTTCAATGCGATTCCTAATGCCACCCTTTCCGATTGCATATGCATGCATCTCTAGCTAAATTCCTTACTAACTTCACACCCCATTCTTGATCCGATACTTTATTATTCACTCTACTCTACGATGAAACAGGATGAGACTCAACACAATAGGCATGCACACATGACACAATATTTCTGTTTGCCCTCTAGACCTAGAGTCGTATATATAGATATAGATCCATGTGTATTGTGTAGAAGGACATTGATTCATAGTATGTATGCTATTCATCACTCATATTAAAGTTATGTCATCGTTATGAAGTAAGACAAATGCAGCATGTGTACGTGTCTACCTCCCTTTTTCTTTATCTCTCTTAAAATAAATAAAGGAAAGGACATATACGAAGTTCTGTCAACTAATATCCTCCCCTAAAAAACATGAACAAAGTCCCATAAATAATATTGGTGTAGATAAGTTTACAATTTGGACTTTTAGTTCAAAAAAAAAAAAAAAAAAAAGTTTACAATTTGGACACTCCTATTTCATAAAGGAAAACCACCGATGTCGAAACCCGCAAGATTGGGTCGAACTCGACATGTCGGCGGCGAACTTGACGACGGGCGGTGATGGTGAAGACGGTGGTGATGACGACGATTGGCGGCGAGGTGACGAGATCGATGACGACAAAGCCCGATAGCGGAGAGAGATAGAGAGGAAGGGAGGGGCGGCGTGGGTTGGTGGGAGGTGGTGGCGCCGGGCGGGCGCTGGGACAGCTTGGCGCGCTGGCGGGCTGGCGCTGGGGGCGGGGCGGCGGGCAGCCTGCCGTGCAGCGGCGCGGCGGATCATGGGCGCGCTGCGGCGCGAGGTGAGGGAGAGAGAGAGAGCCTAGAGCCGGAGAGTCGTTGAGAGTTACCCCTTTAATTTATTTCTTCTTAAGATTCAACCGACTATATACCCCTTTGTATTTATAGTCCGAGGGAGACTTGCATGCTAAGAAAAATCTAGAGGTTTCCTTATAGATTGGAATTCTTCTTTTTACAAGCAATCTATTTATTCCCTATTTTATTCCTATCTTTATTCCTTAAATATTCCTTACTTAATTGCGAAGCAACTAACGTGGCGCCGCTTACGGGCGGGACGATGGCGGCGGCCGGGCCAGGGGCCGCGCGCCAGGGCCTTGGGCCCTAGGGCGGCGGCGTTCCCCCTCTTGTTGGGCCCTATTCCGGGCGATCCCTTTTTGGGTCATGACATTTCTCCCCCTTTCGGGCCGACAAATCTAGCCCTAAGTGCAGCCGCACTATTGTCATTGTTGATGAACCGGACGAAGATGGAGATGGTGACCTTTGCCGGTTGGAGAACATCCCGTAGCACCTTGTATAAGGTCGTGATGTAGTAACGATAGTTGCCGAGGAACACAATATCTATTGTTGGCGCCCAAGTTGTTGCTCCCGGTTGGAGCTTAATGGTTCCCAGCGGTGCGAACGAGGTTGTCGCCCATTCGTGTTGCCAGTGATGAAGGATGGGAGCCTCTCGAGGTAGTGATGAAGTCGACGAGGTAGGGGTTGATGTGGGTGGTATGTACCTCATGTCATTGTCGCGAAGCTCGCAAGTCGGCGCATTGGGGACCTCATAGGAGACAGAGCGCCGAATCGGGTGGGCGAATTGCATCCTCATGCCCAACGGTAGGGCGCCGCGTGGTGCATTGCAGTCCAAGGCTTGTTGGCGTAGTCGCATCGAAAGCGATGTCGCCGCGAAACGAGGGAGCCAACTGATGGCTCTCGCTGCCGCCCCGACCGCCATAGCCGAGTAGTCGATGACGCTGATGATTGTTGGTGTCGCCGCTGAAGGACGCCCAAAACCGCGCGAGTGAAGTACCATGGTACGGTGTTCCTCGCTTCTCCCGCGGGCGCCTTTGGTGATGCGTAGGAGCCAAATAAAGAGGAGTGCCGTTGTCGCCGGATGGCGGCCGCGCACTGGATGGTCCGCTTTGCGGAGCTGATGGTGTCGCTTTGCCGGAGCCGCAGCTTGATTGATGATGTTCGCCACCATTGTCGATGCTCGGCCGTCCGTCCAAAGGTATAGTAGATCGCCGCCGCCGGCGGTTGGCAAGTGAACGACCGCCTTTGGTGGCGCCCGGGGCCGCTGGCAGCTTCATCGGCCGCGCCACCCATGCGGGGAACGCCGGAGTTGCCGCGTCGAGGTTGGCCGCGAGGGGGTCATCGTGGTTCATGCCCTTGTAGTTGTTGTCGATGGTAGGCATGGCGAAGAGGTAGTCGACGCCGTGGGGAACGCCATTGGCGCTGGCGCCCTTTTAGGACGCCGCTGCCGCTCATGGCGCCCATGGTAGCGCCGCCGCCGCCGTCGATGCCGAGGACGTTGTAGCTAGCGACGCCAATTGTGATGTCAAGGATGTTGTTGACGCCGGGAAGGTGTCGCGCTTGTTCTCGCCGATGATGCCGTGTCGGCGACGTTTGCTGACGACGCCGAGCATCGCTGTAGCATGGGTGATAGAGGTAGAAGCTCCTTGTTGATTGGGATGGACTTGCCCGGGTGACCGGGAGCGGGTGATGTCCCGGTCGGGCGGTTGTTGTCGTTGTTGTTCCCCGCCGTTGTTGTCCGTGATGTCGTGGACGCCGGGGTTGAGATTGGCGACGCCGGCGCCGACGCCGCGACGCCATTGAGTCGCCCTTGTTGGCACTCCGTGATGTTCCCAATGTCAAAGATGATGTTGGTAGTGACCGGGAACTTATTTGTGCCATTGTAGTAGCCGTGAGACGCTGGCCTAGTTGGGTAGGCTTTTCGTCGAACAAATGGTGGACGCCGGTGGTAGCCTCCTCGCTCGACCCGACCGATAGCGACACGGGGCGCCCATGGGGTTGACGTGGGCCGGTGCTCGCCAGTGGAGGGGACGACGCCGGGCGGGCGCTCGAGACACCGTTGTTGTCGGCGGGCGCCCGTGGTAGTAGCGCCGCCGAGGGAGTCGCCCAAATGGCATGATCGCGAAGCCGCGGGCGCTGCCGCGAGTGTGTCGCTGATGTTGGCGCCGCCTCGTAGGGGTTGTCGCCCTGGTGGTCGCCGTAGCGTGCTGGTCGAGCTTCTCCGTGAGGGCGGTGAAGTTGGCTCACATCTCCTTCACGGTGACAAGCAACTGGGCAGATCCCCATCCTCGGAGCTCGGGCGCATCTTGTGGCTGTTCATCCCGATCTTGGCGTTTGGTGATGGTCGGAAGCCGCCGGTGGTGGGGAGTCGCCCCGGTTCGATACTGGGCCGTCGAACCCGGCTAGATTGGGCCGAACCGACATGTCGGCGCGAATCTTGACGACGGGCGGTGATGGTGAAGACGGTGGTGATGACGACGTGATTGGCGGCGAGGTGACGTGAGATCGATGACGACAACGAGATAGCGGAGAGAGATAGAGAGGGAAGGGAGGGGCGTGGTTGGTGGAGGTGGTGGCGCGCCGGGCGGCGCTGGGACAAGCGGGCGCTGGCGGCGCACGCTGGCGGGCGGCGGCGTATGGCGTAGCGGCAGCGGGCGTATGGCGCTGCGGCGCCGAGGTGAGGGAGAGAGAGAGAGCCTAGAGCCGAGAGCTGTTGGGAGTTACCCCTTTAATTTATTTCTTCTTAAGATTCAACCGACTACATGCCCCTTGTATTTATAGTCCGAGGGAGACTTGCATGCTAAGAAAGATCTAGAGGTTTTCTTATAGATTGGAATTCCTTTTACAAGCAATTTATTTATTCTCTATTTTATTCCTATATTTATTCCTTAAATATTTTTACTTAATTGCGAAGCAACCGACGCGGGCGCTTCACGGGCGGACAATGGCGGGCGTTTCGGCCGAGGGCGCTAGGCCAGGTCTTGGGCCCTAGGCGGCGGCGGTTCCCCTCTTGTTGGGCCCTATTCCGGCGATCCCTTTTTGGATCATGACAACTGAGCTCAACCTCACAACACATATACATTGCCATTGCCTTCGATTCCTACTTCAGATTGGGTTTGCAATGTGTGCATCCCGCACACCATGCCACCAGCCCATGAGGTACGATCTTGTGCTTTGCATGGTCTGCAGGGGCAGAGATTGATTAAAATATAGAGAAATTGTTCAAGCAGACAACAATCATAAAAGATGAAATATATGCATACCAAGAGCGCAGTTAACAACAACAGAATGTTTATTTTATGAAACAAAAGGAAAACTAAAAAAAAAAAAAAAAACACTAAATATTACAAAGAAAAAAAAGGAACAAAATTTTTCGTGGGTGTCTAACATCTGCTTAATTGGTTAATATAATTCTTATAGGCCAAAAAAAGAATCATGGTAATAATAGCGAAAAAAGAGATAAGATGAGAAGATAAAATAGATGTCGATGGAGATGAATACATAGGAAGAACAAAGAAGCAAACAACTATAACTACGTTAACTAGCTAATTAGGGTTGTACTACATAGGAACCAAATAGTAGATAATAATACACTTAATCTTATATATACTTATATTGCCTGCGGCTGTGATGTGTGCCTGCATACCAGCCATATCTCTAGATGTGCGTAGTTCTACAGTTAGCGGGTTTCTTCTTTGGCTTCTCATCAATCACAAGCACAAATGTGACAGGCTGACAACGCATCTTGAGGCTATAGCCATTTTTGTTTGGAAAAAGTGATCTTTATTTCGACCTTTTGCAAGTGTTATCAGCACTTGAGAGATCTGCCATGATTGCGGTGGTACTGCTCATGTCATGATTTATTTCCAAGCCATGGTTATTGTGTTTTTAATTGGAAGCTCATGTAACCATTGCTAATGTGTTGTAATAGACAATAGAGTCTCCACGAATGTTGGTGGTAACCATACCATTGTATGCAAGTGGTAACTGGATCATGCAGTCATCCAAACATGTGAACTTGTATCTCATTTCTGCTTCTATTGTGAACATGTGAACTTGTACTAAACTTTATTTGCCTTTAATAAATATCACCTGTAGGGGCCTTGGCCCCACCAGTTTTATCAAAAAAAAAAAAAAAAAAGAACTGCTGCTTCTATTGTTTTGCCCCTGGCAACCAAATACCGACATCTATACTCTAACAACAACTATCAATCACAAGTATAGCTCCGTTAGCTAGACACATCTTAGCAATCGCTTATCTAGGATCATCATGCCTAGGAACATCAATAATATTGATTTTGAACAATTCTCCTTCCTTTGCGAACTTGTAACAAAGAGACAATTAAGTCGCTCTCAAGTAAACTCTTGGCAACCAAACACAAGTTGGTTGCACTCCCCAGCCTGGCTAGTAGAGCGGATGCAATGCACCTAAAAACTAAAAACGCCCCTGTATCTCACTTCAGCAGCTTTTGCTACGCGAAAAGGAAGTGAAATAGCTTCAACATGATTCCTAATGCCTCCCTTTCCAATTGCATATGCATGCATTTCTAACTAAATTACTCGCTGATTTCACTGCCCTTTCTTGACCAGCCCCTTTATTTATTGGCACTACTCTACTCTATGATGAAACGGGATGGGACTTAACACAAGGTATATCTTATCTGTATTTCTGTTTGTGTTCTAGAGTCAGTATATATAGATCCACATCTATTTGCGTTGTGTACAAGGACATTGATTTGCAGTAGGTCTACTATTCATCGCTCATCTTAAATTTTTGTCCTTGTCCTTGTCCTTGTATACTAATGTCATTGCTATAAAGCAAGACAAATGCAAAATGTACGTGTCTGCCTTCCTTAATTTTACATCTTTTCTTTGCTTTCAAAAGAAATAAAGGAAATGACCTATACCAAGTTTTGTCAAAGTGATCTCCTGCCTCGAAAAAACATAAAAATAGTCCAAAAAAAAAAAAAAAAAACAACTCTCCCCACAGCAACTCATTGCATCGCCCATCTCACAGCCCGGCCCAGCCCACGCAGCCCAAGCCCAGCCGCCACGAATCCGTGTTCATCTCCCCCACTCGATCGGCAACCGCAAGAGCCGACCCTCCCGCCCGCTTCCCACCAAAAACCCTAGACATCCCAAAGGTTCCTCCGGCCGCATCGCCGCCGACCGCCGACGATGCCTCCCAAGGCCAAGAAGGACGCCGCGCCGGCTGAGCGCCCCATCCTTGGACGCTTCTCCTCCCACCTCAAGATCGGGATCGTAAGTCCAATTCCACCCCCTCCCTCCCCTCACTGACACTCCCCCCCCTAGTTCTACTTGTGTAGCCGCGGCGAGTTGCTGGATCTCGTAGCCGCCGTTCTGGGGCACCTCGAGTGGACCGAGCGAGCTCAGCACAGCTGGGTCTACCGGTGGTTTGATTCATGTGGTAGGCATGCGTAGTCCGTGCTCGCCTGACGTTCTGGGTAGTATCTACGGGCTCTGAGCTATGAGTTGTGGATGCCTCGATGGGACCGTTAGGTTGGGATTTCGTGGTTAATTGATTCGAGGCGCGCGGTACGCGTGCTGCCCCTTGTGCACGGAGATATTCGCTTCACAGGCTTCACAGGCTTGGGTTGTTGTTGGCACGGATTTACTCATCCTGCTATCGTGTTGTTCCTTAGAAGTTGGATAGTAAGTGCCAGGTGTGATCGAATAGTTATTATTGGTTTTTATTCTTGTTTTTTTTTTCCCTTACTTTCTTATGGTCGTTGAGGATATGACTCGGCATAATAGCACTGATACATATTTTTTGCTGTTTGTACATAGCATATATCTGGTAGTAATTTGTATGTTTCTCTTATAGCTATCGTGGTGACCATCCGATCTAAATTATAGTTCACTTTTAGCTTTATCCTAACTTTAACCAAGTTGTAGAAAAATGCATCAGATGAGGTTTTTTTTTGTTAATATGTCTTGGTAGTGCATTTATTTGAGCTTTTAGATGTTAGTGTGTATATATTTTTTTTTTCCAAAAGCTTGGTGAAAGTTAGAGATGTTTGACTTATAATGATAAAGCTAAAGTAAGTTATGTTTCCAATGGAGGGAGTAGTGGTATACTATCATGGCTTCACAAATCATTATGCCCTACCTTTATATAGCATGTGTTGGTCAATCTTTAAGCTACAAATGGTTCAATTGTCTGGTCATTCTGCACTGAGCTCACTATGCACCAAGTTTCGTGCTCAAATGTGATTAGCTCAGTGGCAAAATTACATTTGTATTTGGCTATAATCCCATCATTGTCCACTTGATCCATTAATGCTTTTCACTGATAAGATAGCAATGTAAGTCAGTAAGATGAGACCTAATTCAGTTTTTGGTTTCATGTTTTTGCAGGTTGGGTTGCCAAATGTTGGCAAATCAACTTTTTTTCAACATAGTAACAAAGTTAGCAATCCCAGCTGAGAATTTCCCTTTCTGTACCATCGAACCAAATGAGGCACGGTGAATGTTCCAGATGAACGGTTTGATTGGCTTTGCAAACTTTACAAGCCAAAGAGTGAGGTTTGTTTCTTTTCTTTACTCATATTCAGTGGCAGAGACAATTGTGTGTGGGTGTGCACCCCCCCCCCCCCCAAGCCCCTACAGTTTCTATTGTTTTTTTTTTTAAAAAATTTGACTAAGTTTTGGAATAAAAAAATGTCCTGCTGCCCTTTGCCCACCCACCCAAAAATGTAAAGATCGCATTTCTTGCTCTGCCACTGCTCATATTGTAATTACTAGCTTCTGACTTCTGAGGTTATGTTTCAGATCATCAGATGTACAATGACTGTTCAAATTGTGTTTCATGTGCATTGTGATTGTTGAAATTCTGTGCAGGTGCCTGCATATCTGGAAATAACTGACATAGCTGGGCTTATTAGAGGCGCCACGCTGGGGATGGCCTGGGCAATGCATTCCTCTCACATATAATGTGCTGTTGATGGAATCTTTCATGTCCTAAGTATGTTTTTGTTCTAGTGTTGTAATGTTGGTATTTAGTATTCTAATAACACATTATTTTTATCAACATCTACTGCTGTGTTGCAAATCATGCATTTGGTTTTTAAGATACCATCAGTCTTATAGTTGTTCGATTGATCTAATGCTTCTTTAGTCTGTACTACATATAAACTAGAAGTTTACTCTGATACTAAGTGAAAATAAGGCTACCATATTGCTTCATTTTGTGGCAAAAACATCTGTGATTAATTAATGAGCGATAATCATAGAAGCTGGCACTGTGTATTCTTATCAGTATATATGTATCTATTCACAACATATGCATAGCTGTTGAATAATTGATACCTTGTAATTGTTGCTAGTAACTTTGTAAGTTTGTATTCCAGATAAAAAAAATGATAGATAATAATGATAGATAATAACTCATGTAATTCACTTCTCAAATTTATGTTCTTTAGCTAGGTTTAATTACTAATTATTTACACATCGTTTTGTTGTATTTTTATTAACTAATCGAGTATTGCATACGGTTTTCAGGAGCATTTGAAGACGCAGATATTACGCATGTTGATGATACAGTAGATCCTGTTAGAGACATGGAAACTATTAGTGAAGAGCTCAGACTAAAGGTTTCATTGGATTTTGTTGATTTGCAACATCAGCTATACAACATTTAAATCTTCTTTTGACAATGTTCTATTCTATTTTTTGTGCAGGATATAGAGTTCATGAAAAAGAAACTTGAGGACCTTGATAAGTCAATGAAGAGGAGCAATGATAAGCAGCTCAAAGTTGAGCATGAATTATGTGAGAGGGTGCGGCATTAATTACTTAAATTCTTTTGAATAGCTATGGTCTTTTAGAAGCCTTAATAAAAATGTATGAAAATCAAAATTTTTTATCAGTAACTTATGTTCCTTCCCTTCCTTGGACAGGTGATAGCCCATCTTGAGGAAGGGAAAGATGTCCGTTTAGGAGATTGGAAAGCTGCTGATATTGAGATCTTGAATACATTCCAGCTACTTTCAGCTAAGCCAGTTGTCTATTTGGTATGGGTTTCTTTTCTGTGCACCCATTGTATTACATGTTTTTTAGAGATTGGAAAGCTATTGTCAATAGTGCCATGAGAAACTTTGAAGTTCAAGGTTCCCATGGTTTTTAGCTTGACTGGCGCCATATTGGGTTTAGGAAAAATATACTTTTTATGCATGCCTTTCTAGTTGGACATGTCTTACATGCTTTGTTAGGTCCTATCACCTTCCTGCATGCACGCTGTCCTGTTTCCATGTATCTATGTCTGCTACTGGTTGTATTGGAGCTGTTACTTGACACCAGTATTAGCTCCATAGTTTTCCTTAAATAGTATATACCATAATAATTATCCTTGTAAGTATGATGCATTATCAATTATGAAATAGATTATTTACACATGTAGTAAGCAGAAACAAAAGCAAATGCATTTTTTTTTTTTCCATTTGTGGTACCAACCAATTTCAACCACATCAGTTAAATTAACCATTATGATAATTGAAATGAATAGGCTAAAATTTGTAACCGCAGATGACCTTTTTACAATGGCTTGGTTGACCATTAAATGACTATGGAGTTGTACCAATTTCTTTTTTTTGCAGGTGAATATGAGTGAGAAGGACTTCCAGAGAAAAAAGAACAAGTTTCTACCAAAGATACATGCTTGGTATTGTTTCTAGAAGACTGTTTTTCCATAGTGCTAGATTTTGTCATCCAGGTGACAAAACCTTAGATTCTTGGCATTTGTTGCACAACCAAATGACATGTTTTAAAAATTTGGATCCTGCTTTCTGTTAGAGATTGCTCCACACTGGCAAGTTGGTCCCACATCAGCTGCTATTTTAGAGCCACATCATATCTGTAAATGGAACTTAGATTGAAGAAAGCTTGATATTTGGTTCATGGTCGATCTTTGTGATATACTAGTACAGTGGACCACAATATCCAGCTTAAGTGACATGTGCCATATGACCTTTTTTTTTTTTGACAGTTGAACTCGCCTTATGTGAAACACTCTTCCTTGAATACATTGCAATTTACTTACGTTATAGATCGTAATTATGTTATATCTGTTCTAAGCCACTTTACTTACTGGTCCAATAATATATGATATATTCCTTGGTAATGTATGTTATGTACTTGCTGATATTATGGTACACACGAAGCTGATATACCTTTTTTTCACCAGGGTGCAGGGACATGGTGGTGAAATTATACTTCCTTTCAGCTGCGCTTTTGAACAGAAACTAGTGGATATGCCAGAAGATGAAGCTGCCAAATATTGTGCCGAAAACCAGATAACAAGGTAAGTTAATTTGCCCTTTTGATACTGGAGTTGGTTAGCTTGTTTATGCTAAATGCTTCTAATTATGCTACGGACCTATGCCATGAGGTGACAGTTTCTACTAGGAAATGCTAACATCTTAAAAATACATGTATGTTATTTCTATGAATTGTGAAATTCAAAATTTGAGAAGCTGGAATATTCATCTCAAGACAAATATCATGTTGAAATAATTCTTCTGTACAAGGCTTAATATTTGTGAAAGATTTTTTTAACCGCCATTTGTTTGACAACTTTCTGAGTTCTCATCCGTTCTAAATTTCATCTAAAATATTTCTATTATGCCCTGCAGCATGATCCCAAAAATTATCAAGACTGGTTTTGCAGCAATTCATCTGATATACTTTTTCACACTGTCATTTGTTTGACAACTTTCTGAGTTCTCATCCGCTCTAAATTTCATCTAAAATATTTCTATTATGCCCTGCAGCATGATCCCAAAAATTATCAAGACTGGTTTTGCAGCAATTCATCTGATATACTTTTTCACTGCTGGTCCTGATGAGGTACTTGTTCTTTTTCAGTGCAGCATAATCTATCCTTTTGTTATGTGTTGCTAAAACAGTAAAGCAGTAATACAAAGTTGCCTATCTTAATCTTTTTATTGTAGTATACTAGTATTCTTTTGTGTGCTTTTCATTGATCTTTAGTGATTTATTTCACTATTTTGAATATTTTTGAAAAGTTGTGCAAATAGTTGAAGTTGAAAGATTATTTCTATGTGCACTTTTCCAGTAGGAGAATGTGATTTGAATTAGCTGGTTCAGTAACAAATGTGATTTTTTTGTTCAGGTAAAGTGTTGGCAGATCAGACGGCAGACTAAAGCTCCTCAAGCTGCTGGTGCAATTCACACTGATTTTGAAAGGGGCTTCATATGCGCTGAGGTAACCCCTGGTATTTTTAAGTAGCTGATATAGTTGTTAACTATTGTGATTTGCATCAGCTATAATTTAAATGGGACCAGATTTTGGATAGCTGTCCTACTTGATGACCATTTTGATTGTTTGTGAATCTAGATTGCCTTTAAAAGTTACTCAATTTGACTTGGCAATTCTATCAATGGTATCCATTGTTTGTCAGCACCCTCACCATTTATTTGATGTTCATACTTGTGCGCACTTTTTAGTAAGTAAAAAATACAATACATGCCCATTTAAAGTCAGCAATAGACCATTGAACGGTTTTGAATCTTGTATCATTTATGTATATATATATACACACACTATAAATGAGTTATGGCTGTGGCCATAGGAGCACTTTAGAAATAGTATGTAGTTGCCGGCATGTCTTCTAGAAAACATATAGCATCCGCTTCTGTTGACAATTTTTCTTTTACCTTGACATTATAAATATTTGGATTTGTTTCAAGAATTATAAATGTTTGGATGTATACTAGCTCATGAGGCCAGTCTTTTGGCATTGTTTACTCTAGCTCCATTCATGTTTGAACAGTATAGTTTCATATATGATTGTTACATCTACTTTTGTGGGTCAGGTAATGAAGTTTGAAGATCTGAAAGAGCTGGGCAGTGAATCTGCTGTTAAGGTATACGTTCCTCCCAATGACTTTCTTGTTAAGTACCTGTTTTGAGTTTAAACTTGAAATTTCGAATGCGCCAGCGTACTGCAGGCTGCTGGAAAATACAAGCAGGAGGGGAAAACATATGTGGTTCAGGACGGGGACATCATCTTCTTCAAATTCAACGTGTCTGGTGGCGGGAAAAAGTGAAAAATGTATGAAGATGATATAATCAACAGTGTATTACATCTTACCCCCGAATTTCTCGTTCAACAGTTTTACATCTTCCCCCCATTCCTACATTTTTGAGGTCGCTAGCCAGTAGCCATGTTCTGGTAACGCAAGCTTGTACAACGAGGATCCAGACTGTTGAAGGATTTGTATTGAAATAACATGCACGGTTGTATATCTTGTTCTTGAGCTCTAGCTCTTTACCAGAAGCTTATAATCGATCTTCTGAGTTCTATGGTTTGGTTTTGCAATTCATTGTGTAAGCTGGTCTAACTACAAATGATTTGTTGCTTGTGGATGGACCAGATATGTATCAAGTACTCTTTTTCTGGAAGTTATGCAAGGGTTTAGTTGAAATCAAAGCATCTTGTTATGTTCCATTTAGATTCCGATGATGTAATGCAGCAGAATACACGCAAATTTAAGTCTTTGATTATTGCAACAAGGACATTCGACACATGACACATACTCTACCATCAGAGTTTTTTTTTTTTCCTGAGGAGAATTACGGCATCACGACACTGACGGGCCTATCGTAGATCCAGCTAAACGGGATAATTTTGGGCTTCTTCTGGGTCTTGGCGGCCCTGTCATGGGCCTTCTCCTCCATCCTCCGGATCTTGCGCGGCAGGCCGCACACATAGTCCCGCGCGCGCCTCCCCTCGGCGGAGAGCCCCGCGTCGAGCTCCTCCACGCGCCATGTCCGTATGAGGTGCTCCAGGACGCTGCGGTAGTCGGAGGCGGTGTAGACGCCGGCCTGCTGCGCGGCGGCGCCGTAGTGCTTGTACAGGTCGGGGTCACGGCCGTCGGTCATGAGCGCGGCCGGCATGGTGATCCGGTGGCGCATCATGTACTCGAACGCGCGCACGGCGCCGTCCGGGTCGACCTCGAAGAGCTTCCCCACGACGCGCGTGTACGCCGCCTCGTGCCGCTTCTCGTCGGCCATGATGGCGCCGCAGACGCGCGCGAGCACGGCGTCGCCGCTGGCGCCGACGAGGCGCGCCGTGTTGCCGTGCGAGATGGCCGTGGCGCGCTCCTGGAAGGCGACGTAGACGAAGCCGTGGTAGGGGCTCCGGGCGGCCTTGTTGTCCATCCCGGCGGAGATGAGGTGGTGCACGGTGCGCTCGATCTGCCGCATGTCGACGCGGCCGGAGAGGTACAGGTAGCGGTTGAGCGCGTCGCCGTGGCGGTTCTCCCTCGGCGGACCAGCCGCGGATCCAGCGCGCCCAGGCGGTGCCGTCGGCGCCGGTGAGGTCGCGCACGCCGTCCCAACGGTTGGGCACGCTCTGGTACGTGGGCAGCGCCTCCTCCGTGATCATGTTGCCGACGAGGCAGACGAGGTGCGCGTCGGGCACGCCGGCCGCCCGCTCGCGGAGCTCGCGGCACGCCTCGTGGAAGCCCTCGTCGCCCAGCGCCGCCGGGTCCGGGAGCAGGTCCGACGGCTGCCACGCTTCCTCTGGCGTCTTGAGCAGCGGGAGCACGTGCGCCTCCGCCCATGGCTCCAGGTGCGCCAGCACCTCCATCTTCTGGAGCCAGGTGCCCCATCCATTCCTCCTGCTGACCTTCGTCCTGCTGCTGCTTGATGAGGACGACGGGGGCGGCCATGGTTGCGCTGCTCCTGCACCTCCTGCACCAACACATGCATACGCGCTCAACGTTCATGATCACATTTTACAGTTACATGAGAGATCGAGTGCAAAATTTTGATTTGTCCTTATTAACCTTTAATTCACACGAATTTAAACACATAGCTAGCTAATGTGTAGTAGTGTATGCAGTACCAGTGGGTGCCTCTTGTTCTTGCCGATGATGCAAGTTTGAAGGAGGTATTGTTTGGCTTGGAGCACTGTCGTCCAGCAGGCGCAGCAACAAGCAGTGATGTTGTTGCTTTTGCCGCCATTGCTGGCTTAAACTCGCAGCAGCTACTGCAAACTTGATCAGAAGCTCTGAGAGAGAGGTGTGGAGAGGCCGACCGTGGAGCGCTGTATATTTATAGAGGAAGAAGACAATCACACAAGTACCAAAATGATTTTCCGTGGACGGGTGGATTTGATTTACCGTGGGCGGGCATTTAAGCCCGCCGCTTGAAAGGTCACGGTAAATCGCCACGTTAATTGATTAACCAAGGCGCGTGATAAGGCAAATGTCCGGTCACGGGTGAAATGTTTCCAAAAAATAAAAAGAAGAAACCCTAGATGTGCTAAGCTCATCCATGGGCCCGCCGAGCCCATCTATAGGATGCAACGCCAGCCGATCCAAAGGGAGCCCGGCCGACCGACTCGCTGGTGGCGCCCTCGCCGCCCCGCCGTTCCATGGCCAGAGAAGTTGAGGAGCCACGCTCGCCATCCCCGCTCCCGCAGCAGCCGCAGCAGCCGCCGCAATGACAGGCGGGCTCGCCGCCGGCAGGGAGGGGGTGCCGCACCGCTGATTCAGCAGCTCGCGCTGCCACCAATCGGGAGAGGGAGAGGGGAGGGTGCTGGCGTCTGGCTGCCCCGCCGCTGCCATCGGAGAGAGAGAGAGGAGGGGGGCGTGCTGGCCAGATCTGGCTGCTCCCCACTTGCCCGGATCACGGAGAAGGAGGTGACAGGGCGCCGGGCCGGAGGAACCGCCACACCGAGAGCGCCGCCACCGACGCCGTTGGGGAGGGAAAGGCCCAATGCCGCCGGCCGCGCCGCCGGGGAAGGGAGGGTGCCGCCCACCGCTGCCTATCCTAGTGCTCGACGAGAGAGGGAGTGTGGGGAACCGAGAGAAAGTTAGAGAGAGAGAGGGAGGCATCACCGCCTCTGTGAGGGAGAGAAGAAGGAACGACGCGGCGTTCCCCGGAGTGAGGGAGCCCTAGGACGGTTTATATACTCGACACTAGATATTGGGCCTAGAATAGTAACGGGCTAGGCCTGATTTTGGGTGACGGGCCACATAGTATGCCCGCTACTGTTAATTGATTTTTCGCTTTCTATTATCCTAACGCGCTGCGCTACGGTTAATAGATATTAACCGTGGCGGGCTTTTAGGATGCCCACGACCGAAAAATCAATTTATCGTGGTAAGCAAAAGTGTCCGCCACGGAAAATAAAAATGACCTGCCTCGAAAAATCATGAGCGTTAACCGTGGTAGGCAATGGTCAAGTTTGGTCACACTCATGCAAAAGAAATTCTGTAGTAGTGTCAAACGTGTTTTTTTTTGACTGGTAGTGTCAACGTGTTGTTGCTATGGTTTTGGAGTCAAACTATAGCTCTATATGTCTCCATCCCTGATTGCGAGTTTTCTAATCCCTACACCTATAAAAAAATATACATGGCCTCATGCTAGCCGCGTTGCCGTTTATTTAATTCCAAAAAACATCACGTATGGGCCTGGCATGGTATTTCCGTAAATGTATTTTTTTAGCTGTCATGTATGGGCCTGGCATGGTATGTAGAGCACGTCAAATTAATTTTGTGTACACACGTAAAGTTGGATAGGTGCTGGACTACACGTTGTTAATTGGTACTCCCTCTATCCCTAAATGTTTGTCGCTTTCGTTTCCCCGAGAAACTACTGCAAATTATATAATAAAATATATAAATATTTATACTAAGTAATTAATATTATTGGAAATATCTTGTTGTCTAATTTTTTTAATAAATTTATTTGGAGATATAAATATTGCATGTATTTTACAAATCGAAATCAAACTTGTGGCAATCGAAAACCAACGGCGACGGTCAAATAGAGACGGAGGGAGTACGTGCTATACAGTTTTGGGCATGTTTGTATAGCAGGGATACTTGCACAAAAGATAGGTCGTACTTATATAATGTATTAGCAAAACATGTCCGTCTTGTTGTAATCGAGAAAGACTTCAGATTAGCCAATCAACGGAGCGGAGAAAAGAGGTTACCTGCATTGTGAATGCTAGCACTACGGTGTGCCGCGATGCTAGCGTGTCTCTCCTCAGTTGCTTGCTCGGCATTTCGATATGAGATAGGTGGGGGCCGCTCTGTGTCGCCGAAAGTGGTTTGGCGGACTTAATGCAGCCCCCATGGTGGCGCACGCCGAGCCCTATTGGCATAGATGCCATGCCTTGAAACAATGCACAACACACGCCGATTCTTAGGCCCCATGACGACAGATGCTGAGTCCCACACCTTGCGTCGACACATGACGAGCCCCATGTCGCAGTCATATGTGCGCCGTTTTCACATAGACGCGTTGCCCGTCGCCGCCGCCGGTCCTCGGTTGCTAGTCTTCACATAGAGGTCGCTCTACTTATCCCTCTATTGTCGCATGACCTAATTTTATGTGGCTAGAGTCCTCACCAAGACAGACGTTCAACACGGGGATACTCTCGTTCTCCTTTCAGATAAGCAAATCATGGAGATTCCCAGACACTGATGTTGGTAGCTGCACTGCGGGTCACAACAACATGATATTGGTTTCAAAGACACCTGACAATGTACACCATCTTAGTCTTTTTTTTAACTCTCTGGGTCTTTTTGTTGATTTGCTCGATCACGTCCATCCAACACTACTTGCCGTCCGTGAGCTAGATACACGGCACGAAGTCGCCAATGACCTGCGCGTCCTCGTACAACCGTGGTGCTGCACACGACACACCATTGTTGAAGAAAATCAAGAACAATCCTGCCATGGTAAGACACACCAACCAGTACTCGTTGAAAGCACACCGTCGAATTGTCTTCAATTCAACCGTTGCTTGTTATTCCGTTGACATGCATGCATAATCGACCCGTGTACGTACGTTCGTGCCCATAGTAGGCCCGACCGTAGCTGTACCTAGTCCGTGCACGCCCTAGTAGTATAACCCACGGTGCACCGTGCACGTACGTACATTGAACAACGTGATGGCCTGCGTGCGCGTACCGAAATAGGGCTCTATTTTTTTCTTTTTTTTCACGTTGGACTTCTAGAAGGCTGGACGAAAAGGAGGGGAGACGACGATAGCTAAATTATGTCACATCCAAAGTTACAAAAACAAAATGATCACCGCGGCCCGCCAACCATAAGCCTCTTAGCCAGCACCACAATTTGGGTTGATCAGTGTTCAACTGTCCATACATTAGGCTGAGTCTAAGAGCAAGTATAATAATGCACAGTCAGCTGGCTAAATGACCTGTGGAAGAGTGAGAAATAAAGAGAGAGAATGGAACGGGCGAGCCGCGAGTCGCCGGCGCGAAGCGGGCGGATGCGCGCGTGTTCGCTGTGCTTGTGCTGCTTTCAATGCCTATTGGTTGCATGCGCTCGGCTGCTCCCTGCTACTACCGCTGCCGCATTAATTGCTGGCCACGCCGGCCTCGCTTCCGTCGGCTGCCGGCGACTTTACTAAACCTGCTCTAAGCGTCCATGTAAGTCTTCTGATCGTCTCCTAGGGTGCCAACCGAAGACATGTTGTAAAAAGACTCGGTCAATATCATAACGCGAGGCGCGAGTTCCGTCATGCCGCCACCGCGGCACCTACACCTACACCTGCCCGGGCTGCAGTCCTACACCTGCCCGGGCTGCAGCCTCCTCGGAGGTTGATTTCCCCGTATAATTACTATGTTTAGCTATTAATTCATCATTAAATCACCTTATTTTCTTTAACTCTTCTTTATTTAGCCCTCCCCTAGTGGTCATCCTGGCTCCGCCCCTGCACCTACGTACTGTACGCGAGAGCGAGACCAGCACGCAGCCGCCGGCGGCGTTACTTAGTCGTCTCTCGTCAGCCGGTGACGGACGGCCAGCGAAGGAAACTCAGTTCAAACACGAAACATCGCAAACACCCGCCCAAAATCACCCTGCGATTCTCTAGCTTGTTCGCCCAGAAACGCACGCGACGTCCCTGCCCGCGTACTCACCCACCCCTGTGGATTTTTTTCCTCCACGGATCGACTGTATCCCGGACAGGTTCTATTGTTGCTGTCCACTTTAGATGGAATGCTACGTTGTAACAGATACCAGCATCCAGCATGGTACATGGCAAAGCACAAATAGCACAAAGAAATTCACATAGATATTAGTATTGTACATGGCGAATTGTTCTCATAAAGTCAGCTTTATTATCGAGCAAAATAGAGTAGAGAGTTATTAGCATTTGGGTTGTACATGAAACTTCACATATAATACCAAGAAGTAAAGTCATATATAGCAGAATTTATCAAACTTAAATAGACACATTGCAATTACAAGATATAGTGAGGCAACAATATATGTCCTTTATATATGGACAGACCTTACATGAATACTTTAGAAGTCATAGCAAACTATAGATGACACGCTACATCAATATAAATACCTTGTCTTCCATGGTTGCATCATGTCTTCAGTAACTTCAGTCATAACAAGCATAAATGGATTCCCACTAACACAAGGACAACCCTCCATTGGATTAACATCACCTTCATTGTTGGTGCTAGCAAGGCACTTGTACACTATCATTACAAATGTCATTGACTGAACATTCACTTTCATTGTTGGTGCTAGGCACTTGTTCACTAGCATTACAATTGTTACTGATACTGACTGGACATTCAAAAGACGTAGCCAAGCTATAAAAAATATATGTGTAGGTATCATTAGTTAAGAATTAAGATGTTATAAGCCAACGATAACGACTTCAAAAATATATACATCCACATGACTTACTTATGTCTGTCAATGTTGTCTGCATCTTGAATACCAAAAGCATCACCGTCATTCCCAGAGTCAACATCATATAATGATGAGTCTGAGCTAGCATAACCAGAATCATCCACAACAATCCTACTAGGAGAATCTGGAGCAAACTCATGTGTATCTACTCCACATTCAGTATATATTCCTTTATTAACAACCTCGTTGGTTGGAAAGCGATAACTAGCATTAGGAATTGTATTTGGTATTGCCATTTCTTCCGTGTGTACAAGAGATTCAACTGTCATTCTAGAAGAAGAACGAAGCAAATCTTGGAAAGATCCATGCATCCCTGATTACCATAGAAAAAAGTACCATGCTAAGGGCAAAGTGAATAATAGATTAAGCAGTTCTAGAATAAAAAAGAATGTGAGTATTTAGCACTAAGAATACGAAAATATCATATGAATTCAAAAAAGAGAAAAGTACAAACTATATCACACAAGAATTTATTCTAGAGTTGGACGCAAACAACTGCCGTGGCCACGGGGGCCCGGCCAGCGCCGGGGAAGATCGAGAGACAAAGTTGGACTACGACGAGGGACGATCAACATCGCGAAGTACGCCCGCACCGTACTCCTCCTCGGCGTGGAGGACGAACAGGATAGGCCGACATGTAGTAGTCAGCGTACGTAGACGCCGTCACCCTAAGCTTTTCCACGTCGGAAATAGTGTCGAATGTGTCATATCTTGCCGCGTCAACGCACGTGGCACGACTATGTTATTTGGTTGCGCCAAAGGGGCTGGCGCGACCAAAAGGCCTATAGTGATGCAAATTTTTTTCTGGGACGGTTAATTTTGAAATATTTATTACAAAAGATTAAAATATATAAAAATTCCATCAGTGTCCACATATTTCAATACTTCAGGCTCGGTTTGAGTGTTTCCCTAGGGTCCCACCGAGGTATGTTATACTAAACCTTTTCTCTACGTTAATACAAATATGCATAAACCTTTTGCATGATTAAAAAAACAAAAAAAATAGTAATTGACATTGTATGTACGAGTGGATTTATGGGGCGGACGAGTGGATTTTTTTTAACCTCAATCTAAAAATTCGCTTCGACGATCGCTTAGGGAGTTGATCCCACGATGTGCTAATCAAATGTCCTAACCACTCGGCTAGAGACACTTAATTTCAGTCATGCAACATAATACACGCAAAACACAACTTTTTTTATTATTATTGTAAGGATATTTCAGACATGACACACCCATCCATCCACACAACAGTAAATCTTTTTATGAAAATTACGGGATCACGACGCTAACGGGCCTATCGAAGATCCAGCTAAACGGGATAGATGTCGGCTTCTTCTGAACCTGGGCCGCCCTGTCATGGGCCTTCTCCTCCATCCTCCGGATCTTGTGCGGCAGCCCACAGACGGGTAGTCTCGCGCGCGCCTCCCCTCGGCGGAGAGCCCGCGTCGAGCTCCTCCACGCGCCACTGTCGTATGAGATGCTCCAGGATGCCGCGGTAGTCGGAGGCTGTGTACACGCCGGTCTGCTGCGCGGCGGCGGAGTAGTGCGCATAAAGATCGTCGTCGCGGCCGTCGGTCATGAGCGCGGCCGGCATGGTGATACGGCGGCGCATCATGTACCCGAGTGCGCGCACGGCCGCGTCCGGGTCGACCTGGAAGAGCTTGCCGACGATGCGCGTGTATGCAGCCTCGTGGCGCTTCTCGTCGGCCATGATGGCGCCGCAGACGCGTGCGAGGACGTGGTCGCCGTGAGCGCTGAGGTGGCGCGCCGTGTTGCCGTGCGAGATCGCCGTGGCGCGCTCCTGGAAGGCAACGTAGATGAAGCCGTGGTAGGGGCTCCTGGCGGCGTTCATGGCCATCCCGGAGGCGATGAGGCGGTGCACGGTGCGGTCGACCTGGCGCATGTCGACGCGGCCGGAGAGGTACATGTAGCGGCTGAGGGCGTCGCCGTGGCGGTTCTCCTCGGCGGACCAGCCGCGGATCCAGCACGCCCAGGCGGTGCCGTCGGCGCCGGTGAGGTCGCGCACCGCCTCGAAGCGGTTGGGCACGCTCTGGTACGTGGGCAGGGCCTCCTCCGTGATCATGTTGCCGACGAGGCAGACGAGGTGGGCGTCGGGCACGCCGGCCGCCCGCTCGCGGAGCTCGCGGCACGCCGCGTGGAAGCCATCGTCGCCCAATGCCGCCGGGTCCGGGAGCATGTCCGACGGCTGCCACGCCACATCGGCGGGCCTCAGCAGTGGCAGCACGTTCGCCTCTACCCACGGCTCCAGATGCGCCAGCACCTCCAGCTTCTCTGGAGCCAGGTACTCCATCCATTCCTCCTCCTCGTCCTGCTGCTTGTCCTGCCGCTTGAGGACATGGACAGGGACAGGGACAGGGACAGGAACGGCCATGGTGGACATGGTCCCGCTGCTGCTATGGCTGCTCCTGCGCCTCCTGCACCAACACCAACACGTTGATGACATGTTGTCATGTTGACATATACATGTACAAGATTCAATTCGTCCTACACTAGACAGTACGTAGAGCGAGCAAAATGCATGATCGGAGGACAATACACACACTCCTTCGTTCTAAATTGTAGATCGTTCTAAGCTTATCTAGACGTGTAATTTGTACTGTAGAATTATTCCCTCCATCCTAAATTATAAATCATTATAAAAATTTTGGAAAGTCAAAACATTTTAAGTTTTACCATATGATAAGATAATAATATTTTAGATGTCAACTAAGTATCATTGGCTTCTTCATTCTTCATTAATTATATTTTCTTAGTATATCGATCTATTTGACGTCATAAATCTTTGTATCTTTCTCTATAATTTTCGTCAAAATTGAAATGTTTTGACTCTCCAACATTATTGTAATGACTTACAAGAGGGAGTATAAAACATACACTATGTATAGATACAAAGTAAAAACTAGGACGAGAGAACTAACTTCTAAAACGGAGGAGGGGTCGAGTAGTAGATAGTGGAACAAGAAAATTTAGAACAGATTGAGTTATTACAAATTTACAATATGAGTAGATCGATACGTTTATAACGCAGTGAATGTACCGGTTGTTGGTTTTCCGTGGGAGGGCGTCTCTTGTTCTTGCAGCAGATGATGCAAGCTTGAAGGAGCAGTAGTTTTGTTTGGTCGTAGTATTTGCTGATTTGCAGGGCACTCCATGTCCAGGCACCGCAAGAATTGGTGTTGTTGTCATCATCATCCTAGCTCAAACTTTGTAGCTAGGGTAAAGCTAGTAGCTAGATCAGATGCTGGGGTTCACTGAGATGTGCAGCATAGGCTGACCGTGGTGCTGTGTATTTATAGAGGTAGATAGAGCTTGCCACTTCCGCATGCACCTCTCGCTGGTCGCTAGTAGTGTGTGGAGTACGTCACACCGTACCTTGCACTGTCACCAGTGTTAAATATAAATTGGCTGTCAGTTTTAAATTTCCAGCTGGGAACAAACATCTTCGCCAGTGGTTTGTTACTCACAGTATGACAATAATATTTTCCGTGAGACCGCACAAATGAATTCACGAGACACTGGCCTTTTTTTTGGGGGCTATAAAGGCATCTCCCTACCACCCCAGTTAATATTGGGCCCGTAACTGCACGCGCCCGTCTCAACTAATGCAAGGTTAACATAGGGAGACGGCCATTGTAAACAACCACCTCCTCCGTTAATACTACGTTAACGGAGGTGGATGTCTATGACACCATCTTCGTTAATGGTGTATTAACGAAGGTGGATAACTTAAGCCACCTATCTTAATTAATAGTTAATAGAGTCAATGCTTGCTGAGGCAACCGCCTGTTAAAAATCTATTAATGGAGGCAGCCGCCCCTCGGGATGGCCACCTCGGTTAGTCCCTAACAATAAAGGCGTCTCCCCACCACCACAATCTTCCTTCTCAATGTGCTCACCCTTCCATTTTGATAGTGTTTGAGCTCTAAAACTAAAAAAATCAATATTTTCTAGGAAGGAGTTTTGCTCTTCCATTCCTTGAAGGCGCTCTAATCTTTGTTTACTATCCTTTTCAAGTTTCGGGTGATCTAGACCAAGATCTACAACTTGATCTATCTAGTTCAACTTAAATTAAGGTTGCATTTGGTTCAACGTCTAAAAAGTGCTTTGCTAAAAAATGCGCTAACATGTGGATCGAGCCTGAAACGCTTTTCGAGATGTCGTACTAATGCAGCAGAGCCTCATTGATCAGCAAAGCACTGTGCGTGGCCGTACGACTCCTGTGCGTGGCCGTACGTTCATTGATCAGCACAGCACTGTGACTAGGAGCAGTCAGCACGTGCATGGATTTTCAATTCTACGTACGACCTACGGGAGACTTTGGATGAATATAAGATTGAATGACAGTAGAAATGAGTGACTATTTTACCACGTACATTACCTCTTAATCTTTGAGGCTGATTAATTGGTTAAATTAGTAGCTAAATTTTGATTACCGAAACTTAGACAAGCCAAAATTTTGGCATGCATTTGGTTTGCTACCAAATTTTAGGGCCTGTGTGGAACGAAGGAATTTTTTTTCATGTTCCTGCGTTTTTCATGTTAAATTGAACTGATTCCGATGAGTTTTCTTTTTCCTACCAAGTTCTCGATGTTAGCATGCCAAATTTATGGCAAAATTTTTTGCCCTTATTTTGGCATTTTTTTCTTTGTCAAATCTTTGGCATGAAAAATTTTGGTACCCAACAAAGTAGGACCTTTACAACAGATAACTCTTATCTACCTTGCTAGGATTTTTTCGTCATGTTTGTCAAAAAAAAAAAAAAATCCTGTTAGCATTGAGCAACCACCTAGATGCATCTTACTCGTTCAATGTTACATTGCACATATATGCATTGACAAAATGTATATATGTGCAACATTCAGCAAAACGAATTGAAGACTTGATTCTAAATATACATAGATTGGTTGCTCTTAAACTCTAAAAACATTCAATTTACACAACTTTAAATTAGTTTTCCCAGAACTTTCGATGGTGCCACTTTAGTCTTGGTGACAACACCAGTCCACGACCAGTTAGTACATGCGGACATGTCTCTAGTGTCCACTAATATTGATTACTTATTGCAGTACCAACAGCGCCCACGGCTCTGACTATCATTAGGTACCTTATTTGATTTAATGGCGTTGAACTTGATGCAATACAATTTTGGAGCATCGACAGCCACGACACTCTAGGGGTGGAAATGGTGGTACAAAAATTCAAAAAACCTAGTTACTTGAATCTATGTTCATTAAAACTTACCATAAGAATACAAAAATTCAAAAACCTAGTTACTTGAATCTATATTCATTAAAACTTATAATAAGAACATCATGCTCATATTCATTTCAGAAATAATTACTAAACAGATGCATCGATCTGAGTGCATTTCTTATTATTTTGTTTTTGTCGATTTCGTATATATTTGAAAAAATGGAGGCCATGTACCAATCGAATCTAATATTATTAATTTGATATAAAAATAAAAATTCAATTATTTTTAAAATTAATAGGATTAATTCAATATATCTAATTGTGTTAGTTTCAATTACATGATCAATGATAACGTAGTTTTAGGTGTTCGTGCCACAAGTTTGACTCGATTTATAAAAATACGTACAAGATTTAAATCTCTAAATAAATTTGTTAAAAAACTAGATTAAAATATCTTTCCAATGATACTAATTATGTAATATAAATATTAATCCTATTTTAATATATAATTGTCGGCAGTTTTTTCTCGGAAAGCGAGAACTACGTTTATTCCGGGACCGGAGGGAGTATTTCACAAATAAAAATAAATATAAAAGATTCTAGAACAAGTAAACATGATTCTCAACCGTCTCAACAATAGAATTAGAATAGAATAAGGACTAAAAGTCAATTTGTTTGAGATGAGATAAATAAAATTAGAGTTTAGAGACGACTCAAAAAAAACTTGAAGGGTTTTATTTTTTGAAGTTTGTAAGTCAAAATTAGCCAACCTGAGTTATGAGTATAGATAAAATTTGTTTTTTATTTTCTTTGAGAAAATTATATGCAAGCCATAAATTTCTATCTATTTGCATTATTACATTTGGTAGGAAAAAGCTCATACCAAATGTTGAATGCTAAACACTAGGAGAATCCTGCATCACTAGAAGCTGCAGATTCTCATCGGATTTCGTGCGTATCCGTATGTGTCTAGTACCAGAAATATGATAAAACAGATTCTAAAAAGTAACATTCTCATCTGATTTTGTAACGATTCCATCGCTTTTACTTAACGAGTTTCAACAAAAGTAATACCGCAACTAACCTCATAATTTAGCAAGTGAAGGCAACCCCACTAGCCCCAGCAGGTCTTGTTCCTGTGTACGACTTGGCAGCTACTCCTAGCAAATGATCAACCCGATCCAACATATCTTAACGGTAACGCCAGTTCATCTCTCGTACCATCATGAATATTGAATGCTACTATATGCAGCCAATTTCATTGGTACAGATACACACCAGCCTGAAAATGTTAGGACACAGCCATTATTTCTGCATGCATAATTGCATATATAGATAGAAAACAAGGTCTGCACGAGGTGAAATAAAGGGCACACATATGCCTCGTCTCACATATCCAGCAAATAATTCATTGAACAAATCCCCCCCTTTTGGAGACAACCCATTCAATTGATTCTAAAGGAGCCCTAGAACAAACACTCAAGATTTTTACCGGTCTGCTTCGGTCAAAAGAAAAAAAGATTTTTACCGGTCTGTTAGCAGAAGATTGGTCCATAGGAAACAAACCTAAAACTTTTAAAAACAAAGGGAGCCACCACGTCCACGAACCAGTTGGTCAGGGCGTTTGGTTGGCACCCTATGGGAGGTCTTGGGTTTGAACCCCCACTTGAGCCACTAGTACAGGATAGAGGTCTATCCCTGGTTCACCATGGGCATTTGTCCCGGTTACGCATTAACCGGGTTACGCCCCGACTAAACATTGCACCTTTGTAGCACTAGAACCGGGGATAAACCTAAGGGTTTGTCCCGGTTCTACACTACACCCGGGACAACAATGGGGGCTTTTGCATTTTGGCGTACCACGTGGTCGGACCATTAGTCCCGGTTGTAGACACCACCCGGGACAAAAATAGGGGGTTTTTGCATATTGTACCAGCCCACGTGGTCATCTCATTTTGTCCTGGTTGTTGTCTAGAACCGGGACAAACAATAGGGGCTTTTTTTTTTTTTTTGCTACTCTTTTTTTGGTTGTTCATTCATTTTCTTTTTAAAATTAAATTGGTTTTCGAATTCGATTCTACGATGCCAATGACATGTATACGCGCCTTGATTTAGAAAATTTCAAATGGATCGATGCATACACAAATAACACAAATAAAAATATGAAACTAAAAGTACGCGTACAACATGTATTAGGTTTTTTGGATTAGATAGAAGTAAAGATTCTTTTGCAACATTCTTTTTCTCCCTTGCAAACCATACATCCATGCATACCATACACCACTACTCGAGTACACTACAACAATCTTTTCCTCTCTTACAATTGACTGCAAGACACATCTGGCAGCCATTTACAGAAATTGAGAAGAACAGCTCGCCTAGCAAGTCTACATGTCATCATCGACAACCTTTTTCAAAGAAAGGCTTCTTCTCCTGATAAAAAAAAAGGACGACAAAAGAGCATGAATGTTGAGCAAGACAGTAAATGAATTCAGAATGGAATGGAAATTGAGTAGTAGAACAACGAGGTAATCTTTTTTTTCAACAAGAACGAAGAGATAATCACAGATAGCTAAAAAACTCACAGGAACCAATCAGATGTGGGGATGGGAACAATATTGTCACCTAGCTTCCTGCTGCCGCTGGACTGCCTCCGGCCATGGATCGATGGATCCATGCCCCTTGACGAGGAAGTGGGCACCGCCGCCATGGACTCGCCCGAAGGCCTCTCTGCTTGACGAGCAGCGCTGCAGCGCAGTGGCCCACGCCGCGACGACGACGACGAGGACTGCGGGCGCGGCGGCTGCAGTGAAACGTGCTCTTTGCCGGGCGGCGGCTGGCCAAGGCTGCGTCGGGGCGTCTTTGCTGGGACGGGGCGGGCGTGGGAGCTCGAGGTCGGGCGGCGGCGGCGGAGTAGTCGGATGAAGAAGAAGCCGAGATCTGGATCGGGCGCACCGGTGCTGATATACCCCCACCCCCTTTTTGTCCCGGTTCTAGGCTATCACCGGAGAAACTTCCCCCCTTTCTCTCGGTTGTAGTCTACAACCGGGGTTAGGATTGGAACCTTTAGCCCCTGGTCTTCAAGACACCCGGGGCTAAAAAGGTAATTTTGGCGCGGGCCTGGGCACCATACTGAAAATTTTGGGCCTTTAGTCTCGGGCCTTAAGGACAACCGGGGCTAAAGATAATTTTGGCGCGGGCCTCGGCGCCCGCTGAAAATTTTGAGCCTTTAGTCCCGGGCCTCAAGGACAACCGGGACTAAAGGTGCTGAATTTTATTTCCCCGCCACGTCCTCACCCACATTTTCACTTTTTCTTTATACATTCTATTTATATATATAGTAAACCTTTGTCATCCATGATCTAAATACGAGATAATAGATAATCAATTTGCGCGGTAATTAAAATAATTAGAGAAAAGTATCAAACAATTACGAAAATTCTCAAACTTGACGGTGCCTTCACACATACCATGTAGACGCCTCGGAAAAAAGTTTGAGGCTCGATAGCACACCGCAAAGCGCACGGGGGCACACAACCATGAGAAACCTAAGTGTAAGGATATGGTTCGTGAAAGGTTGAGTATACCACTTTGAAAAACACGTCACTCTCCGCCTAACTCCAAACTTCCTCAAAAAAAATTTTGGTCAATTACACCCAAAATATCGCCCCACGCAAAATCCTAGGTTTTTTAAGCCATTTTTCGAATTCAGTATTTTTCTACGTGTCGCGTGCGATAAAATATGGTGAATTACACTTTGAAAACAAACTAATTCTGCACCGGCCTCCACAAGTTTTGCCTCCTTGGGCACAAGTGACTTTGCGGCAAAGTTTGGCACCGTTCGTCTTTTTAGGGGTGGTCGCAGTTCAACGGACTTTTACCGGGAGAAGTCGCGGTAATTAAAATAATTAGAGAAAAGTACCAAACAATTACGTAAAATTCTCAAACTTGGCGGTGCCTTCACACATGCCATGTAGACGCCTCGAGAAAAGTTTGAGGCCGATAGCACTTTACAAAGCGCACCGCCACACAACCATGAGAAATCTAAGTGTGAGGATAGGGTTCGTGAAAGGTTAAGTATACCACTTTGTGAAGCACGTCCCGCTCCGCCTAACTTCGAAACTTCCTCAATTTTTTTTTGTGGTCAATTACACCCAAAATATGGCCCCACGCAAAATTCTAGGTTTTTTTTAGCAATTTTTGGATTTCTTTGTATTTTTGTACGCGTCGCGCGTCGCGACAAATACGGTGATTTACACTTTGAAAACAAAATAATTCATACGCACCGGCCTCCACAAGTTTTGCCTCCTAGGGCACAAGAGACCTTGCAGCAAAGTTTGGCACCGTTTCGGGTCTTTTTAGGGGGTGGTCGCAGTTCAACGTACATTTACATTTACCTGAGAAGTCGTGCGGTAATTAAAATAATTAGAGAAAAGTACCAAACAATTACAGAAAATTATCAAACTTGGCGGTGCCTTCACACATGCCATGTAGACGCCTCAGAAAAAGTTTGAGGCCAATAGCACACCGCAAAGCGCACCGCCACACAACCATGAGAAACCTAATTGTGAGGATAGGGTTCCATATACCACGTCAAGCACGTCTACTCCGCCTATGTCCAAACTTTCTCAAATTTTTTTGGTGGTCAATTACACCCAAAATATGGCCCCACGCAAAAAATCCTAGGTTTTTAAGCCATTTTTGAATTATTTGTATTTTTTTCTACGTCTTGGCGTGCGACCAAATATTATTAGTTAATTCCAAATTTAATAAATCAAACTTAAATTTTAACACTTATAATTAGTTTAAAGAATGACACAAGCGTGTAGTAGAGTTAAACACGAAGCTAATAGAACTAGAATGAATCGAATCGGATTTAAAACACAATAGTTATAAGCATTATAATCGAATGGCAAATATGTAATTAAGGGAAAACGTATTTCCTTATATACGCTTTCCTACATGTCATGCTAAGGGCGTAGGTGGGAAGAAGGAGAAACTCTGGGGTCTTATGTGGAAAAAGGACGTTGCTAGTACGCATGCAAGAAAAAAAAAAAAAAAAACCTTTACTCCCCGTTGTAAGATGTAACCTAGAGAAACCTGAAACTAGTAGTCCCGTTCTACTCTATAACCGGGAGTAATGGTTTTAGTCCACCGTTGGAGACCTTTAGTCCCGGTTGAGTGCCTTGGGGCGCGTAAGCCCACGGACCTTTAGTCCCGGTTGTTGGCGTGAACCTGGAGAAATGAAGCTTTATCCCCCGTTCTCGTTGAGATTCACAATCCTAGTGTATTTTGCATCCGAGGATAGACCTTGTTTGTGGAGTAGTGAGCGCCGCTGTGCGCTGTGTATCGCGTTGGACATGAGGTTCGGGGTTTTCTCGACTTACGTGAGAAGACCTTCTTCTTAAGCACAATGCCGGGGATGTCTCCCCGTGGGTCGAAAGTGTTTTCAAACGGAGCCTAAAAGACATGAGCGAGGAGGGCGTCTGTGAGGACACAAGATTAATGATATTGTAGCACGGGCTAACGGATGAAGTGTTGATCAATTGTTACATATTATTATATATTTACTAGTACTTATGATTTGTCAAGATATATTGATTAATGACTCCTATGCATGTCAGTTTTTTCAACATATACCATACTTATCTCAAATCTCACAAATGCCTATTAAATTCCCTTGCATCTACCAGAGTACCAAATATTTATATTGGAATAAGTCTTCTGAGTACAATCGTACTCATGGTAACATTGTTAAGCTTTTTACAGGTACTAGCCAACCTTGGATGAAGCTGAAGGTTTAGCATGCAGATGATGGGATGGGCATCCACAAAGCTGCAGTTTCTCTGATGTTTAATGGCTGAACATAAGAATGAAACTAGAACAGTGGGTTAGTATGTAGGTTTAGTTGGTTTAAGCTTCACCTTATATCTTGTAACCTCCATCTCAATTTATTTCATGTAAATGTAGTCATGATGTAAAGTTCTTAATAAACTTCAATGTAAAGATCCAGAGGTAAGTGAATCTTAATGATTGATTCGTGGAGTACTACAACTTGATCACGCGAGTATGTACAACTCACGCGAGAGGAGTTTGGCTGCAGCTACCCGTAGACGATCTGTATGACCTGGAGTTAGCACCTTGTCACTCGAGAGAGCATGACCTGGTGGTAGGCCATGGAGAGGACTCGGTGCCGTGGGTACCCATAGTATAGGGAGATAAAGGAATCACTGGGGAGAAAAAATGAGAAGGGAGCGAGGAGCTAGAGTCTCCCTTAATGGGCAGACACACATGTCCACCAATTTATATCCTCCCCATGACTGGATTGATCCATCAAGTGCGCGACAATCAGCCACATGCGTTAGATGGAGAAATATATACAAGACACATATGAGGGAGTAGATTAGATGTGTGTAGGATAGATTGGGGGTGACAATTATCTTTCAACACCTTGTTCTTTTATATATGGCTATGTTTGGCACAACTCAGCTTCAATAGAAAAGAACTTCATAAGCAACTCTCTAAGTGAAGCTGAGCTGTTTCTTAAAAATTGTTTAACAAATTAGTTTCACCAACAACTTCATGCATGGATATGAGAGAAAAAACAAACGGTAACTACCTTTAAGTGGAGCTTCACACTTTAGTGCAATGGTTCAATGATTTGGTTAAAATTTACTTTAATCCACATTTTTTGTAGTCTGGTTTTACAACAATGCTTATCATCAGATACACTTATCTACGCAGCATAATATTCAGCTTAATCACAGCTGCGCTTTGCTGAAGAAGCAGCGCTATTAGTTATTGTTGCCAGATGTAAGCCTTCAATAGCTACAGTGTCTAGCAAAACATGCAGCTACAGCCGCAGCCACCACAGACTAGTAGAATTGCATCGACTTGGTGTACACTTTAGTTTGGAGTTTGGATAGGTGTTTATATCCAATAAAAGGAACACTACTTTCTTAACAATTGCATAGCTTTTGCATGAGACGTTCTGGGCAAACATTGTAAAATGGAGGTACGATGAAGTCATCAATGAATTATAGAATGATTAAATACATACCCGTGTACAGTATAATGGCGTGACAAAATGCTTTGATTGCCATGATGCCCTAGATCGAGGATAAACACAGCAAAATCGATCACAATTGCATTCTTAACCATTAATAATATAGTTATTCAGTTGATATTGTTCCCTATTATTGTTTGTCACACTATTGCTCTGTAAACGTACGCGTGCTACTGTTCATTTATTGTTTGCTTCTAATCACCTCGTTTCACCGTGCCGTGCTAGTGATTCATCACCCAATGAGACCAACGTAAATCCAATCACGACCGGCGGGCAGCAGGCGTAGAGGCGAACACGTATGTAGCAATCTCCATCTCTGGGGTGTTTATTCGGCCTCCACCGGAATTGCTGCTATGGCTATGGTGGAATGAACGGAATAGTTTCAGATAGGAGGGCACCTGTCGACGGTCAGCTGCTGAAGTCGCCTACATTGTGGCGTTTCAGACTGACAGACTTCAGAAAATGAGGAAGCAAGGGATCGTGCCGGATCTCCGTCAGAGTTTAGGATGCCCCGTTTAGATATATAGATATAGATCTGGTTTACTACAGAGTTTACTACAAAACTTATAGATATAGATCTCCGTCTGAAAAATGTAGCGCAAATGTGGATGTGGTGTGTTTAGAAACTGATGCAGTGATCAAGCGCTTAATGTCCTTAGAATTTGTCTCCTATTCTATATTGTAATAAGGTAGCACATGCCGTTGCGCCTATGGGTTGTAAAAGTCCAAGTGAAACTATAATCTCTTTGGGATGATGAACTTCATGGGATTGAGGGGCTTTTCTCCAGCGATTTAGCTGAGAGTACTGATGAGTAATGGAAAGGCCATCTTTTTTCATAAAAAAAGTGGGCCGTGTGAACTTTGTTAAACATTTTAAGGGCCCAAACTCTATAGTAAACCAGATCTATATCTATATATCTATTCTATTCCTAATATTAATGATCCAAAATTTCTGGCACTAATAATGAACTATGTGTAGGTCTATTGACCATTCTCTTCTTCTACTTAATAAAAAAAACGGACTATATCCTGATCCAAAAAAAAAAAGTGGCTCAACCTCCACCAATCACATCTCCCAAAAAGTTCTCATGTTGCTGTGTCATTTTTCTTCGTCAAAATTAAGGAACCGTCCAGTTTTTAGTATTAATTAATAGTGATCAATTAAGAATAATTACTGTCATTAAGGCGGTAACTACTTAGGCCCCTTCGGTATGAAACGTAGGAGCACCCGTTGGTCTATAGGCCTTGTATATTCTCTCTTGTACATAATCATTGAATGATTGAACAATCAATCATTCAGTCATTCCATCGACAAACACATTTGTTCTCACACGCATATTCATTTCCAATTTCTTCTTTCCTTGTTTTTCGTCTCCCCATCATGTAAGTGTCTTTTTTCTCTTTTTTATCTTCCAAAAATCATAAATAAAAAACATAATGTTATGGGTCGTGAACTCTTTATTATCCTTCTTTAATGTAATATAAATAATTTATAGCTGAAATATTAAATAATTGATAATCCAATCTAATCTAGCTATATCTATGTACCTTCGATTCCGTAAGTTTTTTATTTTTCTTTATTTTCTCCTTTTTTCTCATAAACAGAAAAAAAAAAACTATGACTGAAATCTTAAATAAATAATTTATCATCTAATGTGATGTTTTTGGGTTTTTTTCCCTCTCGTTGTTCTTATAAACAGAAATAATAAAGAGTTAAAAGCATGCTGGAGGATAGTGTGACACTTCAGTCCATAAGATTTGAAAAATGTATTTCTAGGTCCCTAAACTTGTTTATACACCATAGGTCCATGCCACACACATAGATGGTTTGAACGGACGTTGGTAGGATAGTATGACATGGTTTTTTGACATTTAACCCCTTTCATTCCCTCTTCTTCTCACGCCGACCCTTGCTCGACAAATGAAAAGGCTCCTCTCCCCTCAGCTGTTGCACATGCATGTGCACACCGTCGTTCCGCCCTGCCACTAGCTAGCTAGAACCTCATCATCTGTGTGGCAACGAGCACACCACTCATGTACCTCCCTAATACTCCCTCCATTCTAAAAAAAAACATGCAATTCTAGCAGTGTCATCGTTTAGTATCTCAAGCTTGATTAATTCTAGATAAAAACTATCATTATTTATGTTATCAAATAAATATAATTAGATTCATTATGAGATATATTTTTAATAATTAATTCAAAGCCATAAATGTGAATAGTATTTAGTAAAAATTTGGTCAAATATATACTACTTTTTTGTGGACACTGAACCCATAGTTGCATGTTTTTTTTAAGACGGAGGGAGTACTAAAGAGAGAGAGAGAATTTCTTTTTCCATCGCTTCTAGACACTCACCTTGGGGCTTGAGTTCACCCTCCACATGTCAACAAACCTTAATCCGTATCCGATATGATAACCCTACCATATATACCCCCTTACGCGGTTATGCCCTATATATTCCACACATGACTTGACTCATGATCCATGCTCGTACGAGTTAAAACAACTCCTGTCCAATATACTAGTATATGATTTCATGACATATCCGTTGCAACAAACAGACATGTTTGCTAGTAAATAAGCTAACGAGCAATAATAACACTGGAATTGATCTACTGTGTTTATACTTACCCGCTCAGATGAAAAGGGTTTCGTAGTCTATATAGCTGACCCTATGCATGCGCACGTACACATCACCTACCTAGTTTGATTAGCTTCACCATCTTTTATCACAACTCAAGAAACTCACGAGGTAGATTGAACGAAAGTTAACTACACCAGCTATTAACTACTAAATTTATAGCATCAATTATTAATATAAGTCCCAAAATTAAGTAGGAAAGAGTGGTAGTAGTAGAGTAGCATTGATACATGATGAAGCTTGCATTATATATAGAGGGCATCGAAGGAGGCTAGCTAGATTACAGACAGACACCCAGGCATGCATGATTGTACATGATGAACCGCATCAAGAATAAGCGCATATATGGATTGGAAATGAATTCCTTAGCCGGAGAGGGCGCTGGTGTTGTAGACGAGGTGGGCGCCGCCGAGGAGGAGCCCAGCGAGGGTGACGGCCCAGATCAGAAGCCCAGTGGTTCCTATATTTTTCTATCCTTGGTCGTTTAAAATTGCAAAATAATTGAATTGTAGGATTATATTTTTTAATTAATGACAATTACATTCGATCACTATTGTCATTAGCTATTGTCACAAAGGTTGAGAAGTGTACATGGTGACAATTGTTTATGGCTAAAGCACAACTTAGTCACAAAAAGCCTTGTCGTCCATTGGAAAATTGTCATAAACACATTGTTTCTATGACTAAAAAGTGTTTCTTCATATGAAAATCTCTTATGGTGGCATCAAAAAAAGCAATTTACACTCGGTTTACTACAATAATTGGGAACCAAATCGAAATCTAGACACTATGGAGTAGTGCAGGGGAAGAGGGGGAGTCGTGCGAGGGAGAGGTGATGACACATGTTGTTCTTTTATCTTTTTCTTTCTTCCAGACACATGTTGTTCTTTTATCTGTTTCTTTCTTCCAATGGCTGGAAGAAAGAAACAGATAAAAGAACAACATGTGTCATCACCTCCAAGAACGACAAGACCTTAAATTCTTGCCGCAGCAAACTTCAACATTTGTCTTCACCTTCAGCTCCATCGCTAACCATAGCAACGCTTCGATTACGAATTAGGCTCCCAAAGACAACGCCTCCAACGAGGAAACAGGCACATGTATGTACCGACATTGCATTGACCCAACCAATAAAGGCCAGATTAGAGGTTTTCACCTGAGGGAGTAATTCATCATAATCCAAACAATGCCTTCAGCAAGGCCATTGCCAGGTACAACCAATTAAGGTCAGACCTAGAAATTTCTTCCCAAAGCCGATGAATTTGTACCTAGTACCATAAAAATGAAGTCACTCAATGTTGCTTCCCCCTTCTTACCAAGTCAATGCTTCCATATAGGCCACACTTGACCCACTTCGATCGGCCACAAACTCCAAGACTAGTAAACCGTTTGAACCTCGTCTCCAGAGATACCATGCTGCAAAGACGAGGGGTGTTCAGTGGCCGGTCAGTAGGGGTCCACCAATTAAAAAAAATGCTATTTCGGTAGGGGTCCACCAATTAAACAAAATGCTATTTTTATTTTCTTTATCAGGTGTTTTTCGGCACTCGGCAAAGTGCTCGATAAAAAACACTCGGCAAAGAGTCTTTTGCTGACTTTTTTTTTTTTTTTTTTTTTTTTTTGCCGAGTGCGGCACTCGGCAAAGAGTGTCTATATATCCAGTAGTACGTGGATATAGACATACAGTATCCCTTGGCTTGATCCCCCAACACACTACACAGCAATGAACATTGTCGTTGTAGCAATGAAAATTGTATCTTATCGCGAAAATCACTGAGACGCTCATCTATCCAAAGCAAACTCAACAGTTGTGTGATTGGATCCCTCCTAGGCGCCTTGATCACAGGCCAACCAGTCACGCGTCTCCATCGGCAGCACTAGCAGCCGGCGGCTATGGAGGCTAATTCTGTCATGACTCTGCAACCGACGTCTCCTAGACGAATTGATTGGTGGTGCTACCGTTGATTCTCCGGCCGGTGATAACCCTGCAACCGACGTCTCCTAGACGGATTGATTGGTGGTGCTACTATTGATTCTACGGCCGGTGATGACCCTGCATACTGCCGTCTCCAAGACGGATCGTCATATATAGCTTTTACTTGGAGTTCATAAAAATGCCACATTGTCCAACTCTGCTAAGAAATCAGTGAATAGCCATGATGGGTTAATGACCTGTATCATTTTTAATCCAATCTAGATCAGTAGCACTCTACTTGGCACTTTTTTGTCCCTGTTTGAATCAGAGGACCGTTCCTTTTTATCAGAGAACTGTGTAGCAAATGCGTTTGTTTTTATCATACAACGACCATTTGTTTTATTAGATAAACAATTCTTTTGTCACAGAAACAACCACAGTAACCTGAGGAAATGAAATAATCTTTTTAACATAGGTCCTCGATTGAAATGATTGAGAAGGCGCTAGCACTTGGGGAGAAGTAACAGATCAATTTAGTGTTGCTGCTATGGCTATGGTGGAATCAGGCCTGGGTGGAATGAACGGAATAGTTTCAGAGAGGTAGGCGTTTCAGCTGCTGAAGTCCCCTGCAATGTGGCGTTTCAGACTGACAGACTTCAGAAAATGAGGAAGGAACGGAGCGTGCCGTATCTCTGTCAGAGAAGCCGATGGTGTAAGCCACCAGTCAGTGAGGAGTACTAAAGATAAATATGGACGGGGCTTTTGACAGTAAGAAGAAACAAGACGGATGGGCTTATGTAATAAGCGATAATGTGGTTCTGTGATTAAAGATGGCACACGGCAAAAGAGCTCTTCCTGTTCGACGCATTCCATGCAGAACTCCTGGGATGCCTGGTTGGTCTGAAAGATCGATGTAGCGCAAATGGGGATGTCTCGGGTGTGTTTAGAAACTGATGCAGTGATCAAGCACTTATTGTCCTTAGAATTTGTCTCCTTTTCTATTGGAGTGTTCTAACTGTAATAAGGTAGCACATGCCATTGTGCTTATTGGTTGTAAAAGTCCAAGTGAAACTATAATCTCTTGGAATGTTGTACTTTATGGGATTGAGTGGCTTGTGTCCAGCGATTTATCTAAGACTGGTTAGTAATGGAAAGGCCAGAAGTTTTAGGGAAAAAAAATGAAACCTGGCTGTTTGAAAATTGGTAAACCTTTTTTTTTACCTAGGGCTGAAACTTTATGGTACACCGGAATGTTAAATACTCATGATGTTAAAAAGTCTCTTTGCTTGGTGAAAAGATTGCAAGTAGGGATGGATAGATAAGGATGAGCTAAAAGATATATCTAAAAAAGGTTTAGATAATTATAAGTTATTGTTAGCGCCACGCACATAAATGCATTATGGCGTTTTTAGACACTCCAAGGTTGTTAGGATGATGACATGCCATTAACAAAACCGAAAGATATCCACTAGAGTCCATCAACCTTTTCGCTCATTCGCTTGGAAACGTATCAACCTTTTCTCATTCATTCTGAAATGTGGACATTAATTTGTCGGTTACCATAAAGTTGCCTTGGAATCCTCTATATAAACCACCAAGGCCATTGTTCCACTCATACCAATCATCATTTGGTTGATCAAAGCATAAGTTACTCGAGCCTTGACTAAGATAATAAGTCTACCTTGTTATTCCGCAAGTTAATTCATTAATGGAGAGGGTGGTTGTTTAAGGATTGTTTTCTTTATTTGGGAAGTAATAAGTCCTTGGTTGTGTCCATCTAATTTTGTATAGTTTTTAGAAAGGTCATGCATGTTATTGATTTTGTCAATTTGTAGCATTATATTACGAATTAGATAGTACCTAATTCACTATGTGTGTGGAATCAATTTGAACATATAGATCATTAGCAATGTCAAATGGATCGAAGAAAGAAGTGAGCATGCACAGGAGTTGCATGGATCACCATCAACACTTTTGATTACACAACAAGAACAAGCAATTAATGAGTTTTGGAGGAGAAGACAAGAGGAAATTGAGAATATAACAAATTTCAACCATCACAATTTACCCATGGGCAATATTGAAGAAATCATGAGAGCCAATCTTGGTAGTGTCATGACATCATCTGACACTCCACCATATGTGACAAAGCTATGTGAGCTATTTGTCCAAGAATTGGCGACCCGTGCTTGGATGTGTGCCTCATCCCATGGCCGCTTCACGATACTCGAATCAGATATCAAAGAGGCCATTAGTGCTACCAAGCCTTATTTTTTTTTTCTCAAGGGTGTTGTCCAAAGGCATGGGACAAATCCGGATCAGGAATCAATGCCCAACAATACATCCCAACTACTGCAAGTTCATAAGATAACTTTTGAAAGTCCAATTTATCTCCATTATCATAACTCATTTAACATGGAATCTTCACTTCCATATTTTCGTTTCAGGATACACGCTTTCTTGCATCAAGCTATGAGAGTACTAGAGCTGCCACACCAACAACATTGACTCCTCTACGGGGCCATGGACAAGTCATTGATGATGATCACCAAAATATTGTTGTGCAGAAATGCCCTGAGAATTATGATTGTGCAAGTGGTAACAACATTCATTCTAATAAGGATATGGTGGTTTCGAGTCTACATTGCACAAATCTGGGGAAGAAGACTCACAAGTTCCTCAAGATGACCATGTTCCTGCAATTAGCACTACATTGGAGATGATGAATGATGAAGATATCAACAATACATCTACCACCTGAACTGGTAGCACTAAAACAATAAATAAAATCCAAGCTGATCATTTATGGATTGTATCATCAACTACTTTGATAAATGATATGGTGTGAGTATCAACTATGTATGCATGTCCTACATATAGAAATAAGTTATGGGAAACATTGTCTTGTGTTTTGTGTGAGTGGACTTCACTTGTATTTCCATCCACATTTATATAGTTTAATAAGGAATAAAGGTTGCCTCTTCATTTTAATCCAATAGTCACACATATTCCATTTGATGCATCGAAATATCAATTGAAGGATCCAAACATAGCCAGTGAAGACAAGTTGTGTTTATATGAGAAGACAATTTGTTTCTCGTGCACAAACTCAACCCATGCGCATGAACTGTCATTAAACACGAAAAACGCAGCTCTTGGTGCTCATATAGGCGGAAAGCAGAGGAGAACACGGGTTTAGGGCGGCCATAGAAACGGTTGACCTGATTGGTACAACAAAGTAAGCTTGATGCTAGAAATGTAAATCGTAAGTACCCAAAACTTATTTGAGAATGTAAAATAGAACTAATTTAAGGGGCAGCAGCAAAAAAATTACTCTAGTCGTTTTGAACAACATTGTACTCGTACTCGGTTAAATTTCCAGGAATTACGTACGTAAAGACCTTTTGTCCTCGTTTTCCGATTGTTTTTGTCATTGAAATGGAGACACTCACTCACTCACTCATCATCAAACACTAGAAATTAGAATAATCTTTGCCAATCGTCATCATGGTGACCGGATCTATATCTGTATAATATTAAAGGGCTAAAATTTTGGCCACTGATAATTTTTTCATGCAGCCTAATGTCATGTGCCGTCAAAAAAGGGGCCCAAAAGGGCTTGTCAAAGCCCTAAAAGGCTGGCCCAGCAGCCCAGGAGGAGGGGAGGCCAGACCCGCGTGCGCCCCGGCCGCCGCCGCCCACCGCCACCTGCCTTCATCGCGTCGTTTGCTTCCTCGTTAAGTAATCTTATTTAGGGACTAGTATAATGCCTTGCTAACGCCACGGCTTAATTTTAGAGATGAACATGAAAACAACTCCATAGTCCAACTTTTACACAATTGTAAATTGACCATGTATACAATCTGATTTCATAGGGCTCTAGTTGCCGCACCATCCTTCGTCCTCCACTTTACATCGCTCATCACAGCGTTTTGGTCCTCCACTCCCCTCCACCGTTATGCCCCTGCAACATTTCCTATTGGTCGGCCACTCTGCCTCCACTTGCTCGCCCGTTGCATGTCTACTCGAGATTGCTCTGAACGGCCTTCTCTAGGTTGAATTTGCCTTGTTGATAGTAGAGATCTATAGATCTCGTGCTTGATGATATTGTCAGGCTTCTACTCAAATTCTCACCAATTCTTTGAATGTGACAACCAAAATTTAGAAGCACAATAAATTAATATATCACTTGCAAAAAAAAAAAAAAACAAAACCACTATATACATTGCATGAATATCTACCATTCTAATTACTTTTGAACAGTAATATATATTATATCGTGTTTTTTTTTTGCCCTCAAATAAGTTCAAGACAATAAGTTTGCATCCTAACCTTGCTCACAACTGTTCCATTGTTGTTTCAAGAATCGTCAGAATATCAAGCTAGTGCTGAGGGAAACGACTAAGTGTGTCTCTACATCCTTTAGGTACCTTCATTTAAATAGAATAGTATATTCATCTGCTCTATGCCCGATAAATTATTTGTTAGAATAATCAGGTTGATGTGACAAAGAACAAAAGAAGAAATTGGTGTGGTTTACCTCTTGACCTGGTGACACAGGAACTATGCTGATCTGTATGTTTTCACGTTTCTAATAAAGTAGTTATCGCTTGATGCTTTCTCTAAAAATAAACACCATGGCAAATAAAAATACAAAATCAAAGTTTTTAGCAGACCTTGCTTATTTTCCATTAACCAAACAACTACACTATTTTTTAATCTCAAATAATAAACTGCAAGATAAAAGGACTTGAGCTATCTTGTACATCAATCTTATAATATAAATTCCCTTAACACAACACTGCAATATGATCCTTCGCCATTTATAGACTGCAATTGGTGCATAGCACCAGAAATGACCTTGTCAGGCTCTTTGGTCTAGCCATTGTATTGAATCAAGGGGCATATCACCAGAAATGACATTGTAGATTTCTAAAATGTTCAAAACTGAAGAAAAAAAAATGGTACAAAATAACAGCAGAAGAAAGGCCTAGTAGAGGATAATCTGACATATGAAATGCCACTTACACGTTGTAATGATCTGAAAACAAAACTGCCCTCCAAGTTCCATGTTGAAGTCCACTGAAGCAAAGGCCTTATGGTTCTGCAAGGACAAAAGTTGCCTTCAATAAAATATGTTCAGATACAATATACTGGATAGTGGTCCGTTGTAGGAGATTGCTCAATCGCATTCGTATCCGAGAAAATGAGATAGGCCAGGATCTATTAATAATGTAAGCACCTTTCAAGTCTGCTCGGCGTTCTACCTGGGTTTTATTCAACCTGTTGTTGATCTCGTTGCTTGATCTTCTTGACTGTAAGCACATGGACCTGTCAATCATCAGTAGATAGATAGCCAGTGTGAATTATACGCTCCACTAATTCGCAAATTACTCAGTTGACTGACGCAAGGAAATTAATAATAAGCAGTTTACCCTTCAGTTATATATGATGGCAACATGCATGCCTGGAGATGCAGTAAAAGGAATGTTGGTAGCAGGAGTAAGCAATGTACAGACATGGTTTCGCATGCATTTTCAGGATTGCTGATTGATAATGTTGTCAGGTGTCAGTATTCGCAATGCTGATCCCAAACAAGCTACATGCTACATTTTCAAGCTCGTTCGTTTGTCGTTTATTTTCAGGTTCCAACAATAACAAACGTAGTTTCTACCCACAGTTGATTTGAAGATCGCCATATACCTAGAACTGAAACTGAATGCTGAAAAACTGAAACTGAATGGTAACAATACTCGTCTAAGATTATACCAGTAAATGAAGCTGAATTGCATGACTAAGATTATCAAACATTTTTTCTATACATGAAAACTAGACACTTGGGATTGGCGTCACCTGGCCGCCGGCCGCCTCTGTGCGACAGGAACAACGATCTGCTGTCCGGCGCCTGGCCGCTGGCCGCCTATGCGGACGTCGTCAGCGACGTCAACGTCGAGGAACGACGATCTGCTGTCCGGCGAGGCACGTCGGCAGACAGCAACGGGCGAGAGCACGATGTAATCACGACAGGGCGACGATCCAAGGTGCAGGTGAGCCTCCGTAGCCGCCCTGATTGTTAGGGAAGTGAAACCGATCCTGCTGTTCCGAAGCTGTCGTGAGGCCCTCCAGACAACGACGGCGGCGCCCTCCAGACCGAGGCGCTCGGCGATGGCGAGGCCCGAATCGGGAGCGACGGCGACGCCCTCCAGACCGAGCACCACCGCGGCAGGAGCAGCTCGCGAGCGACGGCGGCGCCCTCCAGACCGAGCACGACCGCGGCAGGAGCAGCTCGCGAGCGACGGCGGCGCCCTCCAGACCGACGGCAGCGCCCTCCAGACTGAGCACCACCACGGCAGGAGCAGCTCGCGAGGATTGGGGATTACTTAGCGCGTGGGAGGGGAGGCCTCACCATCACGGCAGGAGCAACGAGCGAGGAGGATACGCGCGTGGGAGGGGGATTTTGGGGGAAGGCTCCGATTATGGCGCGCGTGAATAGCGGCGGCGTCCGACGGAGCGTGAGAGGAGGAGGGGATTACCGCGTGGGAGGGGGATTACCTTGACACCCATGACCCTTGGATTATAAGCAAGTAAAGAGAGAGAAATGTGAGATTTAATCCTGAGTGTCCGTTTTGAAAGATTTTGAATTTTTTGTTTCCATTTGTAGCCTAGCAAAGTTGGTGCATTAGTAGGATAGATAAAGGTAGAAATAGATTAGGAAAAAAAGAGATCATGCAAGTCTTTCCAGGACTATAAATACAAGGGAGATGTAATCAGTTGAATCTTAAGAAGAAAATTAAAGGAGTAACACCCAAAGGCTCAAGCTCTCTCCCTCTCTCCGGCGCCCGTGCGCACCCATTCCTACCCTAGCGCCGCCGCACCCCCACGCCGCCACCTGCCGCCCGGCGGCCACCGCATCGCGCCGCCGCTTAGCCTTCCCCGCGCCACCCCGCCGTGCCAAGCCGCCGCCGCCGCCAAGCGCCACGTCATCACCGCTACCACCGCCGCGCCACCCGAGCCGCCCTACCTCCCTCTCCTTCCACCCCCCAACCGCCCCAAGGCCAACGCCGCCTATCACCGCCGCCCTTCACCATCATCGCCGCCCGAACTCGTCGCCGACGTGTCACTTTCGCCCAAATCGATCCGGTTTGTGACACCTAATCCTAAAGTGGCTCGTCCTCGGCCATCGACTCCCAAAAAATTTTCGTGTTGCTTTGTTGTTTTTCTTCTTCGTCGAACGGAACCATCTGGGTTTTTTACCCCTTTGAAGGCATTCTTGTCCATGTGTTCATTTCCTATTTCTTTTTTTCCATTTTTCCCATTTCTCCTTCATGTAAGTGGCTTTTTTTCTTTTTTACTTTCTAATTTTCTTATAAACAAAATTCAGAAATAACAAATATAATGTTTTGGGTCATGAACTCTTTATTATCCCTTTTTAATGTAATAAATAATTCGTAGCTGAAATACTAATTGATCATCCGATGTAATTTATACCTTTGATTCCGTGAGTTTTTTTTCTGTTTTTATGTCTCATGTTTTTCCTTATAAACAAAAAAATGAATAAACTATGACTGAAATCTTAAACAATTTATCATCTTTTTTTTTTTTTTTTTGAAACAAATAATTTATCATCTAAATGTAATGTCTACCTACCTATGGCTCCGTGATCTTTTTGTTTTTCTCTTTCTACTATCTCATTGTTCTTATAAACAGAAATAATAAAGAGTTAAATGCACTAGTGGTTCTGGAAGGATGTATCACTTTGGTTTTGAAAAATATATTTTGTAACGTTCTGAGTAGGTAGGATAGTGGGGTCATAGGTCCATGCCATACACATAGACGTTCTGAGCTAGGTAGGATAGTAGGGTCCCACTATGGGGACATGTTTTTCTACATTTAACCCCTTTGATTCCCTCTTCTTCTCACACCGGCCTAGCTCGACAAATGCAACTTAACGGTTCCCCTCCTCTTACCGTTGCTCGTTCCGCCGCGCCACCAGCACCTCATCATCTGTATGGCATACGAGCACATCACTCATGTAGCTCCTGCCATGGGCCCACAAGGTATGTTGCCAATCTCCTTCTCAAGGGATTTGTAACAAAGAGATATAAGAAGTAGGTTTACAAGCCCCATGTTGCCACCGCGCCTCGCCGAGTGCACTACCGCTTGTACAGCCATCCATCTTCTTACCTCACGTACACGGGGGGTTTAAATGCAAAAGTAATATTATACGTACAGTCAACACACGCTATCATGCCACGTCAACTAGAACAATATATATACATGTGTGGCATAAAAACCTACAGTGACTACAAGTATAGAAACCTAGAAATGCATTTTCGAAGTCCGTGGACCTAAATAACACTATTACAAATTCAAGGCCCGCCGGTGCATTTAACTGAACAATAAACAATGGATAGAGTGTTATGAATCTTTGAACTCTTTATTCTTCTCCAATAAACTGTCACAGCTGCGACGGGAGGCAGCGGGCGAAAACCCGGCGGGCGCCTTGGCGCCGGGGCGGCGGCGTCTTGGCGGGGAGGCGGCGCACGCGGCAGGAGAGGGGCGGCGGAGGCCGGGGTAGGAGCATGGAAAATATTTCTTTATTGCTTGTCCCTAAGAGATTACACGCTCCTTGCTTATATAGCCCTCCTATGGGACTTGTATCTCAAGCAATCTCTAAAGGTTTCCTTATAGATTGGTGTACCTTTTACAAGTAGGTCCTTATTCTTATCCTAATAAGAGACTTTCTAATAGAGTGGAAATATCTCATTCACACCAAAAAGTCTTAATTTATCCTAACCGAACTCTTACTTTAATTACCAAAGAAACGAAAGGGTAGCGGCGGCGCGCGGCGCTGCGGCCGGGCCCCGCCCTGGCCAAGGGTCTCCTAGGGCCGACCCCACTAGCAACGAAATGATTTTGCGTGATATCAAAAAAATTTTCCGTGGCGGGCACTTTTTTACCCGTCACGGAAAATGCTCCGCCACATCCGGTTTTATTTTTTGCGTGGAGGGCGCGTTTTTACCCGCCACGAAAAATTGATTTTTACGTGGCGGGCACCTTAACACGCCCGCCACGGAAAATAGCGTATTTTCCGTGGCGGGCGTGTTAAGGTGCCCGCCACGCAAAATCAATTTTTCGTGGCGGGCATATTAAATGGCCCGCCACGGAAAAAGGAGAGGCCTAACAGGCCCACCAAGGTCCAATCGAGTAGTCACCAATATAAGCCGGACTTAGGGTTTCACTCCCTCAACCCGCTCGCCCTCCCTCTTTCCGGCCCGAGCTCGGGCCTCCCTCTCACTTGGCCTCTCTCTTCTTCTCACTCCTCCCTCTTTCTCCTCCACACGCCACCGCATCTCCTTCCCCGAGCATGACCCGACGATGACGGTTGCCGCTCCACCGGGCGGCGGGCTCCCTCGGCGGTTTCTGCTCCTCCGGCGGCAGGCTCCCTCAACGGTTCTTTGCTCGCCGGCGCGCGCGGGATCCGGCGGGAGCAGACAATCCTCCCATGGGCGGAGGGAACCAAGGCGCGCGGATCCGGTGGAGGGCGGCGCTGGGACGCCGGATCCGCCCGATCCGGTGGAGGGCGGCGCGAGGACGCCGGATCCGCCCCGATGCGGCAGATACGCCGTCCCGAAGCGGATCCAGGCGGGGGATTCCAAGCGGCGGCGGCGGGCGGTGGATCCGATTGGCGTCCTGTGAGGCGGCATCCGGGGCGTCTAGCGTCGGCGGATCCGATTGGCTTCCAGCGGCGGTGGATCTGGGTCCAGGCTCACCGGCGGGCTTGGATGGGCTCGGCCGGTGGGCTCATGGGTTTTTTAAATTATTAACCGTGACGCGGGCGTTTCTAACGTGCCCGCCACGGTTACTGATTAACCGTGGGCGAGCAAAGGACCACCACGGAAGCTATGTGTATTTACCGTGACCTTGTCGGTGACGGCTCCTTTGCCCGTCACGTTAATCAAAAACGCCCGTCACATAAAATTTTTTCGGTACTAGTGCCCTCTCGGGCCCCATCGCCTTAGGTGTGACATAAACAAGAGGCTTTTTCATGGATACCATTATAAAATATGGCTTCCTCACCAATACCACCGAAAAATTCGATCTATCATGTGTGCCGGCGTGATTTTAAACTCTTTCACGTGTGCCATTCCGTCTATGGGGTGTTAGATTTCGGCCGTTTGAGGACCTTTTACGGGTGGGCCCGACAATCGAAAATGACCTCTTTGCCCTCCACTTCTTTCTCCTCCACACTGGAAAATATGGCTTCTCTCCCTCGGACTCAGGGAGGGATCTTGCCGGTCGGATCTCGCCGGCGGCGAGCCTACCAGCGGCGCCGGTACCTCAATGGACCGAGCAGCGTCGCCGGCCGCGCGGGCGACAGCTCAACAGGTGTACCAGCTGCTGGAGGTGACGCTGATCTCGGCCAAGGACCTGAAGCGGGTGACGCTCTTCATCAAGATGCACGTGTACGCCGTGGCGTCCATCTCCGGCTGCGACCTGCGGCTGCCGACGCACCGGACGTACGCCGACCGTGAGGGTGGACGGAACCCGATGTGGCACGCCCCGCTGCGGTTCATCATCCCTCCCGTCGCCGACCCGCGCGGCCTCGCCCTGCACGTGCTCCTCCGCGCCGAGCGCGCCTTCGGCGACCGCGACGTCGGCGAGGTCGTCGTGCCCATGCAGGACCTCGCCGCCGCGTCATCGCCGGCGTCCGACGGGGCCGCCAACGCAGAGCAGAGGCACCTCAGACGTCAGCACCATGGTCAACACCGTCATCCACCGCGACGTCAAGACCACCAACATCCTCGTCGACGGGGACTGGGTCGCCAAGGTCTCCGACTTCGGCCTCTCCAAGTCCGGCTCGTCGACGGTGAACCAGACGCACGTCAGCACCATGGTCAAGGGCAGCTTCGGGTACCTCGACCCGGAGTACTTCCGGCGGCAGCAGCTCACGGACAAGTCGGACGTCTACTCCTTCGGCGTCGTTCTCTTCGAGGTGCTCCTGGCGCGGCCAGCTCTGGACCCGGCGCTGCCACGGGAGCAGGTCAGCCTCGCCGACTACGCGCTCAGCTGCCAGCGGAACGGCACCCTGCCGGACGTTGTCGACCCAACGATCAAGGACCAGATCGCGCCGGAGTGCTTCAGGAAGGTCGCGGAAACGGCCGAGAAGTGCCTCGCCGAGCAGAGCATCGACCGGCCGTCCATGGGGACGTCCTCTGGAACCTCGAGTTCGCTCTGCTGCTGCAGGACACCTTCGAAGGAGGCAGCTCACGCGGGCGTCTGACCGGACCGTGGGTGAAAGTAGCCGCACGGCGCTCGAGCCGAGCAACAGCAATGGGAGCACGGCAATAAGTGCCACGACGCCGGGGATGTCGTCCACGACCCGGCCGCACGAGCACGAGGCGTGCGTGATCGTGGAGGAGGCCGACGACGAGGTGGCCAACAGCGCGGCGTTCTCGCAGCTCGTGTGCCCAACTGGCCGGTAACACGTACGTACGCCGGCGTAGGTTAGTGGCTTAATTAGTGCTATAGTAGAGATACGTACGCTAGAGGAACTTCGATCCAGTTAGTGCCGGAAAGATGCTATGCATGCGCGCTCATAGTGCTTGATTAGAAAAAACCACATGATCTGCTCCCAATTTGTTACGCTAATTTATTAGTAAATGTTGTGTTTTTTTTGGTATAGATAGTACGATGTATGTAGCCAACAACTTGGAAATTTTGAAGCTAAATTAGGCGGTCATGAAAAGGTCTACACCCCCTTTGCCTCAGCGGACGCAAGCGCGGCGTGCTCCACATCTACAGGCTCTCCAACGCGCCGGCGTCGGGGCCTGACGCCCACGCCAACCACCGGTACGTGCACGCGCCGCCGGGTATCGTCCAGCGGCAGTACCGCCGTACCACCAGTCCTACGGGCATGCCGCTCCACCCTACTATGGCCCCGCCAGAGCAAGGATGGAGAGAAGGAGAGGAGAAAGAAGAGGGGGGGCAAGAGGTCATTTTT